>JAVJGJ010000047.1:104126514-104146706 GCA_035590215.1 Microhierax caerulescens
GCCGCCGCGCCGATGCCGTGCGCTGAGGGTCGCCAAATGCCCTCCAGGCTACGGAGTCTGCGCCGCGAACACCTCACACCACGGTCCGGTGGGCACGTCACCCGGAAGTATGACGTCGGCACCGGGCCTACGCGGATCGTGCAGGTGGGAATCCGCCCGGAAGCCGACGACCGCGAGTGCTCCGCGTTCATAGCTTCACCAGCATGAATCGTCTGACCGTTCTCCTGACGACCGCGCTGTTGAGCGGCGGGGGGCGGGGGGGGCGGCGTGCGCGTCCGCCGGCGTTTCCTTATTTATTTCTGTTTGCAGCGCAGGCGGTGTTTCCCCGTGAAGAGTTTATCCATTGAAGTTTTATTTGACTTTCTAAAGCAACAACAACCGAAAATCCGTGAAGTTAAAAAGCCCAATGTGTTAATTGTTAACTAAATATAGACGAGGAAGGCTTGGAAGCTGCGGTGGGTGGATAGATCGGGCAGCGTGTGAGTGGAAAGGCAGAGGGGATCTGCCGGCCTTTAGAGGCCGTTGGCTGGGGGGGCCGATCGCACCTGTTCGGTGAGCGGCGGGAGCCCCGGGGGTCCGTGAGCCCCAGTTACTGCCCGTGATCCAGGCGCTGGGCGGAGAAACGCAGGTTGAAACCGCGGTGGTACATACCAGCTCGGGCTGGGGAGGGCGAGTGAGCCTCTCTCTCTCCAGTATACAGTCTGCCTTTTATTACTGTAACTTAACGCAGAATTCATACGTTTGAACTGAGCCATCTGCTAGCTATAGTAATATATTTAGGTTTTATTTACAAAACTCAGTCTGTCGTAAATACATGTTTGCATAATTGATAGACTGTGGATCTTTTTATAAAATGGTTTGCTTTCCTTTTACAGTTCAGTACTACTTCTGTGTTGAGACAATTTACTAGATTTTCTGGTTCCTGTTTTCCCAGCCCCAACTTCTGAATAAACATTTGAGAGAAAAAAAAATACAGAGCAAAGGGTTTGCTCTTTATAAGAAATTTCTGTAGTAACAAGGTAATTTTCAGGAGGCTTTATCATTATGCAATTGCATTAGTTAGCAGTGTTGCGTTACAGTGAGAGGCTTGAGTTCTCTCCCTTACTTTGGACTGTGAAGAATGTAACTATTTAAATGTATAGCCTTTTAAAAAGTGAAGAAGCTACACTAAGTCACTGGAAAGTACAGCTCTTCATTTTCTCACAGTACAGCTGTTTAAGGCACAATAACAGTAAAAATTTTGTGAAACTGGATATGCCTACTTCCTTCCTCGCAAGACTTTTTTTTATTTTTTTTTTTGTGTGTGTGTGTGTGTCTTTTCTACTGACTAGCTCAAAATCACCCTTCATACTAGTCCCTGGGACCCTTAAATCAATTTCAGCCTTCCTTCGGTTTGTTTGAATTGGTGACCTTTGGATGAGCTGGTGTGTTCCATTGTTACTTGCTAATGATGGAATAATCTAGTCCTGACATACCAGTTGTGAAACTGAGGGTACTGCTGCTGCACGGACCCGAGGAAATGTAAATGTCCTATGGCTCCGTGTTGGAAGAGGGAGGATATAGCTGTGGTTTGCATCGGCTTGTGACTGTGTGGACTTGGATGCTCACAGCTGAGAGGGCTCAAACCAGAGTCTTGTTAGAGTTGATGGAAAATCTCCCATTGATTTTTAGTGGGTTTGGATCGAGTTGTGTATGAGCTGGTGTTGAGCACATCATGGATACTGCAAATTGTTCAGTGCTTTTGAAATTCTTCGCGTATCCAAGTCATTATGTAAAGTCAAATTTATTGTGCTGTCTCCTTCTCCTGTGTGGGAATGTTCTTTGGCTGACTAGAAGGCGGTGGTGGTGTTTTTGTTCACTCTCTTATATGCTACAGCATTGATTTTATTATCTGATCATTTCCTGTTACGTGAGGGATTTGGGGCGTTTGGGAAAAAGTGAATACGCTTCTGCTGAGGGCTGCTTACCCTGCCGACACCTTTCTTCAGGTCTTTTTCAAAGAGTTTACAGTAGTGGGACATGTGAAGTCCTAAGACATGCTTTCTGTGATACGCATATTGTAATTCCCATGTTTGGTATACAGTTATTTGGTGGGGCATTTTTGGGGTGTTTGTTTTTTTTGGGTTTTTTTTTTTTTTTTTTAAGGGTGAAGGAGAGAAAGTTGTTAGTGATAACAGATAATGGTGTTCCATAAAGAAGCTTGCAGAGTAACACATACCTGTGGTAGGCATACAACCTCTCCTGGCTTCCCTGTTCTTGTGATGAGCAAGATTTTTCCTCTTGGCTATATTTAAAAACTCAGCCAAGAGAAAAGTAGGGAGGAGAAGGATTACTAAATCTAAATCATGGAAGTTTGTCAGAATTTATTGTCTTGTGTAGCCTGTCTTGAAATTTGATTCTATTTGGAAGGGAATCAAGAGATGAAACCTCAACAAACCCACCTGATTTGAGGCAGGACATCCTCCAGCAAGAATCTCATTTGCTACCGGAAGGGTGAGACCAGGAATTTTGGCTCCTTGGAAAAGGAAATTCTGAGCTCATTATCTCTCCTCTGTCATATTCTAGTTTACTGATTTGGGGGTTGCTTATTCTAAAAGTTGAAGAAGGCAAAAGAGGCATGCATATGAAGGAAGCCCAGATAAAGAGCCTGAGACGAGGGAAAGCACGAGAAGGACGGTAGCACAATTTCTGTGAGCCCTCGTGTCTTGGATTTCCTTCTAGGACTTGGTGCTAGTGGCCAATTCTTCCAGCCAAACTAATTTGCTCTTTAATAGAAGGTGGCTGTCGTGGCAGAGGGCAGAGCTGTACTGTGGGATGCAGGGTAGCAATGCAGAGCTGCGTATTTATTCTGTCTTGTCCTTTTGCATGTTGGATTCCCAAAGCACATGAGAATCTGGCATCTGGAGGAAGGGAAGAGACTGCTGGAGCGCTGTCCACCTACCTGCAGGGAACGAGGCAGCACATCCATGCCATGAGTTTCTAGAGAGTATGGTCAGGATCTAAATCTGCGAGTTTTCTGTCAGCCAGAGTCAGAGGTCTGATTAGGAAAGTTTTTCTTTATATTTCCACAGCTTGTCTTTGTTCCTTGCTTTCCAAGTTTCAGAAATAGCTATATATACACTCCTAGATTCTCTCCTGCACGGCCCCATTCAAATAAACAAACAAATGAATAAATAAATGCCTTTTAGTAGCTTTTCAGGTTTAGGACAGCAGAATTCTGCTAAGTCATGAAAGTACTCTTTTTCTATCTGCTTAACTGAAGAAAGGCCTCTGAGTGGTTGAGGAAGTCTGTACTGGAAAATGCAGTATGGGTATGTTAGTCTGGGGGTGTGCTTGGGTTAATTTATCCTATCAAAGAAGTTAGCAGAATAATTCATGTGGCCATTAGCATGGCAGTACTGCTGCTGATAATTTTTAAGCTAGTCATTGTGCAGTGGAGAAATACTCTGCCTTCTCAGGGATGAGCTAGGATTTTACATATTTTACAGGGATAACTAAACAAGCAATGCATGTGTTATGAGAACCTTTGTTATGAAAATCAAGGACAGACTATGAATAAACTTAATTTCTGTGTAAAGATTAAAGAATTATATTTCTTTGGAGTTGGAACTAGATGATCTTTAGGGTCCCTTCCAACCCAAACCATTCTCTGATTCTTTAGTTCTCTGCTATTTCATCGGTTGTATGTGGTCCAAGAGGACATTTTGAATAAAGTAATTGAATCTTGCCTAAATTGTTTCTCTCATATAATTCACAACACGTGAATGAGATTGTTCCTATTACTCATCGCAACTTCTTTACTTTAAACACGGTTATGGTAGGGAGGCAGTGCAAGTAAAAAAGATCGGTTGGAAAAGTTGGTTCTGTTGTTAATCTTTTCAGTTTATGGTCACACTGCCAAAGTGCATGTAACAGCCTGCAACTAGACAGGATGAAATTGTAAGTGAATAAAATGCCTTTTTGAAATATAAAAATTAAATAGTGTATTCAATTCTGAATGCTTGTGGTCATAAAAATTCTCATTTTACTCTGACCTGTTGTAGCTTATTAGGAATTAAAGGTCCTGTGAAACTTAACCCAATAAATTAGTCAAAGAATAATGGAATAAACTGGAGTGTAAAAAATATTGCTGTACATCCTCAAGTGTCTTAAATATACAGAATTGTAATAATTTTTACTGATGAACTGAAGCGACAAATACTCTTTATGTTGTAATTAGATTATACGCATGAAAGCAGTGTGATCATTCTAGATTACAGAACTGTTCTGTGTCCTCTGGTGAACTTAACCCAATAAATTAGGGTACTGTTTTCCATTGGAAGAAATAAAGGGACTGATTGTCAAGCTGCCTAATAGTAAGGTAGAAAACAGGGCAAGATCAATGTCTCTTCAAGTGAATTTAAAGTCAAAATGTAAGTCTTGCCTTCGCTGGATGAGGAAGGAGTGAAGTTGGTACATGTAGAACCAAATTGCTTGTATGCATGCATATACAATGCATACATTTTTGTCTTGGATAGAAGATCATTAATTCTGTTCACCTGCTGAATATTTTTGCCTATGCTAAGCAACAACGTTGCTTAACTGTAGGATGTGCTTTGCAACAACTGTGGTGTAGGAAAATAAAGGAGCTCTTTGAAGAAAATTAGAAGTACTTGTCAACTACATAAGTAGTTGGATCATTGGACAATTGCTTAGTAACGGATATCTTAGTGACACACATGTGGATGAACCATTTTCAAATTACGCACAAGAAAAATACACTTCTGTGGGTAAGAACAGCTGTTTTCATCACCTTTGCAAGTCAGCTTCCTTGAGTCATGTGTTGTGTTTGGTCTCATTATCTACATCTGTACAATGTTGCTGAACTCTGGGCCTTTTCCTTTCTCATGCTTCATGGATTTGCAGACCTTTACATCTTCCTTCACTGCCTTGGTCTTGTAACTTGGCCTCCTTCAGTGTACTGTTAACTCCTCACCTCCCAGCCATGACATTGTGTTATTTCCCTTGACTTAGCTGTGCCAGCTACTTGTCACAGTACCTACAGTACAGGCTGTCCAAGCCAAGCAAGTACGGAGTGCTACTCTACAGCTTCTCGGTTTCTTAACTATAGAAAGATGGGCACTAATAAAGTGAAGATCTTTCTTCTTTAGCATTGTTTTTTTTTCCTCTGGCCTTTAGCACAATCTTGTAATTTCTGGTCCATTTGCCTATCTCCTTGGAACTCTTTGACAGGTAGGATTGCCTTCATGTGACATTATACCATCTGTTTTCTATCTAGTTCTGTGTTGAAATATTTTTTTTTTCCGTGGCTTATCCCCAACTCTATTGTCTTGGTTTCTTTTTTTTTTCTTCTAATGTTTCAAATGCCTTTTTAAAAAATAGGGTGTGTTTGTGTGCAAGGTGTTTCAAAGTGCAATTAGGAGCTGTTGCATTTCTGTAGAAGTCTTAGAATAACTTTGTTCATGGCTTTAGGAAATGGAAGGGTTTATCTTGAGCCTTCTTTTTTTAAGTTAGGTGTCTGACTTTACTTTCCATATTGTGTTTGTTCTTCTAAAAAAGATAAGGTGAAACACATTATCCAGCTAGATAAACAAGGAAAGATTCTGTACAGACTTGTATCCGTGTAAATCCAGAATACACATGCCCATGCACATATGCATTAGAAGAGTATTAGCCTATAAAATATTCATGACAAATTTAATTTTTAAAGCAAAATAATTACTTCCATTCAATACTAAAGTATAATTTTCTTTCTACAAATACAGAGAAAATGATTTCTAGAACACGGAGTACTTCTGTGCAGTGTTGAATCACGTGTATTTCATGTGCCTGTTTCACTGATGTGACTTACTGAAGTGATTTGGTTATTGGAGTGGTCTGTGTGATCAGAATCAAACAGCTTAGTTGGGCCAGAGGGCTTAGATCAACCGTTCAGCTACTTAAATTGCTGATTATTAAGGTTATAATGTCAAGCACTAAGGAAAAGAAATACCAGAAATAAGGTTGATTGTGCAGCCTTAATTTGGGTATGTTTGCATATATGCAGATAAACAAAGATTTGGAGTCCACGGGTGGTACTGCTTCGCTTTTCAGGGTGCTTAGCTGTGTATAGTCATAGCTGTGTTTGAAAACTACAGCTCCTTTTAACTGTACTTGAAACTGTGAAACCTCTAAACATCAAGTCACAGGGACTTCAGTTGGTTACATAGAATATGGGGAGCATGTGGTCCTTGCCTATAAATTATACACAGGTAACAGCAATTTGTCACTAGTCATTGTGAATTTTGAGTTGAAAATCAGTTAGCTCTGCACCATGAAGGTATTTTACCTGAATTATCCATTTTAGCATTCAACTACTGTAAACAGTTAAGCTTTCTCCCTGTCATGCCCCCCACCCCAAAGTCCCCTTGCCTCAGATATTTTACATTTTTTTCCTTTACTGGGAATAGGACAGGGAAGCTAGAGGCATTTTCTTTCCTTTAAGAGTTCTATGCATGGAGATGGCATCTTCAAGCTCATTTCACCATAGGACGTTCTGCCAGTTGCCCTGGTTGCTGAATCTGGCAGATGTTGAAGGCAGCTGCCGTGCTTCTGTTGTTAGTAGAGTGGGTTGCACTGTCCTTGGAGTTGTCTGCTGCCTGGTTCTCTCTGACAGGGTCTTGCCACCAGAAGGGATAGGTCAGGAGTCCTGCCTGCCATTGTGTTGACCAGGCCCTATGCTTTTGCCTTCTCATCTTTCTGCATTACCGAGTGTTGGGTTTGTTGTTGTCGTTGGGTTTTATTTTGTCCCCAGTCCTACTGCCTTTTGACATCTCCCTCCCTTGCCCCCCGCCTTGGCAGTTCTGCTGTGTGTATGTGTGGGACCACAGGCATGTGCTGTGAGACTTTGGTGAAAACGGTGATGGCCTCTGAAATGTATGAAGCCTTCTTTCTTACCAAGTAGGCCGCTGCACAAGATACCATCTTGATGACAGCTGTCTTCGTTTCCATTGAACTCTGGGAGAACCCAGAGACAGCTCTGGTAGTCAGGCCTCCTGGAAAGCCCTTTTGCTTTCATCCTCTGCCCACGGAAGATGAATCTCGCCCACTGTCACTCTCCTAGTAGGATGCAGGGAATGTGCTTGCAGCCATTTTGGCCGTGCCTTTCCAGCTGGTGGATGGTGGGAGTGCGTTCTGCGAGGCAGAAAGACCTTCTGCTGTCATCGCTTCAAAAGGCCTCGTATCGAAACACCCTTCAGTTTTGCAAAGGTAGAAGTGCTTTCTCTGCTAGGAGGTTAGGCGTGGGTGGGAATGGTGTGGCCTGGGGCAGGGAAGTACTGGATTCCCTAATTCCCAAGTGAGGGAGGGCTCTGGTCATACCTGAGCTAGCCCTCCTGGTCTCTCTGTCCTACCCACAGTGATGTGGATAAGGCGGCTTGCTGTGCCATAGGATAGGTGGGAGGGGGACAGCTAGGCTAAGGTGCTTCCTTACCTTCTGCTCTTCCCATCTCCTCTCCTCTGCCTTACTTTTCTCATTAGGGCAGATTGCCCATTCCTTATGTGGGCCTACAGGTGTTTGCCTTCAGCCCTCCTTTTGTGGCGCAGCTCTGAGTGCTGTTGGTGTTCACCATTTATCATCCAACCTTGTTATGGTCGAACCTGTCAGCTCTGGTTGAGGCGTATTTCAGCATTCCCCCCCCACCTGCTTAATACTAAATCCTTCATTATCACAATCTTCTTTTGCCTTCTTCATGAGAGACAGAAGGGGTTAGTGCCCAGTGGCCAGGCTTTGGGAGTACTCTTGTTGGCATCTGTTGGTGAGCAGCTTTCATAGCTCCAAACCAGAGGACGTGGAGTAGATGGAGCCTTGCCAGCCCCTCCGTGTCATGGTTCTGGTCTGATGACTGGAAGAGGAGGGACAGGCAGGCTTTCCCCAAACTGCTCCAGTCCAAGGGTTGATGTATCAGGCAACTGCTCTCCCTTGGCCTCTGCTCCCTTGCCCCAGTCCATCTCGGGTTGCCAGACTGCAGTCCAAGGCACAAGGGGCAGTCGCTGTGGACGGCTGGCTGGCAAGGGGCTGAACTTCTGTAGGCTCACTGGGCTCTCCTAGGGGAGAGGGCAGGCCGGGCCACACGTGTTTCTGCAGCCAGCACCATACCTCTGGCCTTCAGGCTCTGCACTGCATTCTTTACAGAGCCTGTTTCCTGGCATGGAGCTATATATATGGAGAAACATATATATGTGTATATATATGTATATATATATTGCTTTCTTCTGTTTTCAGTTGTCTTCAGGTCTTCTGAAATACCTAATAGCTGGTATACTCAAGAATCTGAATGAAATGTAATTTTTCCAAATGCTATAAAAAATTTTGTGGAGCACAAATAAACTTGGGCAAGCTGCTCTCCCCCATTTTCCCTTTCTGACTAGATTTTCACAGAGACAGCAGGATTAAATCTTGTCATAAGGGCCTTGCTTGCCAAATTACAGGTTCTCTTCCAAGGAGTAGGAGAACTCAAGTAGATGTAAGAAAAGGAGTCTAAAATTTTGCATAGAGAAAAAACATTTCCTTTGACTGCTTCTGCAGAAATGGCAAGACCATTTTGACTGGCTGAACTCTGGCATGTGCTGCCTAGAGAGGTTGTGGTGTCTTTAACCTTTGGAGATATTAAAAACCTAGGTGGACAGTGCTGGGCAACCTGCTCCAGGTGACCCTGCTTGAGCAGGAGAGTGGACTAGTAGTCTCCAGAGGTCCCTTCCAGCCAAAGCCATTCTGTGACTGAAACTTTCTGAAAAACCTCATTTTGAGATGGAGATGGGCTGTCTGATATGGGGAATTGCAGCTCCCTTGGTTAGAGATGAGTGAAGGAAAAAATAATTTAAGATGGAGTCATTTAATGGGAAATGTAGAGCACACTTTAAAAATAAGCTGGTCTGCCAGGCTTGGCCTTAAGAAATTTAGGGGTGTCAATAAATATACTGTGAATTCATACCAAAATAACAGAGAGCAAATCTTACTACTTTGGTCTACACAAACAACTTAAGCTGCTCTGTAACTTCAAAAAGTGCCCTAAATGCATTTTCCGTGCACACACTGAAGTCGTGAGCTTACTTAAAACTTCAACCAGAATTCGTGCTCTCACCTTGGCACATAAGGGGCCAATGGTCAGGATCTTTGACTTTGATCCCATAGAAAGAGTCACATGGGCATTAAATGTAGCCAGGACTTGGCTGCTGTTCAGGAGTCATTTTCTGATCATGCTTTGCTCATAGGAAATAAGTGTAAAAAGCCAAATTTACATAAGTGGACTACTCTATGGACCCTTGCCCTCCCCTCTCCCTTGACCTTTGCTGCACAGTTTGGCTCCCAGAACTTTTTTGGAGGTCTCTTTCTTAGGTTATGTGTCTCTCCAGCAAGCAGTCCATGTTCTGAAAGCAACGGAGTGGTGGAATTGCAGCCACAAAACCTGAACTCCAGCAGTATTCCCACTCCCATTACTACTACACCTACTCATGGGGCAGCCTTGTGGGACCAGTGTGGACGTGGCTGACAGCCAAGGCATGTACCAGACATCTTACCTTTAGTTGCAGTTCAAGCTCATCCACAAATGGCAACTGAAAATTCATGCCTATAATATACAGACCCATCTGTTTAACCCATGTTGTGCAGCAACACTGCAGGCTGCCTTTTTTTCGTAAAAAAATTCCATTTCTTAGTATCTGTTACATATTTTATTTCCTCAGCTTACGAGGACTAGCAGGAAGGCTTGTCAGCAGTTTACCTTGGAGATGGGAGGCAAAGGGGAAGTGAATTGCTGACAGGATATTGCTCGCTGTCTGGACAAGCATAACATGTAGTTAAGACGAAAAGCTTGGACTCTCCTTTGTGAAGTTCAGCTCCAAGCCAAGTTATAACTTGAGCTCAATCTCTTCGAAACATGTCTGTGTAGATCTAGCCGTAGTCCGTTTTGATGATTTTAAGTCTGCAGCTGCATTAATTGATGGTGCAATAAAGAAATTTAAAGGCAGACCTTTACCACTTACAAGTCCAGATCTACAAGATCAAATCTACAGTCTTGATTTTTTTTTTAATGTTTTGTTTCTAAGGGTGCTTCCTGGTACACCATGCCTAATCTTGTCAATATATTGCTTTAGGTCATGCTTCTTTAAATAGCTTTGGATGAGTGGAACATCTCGTACTTCTGCAAACATCTCCTGAAGTCAGTGAAAACTGTTTGTGAACGCAGGCAGCTGAAAGAAACCAATGTGTATTGTGCCCTGCACAGTCGTAAGCCAGTCTGTGTTTGGGAAGTGAAAGTAATATAGTATTACTGTGTTTGCTTTGGAAAGTAATCTTATCTAAAAGAGCCTGAAACAATTTGCAAATTAGGATTGTGGAAACCTCAATGTCATTTTTTTTCTTCTTTAAGAGAGTAAGTATTTAAACCCAGAAAGAGCAGTAGGCAGCAAGAATTGGACAGATTCAGCCTGGCAGATGTTGCAAGGCACGGGATAGAATAGGACTGAGCTTTACCTGTGGCTGTGTGGAGGTTAAGAGCTGCAATCTCTGTTCGGAGATCCAAATTTCACAATGCTTAGATGATGGTGTAACAGGAAGAAGGGTGTGGGCAAAACTACAGAGCGACATATGAGTAATTCAAGACCTCACCTGTTTTCCCATCTGGAGAGCAGGGCTAAGTGGGGAAAGCAGATGGGCAGATCAGAAGTTACAGTTTAAATGCTTACTTTTGCTGAGTTTATCTGTATTGAGGATAATCTTTGGGGATTCATGTTAGTCGCATGTTTTTTTGTATTTTTGGATGGATGGATGACGTATAAGTCAGAAAAAATTGGGTCTGGTGTTACTCCTTTTATATACTGGGCCAAAATAGCAAATCTGAGCTACTAGGTTATAGCCAGCAGATGCCAGCAGTCTTTGTGATACTTTACTGTTAATTTGCTTGGATGTGTTTTCTTCAATAATGTTCCTAGTAGTGAAGGAGTGACCTTTTTAATAACATCAAAGGGGTGGAGTTACTGTCTCATTTCCATGTGAAGAAGTCTTGGTGAATGTCAAAGGCAGATTATGACCTTAAGTAGCAGTACCCAGAAGTGATATTTCAGAAAGAAAAAGTTATGATCCCATCAATGATTTCTGAAATTCAGTCAACATTATGTATGTTTAATAAATACACATCTTCATGCAATGTTTGACATCAGGGGTCAGGACTCCAAAACGAAACTTGATACGAGATTGCCTTCAGTGGTTATTACTGCCAGAGTAATGAGAAAGGCAAAAATAAAGGTTGGTGATACAGGCTCACTGTTTTCCAAAGTTCAGTAGTTCTGTGAGCAAAATGATCTTAAAATAATCTTAAAAACAATGTGTTTTTAACATTATGGAAATAATTTTATGTACACTACTAGATTTGCAATCAGTATACCCAGCCATCTGCATCTGTATCTATGGCAAACCTGGTATCTTGTTTTAGGGATTAAATTTATACCATGTTCTTGTTTGTTCTTCCTCAGACTTTTGTGATATCACTTGGGATTTTTTTCCTGATGCAATGTGGAATCTCATTTGTTAATTTTGTTGTATTTCTTGTTTACTGATATCCTTATGAAAAACTTGGTGAAAGTTTGTGGAAGCTCAGTATGAGTCCTTATACCTTTATATGTCAGTTAGCCAATGATATTAATATTTAAAGCAATTAATGCCCTTCCTTTTTTAATCCAAGCTAATGTCTTCTAATCAGCATTATGTAATGCAACAAGTATAACAAAACCTACTGAATTATGAGCCTGTACTTCTCTGGATGTGCAGCACAGCACATATTTTTCTATCTTTTGAACATTTTGTAGATCAGTAGCTGAATATCTGGTAGTAAATGCATTATATTTTTGAATCAATAAACTTAATTTTCTGTCAACATGTATCTTCAAGTTATGTTTCTGCTGAATTACCCGTTAGTAATCAAGAATAATTTTATGGCTTTGGTTAACATAAGAAATTGGGACATTATTAGGGTGTTGGCATTGACGTTTCCAAAACCAGTTAGCTGCTTTGATCTGGCTGTGTTGACAGTAAAATTGGATCTTCTGCTTGGATGTGTAGGAGAAATATGTGTTTGGTTAGACCGTTAGCAACCTGGAGGAAGTATCTAGAATAAGTAAAGCAAAGACAGGCACAGTCAAAATAAAAAAAAGAGAGAAAAAATTAAACAATACAGGGTCATGTAAGAACACTGTTGCATTGGTGGTATAATTGGCTGTAAAGAGAGGTCATGACATCATGCCACAGCAACCCCAGCTCTTCTCAGCTTTGTACTGCTTTCCTATGGCTCACATAAGCCCAGTCCTGGAACGCTGCATTCCCTTTTGTGTAGCCCTCGTTACTTATATTTTTTTCTGAACAGAAGAGATTAAACAGAAGAGAATTCAGGGAAGAGTTGGAAAAATAATAGAGGGAGTGAAAGGAAAATGATATTAGCAAAGACTGCAAAGTGTCTGTGTGTGCTTATTAGTGAGATGTCTCTGAATTGTCTCAAAGTAGTTGTAAAAGGCAGAGTAAAAAATGAAAGTGCTTTTTTAATTTTAACAAAGGGACCTACTTATTAGAAGGGATGGGTCTAAGACTTTGGTCTTTGTGTGATGGTGTTATCACCTTGGAAGTGATTGACAGGAATCTTAAGGTGTGTAAAGCATCAGCAGCTGTGTAATATGGACCGATACAGCACTGATAGAGTGGGGGACAGGCAGCTACTGAAGTCCCCTATTGTATGATCATTTTTGATAGTTGCGACATGTTCTGGTTTTGAACGCTAAATAATGCCTTTGACCTAATTTAACTCTAGTATAACAACATTGAGACTATGGAATATTTGTATTATGAAAAGAAAAAAGGAAATTATTAATGTTGAAGTATTTCCTATTCTTAGTGGAATATTTTTACTTAATTAAACATTCTCAATAATATAAACCAAAATAAAGCAGAAACAGGATTCTGTTGTATTTGCCTAATTCAGGTATATATAATCTTGTGAGTGCCATGTGACATTTTAGAATTTATTTCATTTTCCCTTTAAGCTTCAGACTGACAGTTAAAGTGCTCTAAAGGGGGGTTTAAATTCTCCAGTTGCACTCATCTTTTCTTCCTTTTCCTTTTCTTTATGGTAGTGTTTTAAGTTTTGTGGGTTGTTGGGGAAGAAGTGCCGTCTTCTCTATTGTGATCATGGGCAGCTAAAGCTACTCAGTGCCTTTTCAGTGATCTTAACTTTCATCAGTCAGCCAAAAAATGCGGAGTACTTTGTAGGATTGCAGGTTACATGTAACCCTGCTTCAGAAGTGTAAGTGTCTGTAATTTAAGAAACTTGTAGGACAGGTTGTGTGATCCATTCTGTGGTTGGCTATCTCACTAGCTGTCTGGTTCTTCTCTAAAAAATGCTATTTAAAATGTCACGACAACTTTTTAGAAACTTGTGATTTAAAGTGACATAATCTCAAAAAACTGAAATGTGAATAGTTATATGGAGGTCGTAGATTGGTCAAAGCACAAGAGATTACATTTCAAGACCAATATGCTAGGAGAAGTACACAAGGAAGAAAGGGGAAAAAGCACCCCTGTCTCCAAGTCAGAGCTTTACCAGGTTTGGTGTATGTTCCCCTAGTTGTTTGGTGGTACCCCAGCTGGACAGCGCTCCCCAAAATATGGTGGCCATACCCAGCCTTGAATGGCAGTGTCATGGTAAAACTTCAGTCCTCTTCCCAGGTTTCCAAGGCGTGACTATTTAATCATCATTAAATTTTCAAATATATCCTGGCTTCCTTAATTTCAGAATGTAGCATGTCAAGTAAAGAGCTTTAGTCCTAACATTTGGACAACATCCATTTCAGCTTTCAATCTGGATCTTTTTCTAATACAGCGGTGTTCACAAAGAAAGCAGGTTATGTCCTTTATTTTTCCTATCTCCACATAATTTCTTGTTGTCCTTAAATTTGACTGTCCTTGAATATTGTATTTATTTTTTTAGAGTCCAGGTTGTTCTGGTTTAGTCCTTAGAAGTAAACATTTCAAAAGGTTATAGGAAACAGCACAGTTACAGTAGAGTATGTTTATGGTCTTTAACTCTTGCTGTCACTCCAGAGCCACCACTCTCAGTTGCTGAGATGTCACAAGGGTCACTAGCTTCCATTTAATTTTTCTTGTAAGACTGCTGATGAGTTTCACTAGTGTCTGGAGAGGCTGTGCGGAATGCCTGGCAGCAAACTGTTGTAGGCAAAGTCCTTACAGATGAAAGGTGTTTTGAACAGACAGGATATAAGCCTATTTTTTGTAATCTTCATTCTGCCAGCATACTCCCTAGAGGGTCTTTTGGAGCCTCACGGTGAACTTAGAAAGGTATAAGGTAGCATCAGAAATAAGGTGCATATAGAAGCAGCAGTAATGAAGGGGAGAGTATTTCACCACTGTCAATGTCTGGAGATGAATTCCCCAAGAGTAAATTCTCAAAGTGCTAGGAGGTCGTCTGATAACATATAGTAAAAATGAGCAGTTTACTTGCATGTTATAATTACAGTGTTAGATTTGCAGTACTGCTTTCCTGCCTAATTGCCAATATGTGGCGTTTCAATGGTCTGCATTGTTTACAGAGGTAGTGTAGTAAACCGTCAAGAATGACAAAATAATCGGGGTGTGTTTGTGTTGTGTCATCCAAATAAAAATCCCGTTTGTTCCTGCATATATTTAAGACTGCATTTACCCGTTTGTATGTCTGTAAATAGTGCTTTACAGTTATATGAGAAGACATACAGTCTTTCCAAGATCTTCTAACTTATTTTTATCTAATTATGGGCTATTTTCTATAGTTTGTCTAGTTCTTAACACTTTATTAGGAAAAATGCACCGAAGTGATTCGATTTTCAGTGCTGTTTACCCGTGTTAGAAATTACTCTTTAACTCTGTGTGTTTGCTTTTTTAAGGATACCATGACTCATTATTTACTCATGGGTAATCATCTTCAGTAAACAGTGCATCTTGTAAGAGCTAGTACAGAGCTTTGTGTGTATCAGTTAGAAAGAGACCCTTCGATTCAAAAGTTCCTGCCAGCTGTCACCCTCACAGCTAGTATCACCTCATAATCTGGAGCTAGTTATGAAATACCAAAAATGATGTTTGCATTTAGAGAAGCAGGAAAGCTTGCAAATAAACCAGAACTCAGTAACGTGTATGACTTCAGGGCTGCAGCAAAATACACCCAGGCATATAATAATACAGATTTCTGTTCTGTGTCTGGTATCTTCCTGCTACATTTGGTTGGTATTTTATATTTTTTCAATTAAGGAAAGCAAAAAAAGGGCATAAAATAACTTAATCCCATCCTTTTTCTGTTATGAAGAGAAAATACACTTTGTCTCTATTACCAGTTCCTTTCCTTAAAACGGTATCCTAGGTTTAGATTTTGAATCATTCCCTAAGTGATGACTATCTCGTTTTGTCTTCTATTTATAAAAGAAGTGAAAAGATTTAGCTCATGAATTTTTCATATAGACTACAGACGTACTGCTTGGGGCCAAATGTTGTCCTCAGTTACAAGCCAGTGTCATTGGTTAGCTGTCTGAATCAATGGCAGCGTTGTGAATGTATTTCAGCCTAGTACTGAGTCTTAGATGTTTGTTTCTATTGTGCATATGGGGGTAGGAATTAAGCAGATGATAGATAAACTGATTATAAAAATAGATAGGAAATAGAGGTTCATTTTCCAGTCCAACATGCTGCTGCCAGTACTGAAGCAAGAGTAAAACCATTACTCACTGCCCCGCGGGTGCTGCACCCTGCAATGAATGAGTACCATATTTTTAAATATCTAGTAACATCACAAAAAACTGAAGTCAAAGCAGAAGTTCAGATCTTAATTAGTGAAGCTGCCTTTCCTCCTTTGGTGCTGCCAGCTGGAAAAATCTGATTATTTTTTAAATTTTTCAAAATGGACTTTGCCTTTTCAGTTCTTAGGTTCTATCTGTGAAACCAAGAGTGAGGAAAGGTGTAGTACAGGAGGCAGCTTTATGTGCCTTCATCACTTGGTTTCATCCCTCTGAAGTTTTACTTTCAGGGCAGCCCTTGCCCCTTTATTCTTGCAGCCTCCAAGATTTTCTGTACTTTGAAGTTAAAAACCAAGTTAACCTTTGACCAAGAATTTCAAAATCACCTGATGGAAAGCCCTTCCCTTTCTGCTGCCTGCTAAATGAAAAACTCCTCTGCTTGCAGGATGCAGAAAGCCTCTGTAGAAAAGACATGAGCCTTTATTAATGCTGAATTGCAGTTTTTCTGGATGATTCTTATTAGGAGGAGGTATCCCTATTAAGTGTTTGAAGCTCTTCCTTGCTTTTTGACCCAGAGAATTGAAAACTGGGCAAAAGTAATTAGAGGGAAAAATGTTAGTAGTGCTGTCATGTTGTGAGGACCTTACCCACAGCTGGGGTCTGCCGGGTAAACAGGAGATCGCTCTCAGCCTTACTAGCCTGAGACCTGTCTGAAATAGAAGGAGAAAGCAAACCCAAAGAAAATAAAATAGAAGTATAGCCCTTCCTCCCTGCACTGCCCCCACCCCCAGCCTTGGCACTGAGGCAGCTTAAGGTTGTTTTTTCCCATTGCTTGTCTCATTTAGCATTTACTTTCTGAAAAAGGGCAGAGCACAGTCTGTTGCTGCTTTTGCAGTCCTCTCCAGCCAGTGGGCACAGGCATTCTTCTGAGTGCTGGTACAAAACCTCCGTGGAGGACAGGGAGCATTATCTGGCATAGGGTGGATGGTGTATTTTATATTTGAAATTCCAAACACTGCTCCCTGCATGAGCATCATCAGGTTTCTGAGTGAGTTTGTTACTAGTTTCATGGATTTCCATCCTTCTTGTGTGATGCTTTTCCAAACTGTCTTCCGATCCTGTCCTTGGGGAGCTTGCAGGCACACTTATGTGGTCTGCTTTGTCTACGGGAGGGTTTAGTGTCAGAGGAGAGTTGGGCATCGGTACTGCCTTCATGAGCCACCCCAGGGTGCTCAGTGAGCTGGCACGGTGACTGCTGCTGGTGTCACGTGGAGTCAGCTTTCCGTCAGATGCATGTAGTAGCATCAGCAGCATGGATCAGCAAATGTGCAGTTCTTCTTGAGAGAGGTGGATTTCCAGGCTGCATCGCAGTCTGCAGAGCCGGTCAAGTGGTCAGTGTCTGTCGTGCACCCGTAGGTAGCAGGGCGAGCTCTGCAGTGCTGCCTGTGCTTATGTGCTGTATGATCATGGCTGAGATCAGGAAAATGAGTTTCCTGCTCATGACCTTGGCTCTGAAAGTGTCAGGGTAGGACACTTTTGTACCCTTTCAGGAGATGATACATACCTGGAAGGGACATTCTGTCTGAGGCAGGCAGCGTTGTTTATTGTGTGGTACACAGTGTAGCAAGGCAGGTGTGACGTGAACTAGCTGTTACTATCAGGATAATGCAAGATAGGCCTTTTAAGAGGAATCATAAACATGTTTGGCATACATACACAGTAAAGTGTCTCCTGTAAGACTCATTCTTCCAGTGTTGCATAATCAATTCGGTATGTTGTTTTTGAAGGTTTGATTGCTTTTATGCCTTGCATCTTCTTCTGGTACTCAGATGTCTGGCTGATGAGGCTTTTTGATGCTATGTGCTGTATTTATAGTCCTTATGAACTTCTCTTGAAAAAATCACTGGATTTTAATCACTCGCTTCTTTGAGTACTGAATCCTAAATGCACAGACTTGTTGGCAGTTAGAGGGCTTTATTTGTCTATGAAAATATGTTTAAAAACGTGTCAGTCTATTGGAGCTGGCCATCTTCAAAGGGTTAGGATTAAGATACCAGCTTTACCCAATGGCAGCGCTGAGGCAGATAACAGTAGATGGATGGACAGGAAGACTGGGAAGGAATTACCTGTTAAGTATCTTGGAGTTACAAACTGATGTTTTACCAGAGCAGATCTGTCATCATCTGCTTTTCTGTTTCTGCGGGCATTTCCTCATCCCTGCAAGTCTGCTGCTGAATGCCATTTGGAAAATCTTTTCCAGGGTAATTGCTGCCGCCAAGGTAGCACACACTCTTTATGACACCTGGCTTATAGAAATGGTGGTTTCTCTAGCTACCCATTTCCTTACTCTTTCATTTTTTTCCTGAAATTTAGAAAAAGAGGTATTAGGGAATGACACCGGTAAAATGGATTGACTGTCCTTGATTTTTGAAATCCCAGCTTTTCTTTGTGGAATTTCTTGGAGTTTTCTTTCCTTTTAAATGACTTTCTATGCTCAGAGATGTTGTTTGACGTAGAATATGAGCTATGCTAACTAAACAAATAACAGTTCCTATTGAAACATGTCTGATTTTATGTCTCTGTGGCAACGTAAGCACAGAACAGAAGAAAACAGGAACTTTAGAAGGAATCTCAAGAATCTGATAAGTCCTCCCTCTTTTGCTACTAAAATACCTCAAAAATAGAGAGAAAGCTGATAAGGTACTATGTTGGAGATAGGCAAGATACTGTATAAAAGCAAAAGTTTAGCTTTTGGCATACATAATAGATAGGGGGAAATGCTACTGCAGATAATACTAGTTGCACTAAATGCTTGTCTATTAAAACCAGTTGAGTGTTTTTCCTGCTGTGCTGGCATGCAGAGCTGCTGTCTTCTGTGCTGTAGCATTAAACCAACAAAATTTCTGCTACAGTGAATTTATTTTTTTTCTCCAAAAGTCTGTCAGCCACTTCACAGAACTTGCTAGGAATTATGAACATAAAAGTTGTGTGACAAGGAAGCGGGCTGCTGTCCCACCAGTGTCTGCTTTTTAGTATCTTTCCATATGAGGGCAGGGTTTTGTGCTGGGCAGCAGAAGCAATTGTACATAAAGCAAGGGCAAAGCTGAATTTAAGAGGCTTTGAAATGTCAGTTCTTCAAGCCTTGTGTGGGCCAACTGCTACTTATGATAGTTTTGCTGAGTAAATTTTTGGGGATTTTGACCCTTAGTATTTCTATTCATTGGTAGAAATATGATATATTTGGTTTAAACTCCTAAAGGCACTCTTCTTGAAATGGGCTGATGTGGCAAACATAGCACCACGTCAAAAGAGTAGACAAGTTTTTGTTACCACTAGTTTGTTTTTTTTTCCAAAATACAGGCAGAAGTCGTTTAATATATGAGTAATTGAAATACAATATTTTTTTTTTACCCCATTTAAGTAAGAGGCTTATTTTTGTGTGTGTTTTGTTTCTTTTTGTATTTTTTTTAACATGTCAGTTGAAAATATTTGCTGTGGTGTTTTGTTTTATTTTGCTTTAGGGAAGAAACTAACCAAAATGGGCATTTCATTTTCTCCAAATTATGGTCCTACTCTGATAATGGTTAAGGAATTTATATTTTGATGGGGTTTGATACTAGATACAGGGTCTTAAATTTTCAAAAGTGACTCATGCTTTGGCATAAGGCCATTTTAGAGTGCATAACCTAAAACATCTGAAAGATGGTATTCAGTTCTTACTGGAAAAAAGGTTCCATTAGAGACATTTCAGTTTGTCAGCAAAATGTCCAGGCATCCAAAATCACCACTCATATGTGCAAATAAAGCTTACTGGATTTCCTTTCAGGCTGCAATTGAAAGGTTTTCATAATTTAAAAAAATTCAGAAGATTAAAAGCAAACAAATTTTCACATCTCTGTAATTACATAATACAATGTGATGTGATGATATTATAATTTATGATATAAGATAGTTTATTATAAAACAGTTGCATTATTGCCTGTATTGCAAAGGGAAGGCAAGCAGGAATAACTGGCAGCTAGACAGTGTGCTAGATTTTACTAATTCGTATACTACAAGCAGGCAGATAGTATAGTTGCATAGCTATAAGCTATTATGGTCATGGTTTCCAAAACTCTAGACAATTCTAGGTGGATAATAGGATCCTCTGTAATTTTCTGTTTAAGGTCCTTATAACACTGTTTTAGTGGCTATTTCGTAGAATGGTTTGGGTTAGAAGGGACCTTAAAGATCACCCCGTTCCAGCCCCCCTGCCATGGGCAGGGACACCTTCCACCAGACCACGTTGCTCGAAGCGCCATCCAGCCTGGCCTGGAACACTTCCAGGGACGGGGCATCCACAGCTTCTCTGGGCAGCCTGTTCCAGTGCCTCACCACCCTTGCAGTAGAGA
>JAVJGJ010000047.1:104160015-104189148 GCA_035590215.1 Microhierax caerulescens
ATAGCATGACAGCAGTAGTGGAAACTTACTCATTTTGTTTCCCAGAGTCACAACTGGAAGTATTTTAGGGTACATATTGCTCACTCCTGGATTTCTGCCTTGGCAGTGCCTGCAGTAGTGGTCATTCTGTTAGCAAGAATTTTATGTGATTTTTGACATACGAGTAGTAGAAAACCACCTGCCGTCAGCTGCCTATTTCTTTAACTGTAGCATTTGGTAACTACCGATCCAGTTTGAGCTAAAATTCATCAGTTAAGGTAAAAATTAAACTCTGCAGATTGCAGTGCTATTTATCCCACATTTCCAGGTCTTAAAGTACTTGGGTAACTGCTATGAAAGCTGGAAAAGCTTGTTAAAGAGGATGCTCGGTGCCTTCCCTTCGCACTTGAATTGACTTTTCTCTTTTAGTCTCCATAGTCAAAAGCTATTTATAATACCACCACAGCTGCTGTGCGTTGGATTTAGGAATCCCTGTTTTGATTTGCCAAGCAGGCAAAGCTATTTATCTCAGGTAAGAGAATTCTGAGGTGTGATGTGGTTCATATCTAAAAATATCTGTGTAGGGAGATAGGATAGGGCTCCAACAGACAAAAACACAGCAAGATAAGCAAGAGGAGTTCACGTTGGAAATGTGATACTGTGGGTGTAATTAACCATTGGAAATGCTTCGAAAGGAATGTGGTAGATCACTTGGAGTAATTAAATCAAGATTAGATCTCCTTCTGAAATACCTTCTAGTAGAGTTACAAGTTCTTGTGCTTTGTAAAGAAATTGCTGCGTGAGGTATTAAGGCCTGTGCCAGGCAGGAAGTCAGACCAGATTATCCTAAGAGTTCCTTCAGGCCTTTTAAATCCACATCTCCACCAACAAAGGCTCTTATGTGGTGCAGGCAGCCACAGGATTTCCAAAATCAGAGCTGCAGCGGGTCACTCTTGTTTCAGTGGTGAAAGGTTGAAAAGTCTTTGAGCAGATGCTTGAAGGAGCGCAGTTGGGTGTGCTGCCGCCATATGGGCCGTACTGAGCTGATTTCTGCTTGCCTCGGCGGCCTGTAGGCACAGCTTTCTGCATCGTCTTCTAATATTTCACCTCATTTACTTGGTAGCTTGCATTTCATATTGAGTTCACTGAAAAGTAATGTTTTATCTGTGGTGTTCGTTGAATTTTTTCTGTAATATCACTAAAGTCCTGAACAAGTTCGGAATTTTCTGCAGTTATTCAGTGAACATAATGCCATCACCTTTAACACAGGATTTTCTATAACTAGTCTTAATACCCATATGAGTAGAAAGGGTAGGATACATTTTTAGCAGATTGTGTAGAATTCCTAGTACAAAATAATCTGCTTTCCCCAAAACTGAAAAAGCAATAAATTGTATATTTGCTCTGGGACCTATGTCGGATACTCAAGGAGAGGAGAAGACACTCGTCTTTCAGTTCTCATCAGCATATCTGTTTTACTGGGTAAAAGGCAGCAGATCCATTTCATAGAAAATACCAAAAAAATGGTTGATCAAAAAGGTAATTTTATACTAGAAGAAACACAGAACACTGTGTTGAACAAGAATAGCCCTGACTCTTTTTTGTTATTTTGATAAGCTCATTAATTTCAACATCCAAAATTAATCAGGAGTTAACTGCAAAATCTTACAAATGGAAAAATCTGTCAACCTGAGCTCAGAATTCTGTCATCCTGCTGCACTTACATAGCATAGCTTCTGTTACAGGGATGTACAATGTAACTCCACAGTAGTGTGACAGGAGGAATGGCAACGAGTTCTGCTGGCTGTATGTGTGCATAAAACATTATTCAGGAGAGCTTTCACATAATTCTGGCTCTGTTGAAAAACCTGTGAAAAAGCTCTTCTGTAATACTTTAAGAAACTAGAGCTGTCCAGGGTAATTTGAGGCTGAGGCCAGGCATATCGGAGGATTTTGTGTTCCAGAATACCTGATATCCAACCTCCAGCAGGTGGTGGGCACTTGGTACCTGGCTTGTTTCTGTCCTCTGAGCATCCCTACTGCTCTCCCTCCCTCCTTGGGCTAACCTGTACGTATGGTTTACACTTGGCAGTCTAAACCTGAATTGGGAGAATTATTACACTAAACCAATAGGAAAACTAAAGTAGAGAAGGGGAATACCCTTGTGTTTGATAACCCAAAGGAAGGCAGCTGAAGTGAGTCTGTGTCCCTGCACATGAAGGCTACACCTGCTTTCGTGGACGTCCAAGAAAAAGGGAAAGGTGAGGGAGGGCAAGAGATTGGAAAAAGATAATAAAAAAAAAAGGTTAATTACCCTTGCTAGTAGGTAAGGGATTAGCAGCTATGGTGAAATACAAAGGAGAAAAGGCTTTGGTTAGTCAGGAGTCAAACATGTTTGGCTGGTTGCTGTGCAATAACACTTGCGATTTTTTAGTGTGAAGTTTCTTATCCACCGTCTCTCCTGAAAATACATTACATACCTATGGTTTTGACAAATTCCTGATAGCCATAATACTGACTGTGGAGAGTATTTAAAAACAAACTTCAGGATGCCTTTTTTTCCACATGTTTTTGCTACTACTGAGTCACTGTTAATGGATACTTCAGTTCTGAAAAGGAGTGGAGGAGGCTGTGCTACGGAAGAAAAAGCAATTGCTGTCTCCATTAGTAAATGTGTTTGAGCCATCAAATTGCTGCTGTTTTCCTTCATGTGAAAGCTTGTGGCTAATCTTTTAATGTAAAGGAAAACAGTCTTTCATACCACAGAAGGAACGCCTCTGCTGGACAGTTGTACACAAGCTTGCAAAATTGATTTTGGTTGTTGCTGAGAGCTTCCGTGGCATTTCTTTCTGTTCAGGCAATGCTGTAAAAGTACTTGACATGACAAAAAGAAGGAGTTGTGTTGAGGTCTGGGGAGTTCTTTTGGCTCATTTCCAATGCACTGCTACTCCCGAATTTGTTATACTGTAGAACTGCACTTGCTGTAAAAGCTTAGTTTTACTGCATTTAAAAGCTCTTGAATTAGGTTTCCTGCATTTTTGTTTACTTAATAACCCCTATACAAGGATCCATGATTTGCTTGGGTAACTTGTTGTTCTCTTCCAAGAAATAAATGTACCTTTTGCAAAATTTTTTAAATTCACATGGTGGGTTGGAGCACAGTTCGTTCACTCTAAAGAAGTACCATGGTGCTTATGCTGTGCTTGCAATGTCTGCTCAGATGAGAGTTAAGCCTGCTGCACTCACTGTTACATAACTTTGCAAAAAGTGTCGATTCAGGGAAATTCTGCTACCGTGAGAGAACGGGAGCATCAGGAATGTTCTCTCCCGCTTAATGGAAATGTGGCTTTTGGTGACTAGTACATTTAGAAAATAGCAGATTGTGTGTACGCACTCATTGACCGAGTCCAACTTGAACATCATGCTGGGTGTTCAGGGCAGCAGGTCCTGCTGTTTGCTGCAGCCCTGGGAGGGTGGCTGTGGCTCCAGTAGTAGCAGGCTGGTATAGCATATGTCTGGCTGCTACCAGAAGGGATTTGCAGCTGGTAAGTGTTTTGTTTTGAGTAACCTTTAGAAGATTGCTTCTGAAAAATTGCCAGGGTGGCCAAACAGATCAAGTCCCATCAGCGGGAGGGACAGCTGTTCATTTGGATACATCTGCATAATTTGGCTGTATGGGTCCTAAGACGTACCTGCGGAGAAGGGAGGCAGGTAGGACAACATACATTGTGTCAGAAATTCTAATTGTCTTTTGGCATTACAGAAATGGCCTTGCCGTATGGATGTGGTAGAGGGGTAGGTTGCTCCTGTAATTTTTCTACCTTTGCTATTTTGCCCAGAGCCCCTCTATTTCAGCCCTGAGGGATCCTGTTTACTACAGAATATTTCAGATTACTGTACCCTGCTATTAGCACTAGCCAAAGCCTCCCTCCCCCCAGTATATATTAACTGTGAAAATATGTGCAAGAAGGTAAATAAAAGGTTGGGGAAGCCAATGTTGCCTGAATATTATTAGCCCTAGTCTCTCTAAGCAACATGTATCCATTCTCTCTGCCTTTTTGCCCACTTCAGGGATCTGAGACTTCACAGAAAGCCTGTCTGGAAGCTGCTACAGAACTGCATGATGGTAGCTAGATTTGCTTCTAGGTCGTTCTCATTCAGCAGCATCCTCAGAGCAAGCTTTGCTTCTGTTGTTTGATTTTCCTCATCTGTGGTTTTAATCCAGTGCCCTTTCTTTAATCACATCCTATATGCATCTATCCTTTGAGTCCCGCAGCTCTCCTCCTCTCCAGGTTTAGGGTCTCTGTTGTTTGCACTGTTGTGCAGGAGATTCTGAATGATTTAATTTTGTCAATTGAGGCAAACAGACAGTAAGAACATATGCCACAGCACAAAATGTTCTCTAACCACTTATTTGACAAGTGCAGTTTAATTATTTAGCATAGCTTTTAAAAGTAATGAAGTCCTAGTAACATGAGACTTAACACTCTCCTATTAACTTTTCCCTGAGAGATGGGAAAAGACTGCTGTATTTTTGTGTGCAAACTGAGAGCGTGCAAACTAATGAGATTTGACTGAGAATGCGTAAGAGGGGCTGGAACCTTTCAGTGCTTCTTAATAGTTTTGCTAATAGGTAGTAAATCCAAGAGCATCATACGGTTAGATAAGATTCTGCCTGTGCTGGCAAACCAGAAGATACTGTCTGATGCTTTGCCAAAACAAAACCGAGTTTTCTTGGCCCAGCTTTATTTTTATTGAACGTGTAACTTAGTAAGAGGAAAAGCTGGAAGTCACAGCCTGGCTGAAGACATACAATTTAAAATAATTTTCTGCAGCATGATAGATTTCATGTTGCTACAAAATAAATATTTAATCAGTGCTAATATTTTTGGTTCCCTTAGGCGGTGAGAGATGTAGAAGTTCTAACCTTTTACTCAAGTAAGTACAAATGCAGTCTAGCAGGAAGTTCAAAGTAAAATGCATGTATATCCTAGAGTTCTTTTTAAAATGGATTTTATGTGCAGCCAGCCAGGATCAACAGCTAATTTTGTTCACAACAGAGAACAGTTTATCTCAAAGTTAAAAAGCCCCCCTCCCCCAAAAAAACCCAAAAAAGATCTCAAAAAGATAAATGTAAACTGAGCTGGAAGCCACCATGCCTGTTAAATTGATTTGAATTTTATGGTGAAGTAGATTTGTTAAAACTACATTGGAGGAAAAAAACCCCAAACACACCGGCCTCAAACGCTTTGCTTTTCAGTGAGAAAGCTGCCTCTGCCATGCCCGCCCAGCTCAATGACTGGAGGAGACGGTGTAGTGACTCTGGAGAGTCACACTTACTGGTTAGTTTCTAATTCCTTGATCTTACGTGATATACCGGTCTCTCTATTCAGAGGCTCCACTTGTGTAGTACAAAGGGATACTGTGCACAGGGAATATTTCTTATCTGAGCTGATCTGTGAAGAGCCGTGGGAGAGTTTGGCCCTTGGAGGGCACAAGCTCTCTGTGGGTTCTGGATGCTGCTGAAGTCGGAGCGTGGTTGGGGGGTCAGAGATGGCTTCCTATGAAAGGTGCAGCTCCCGCAATCCTCATTGGACAGGAGAATGGGAGACTTAAATTTCTTGCTCCTCCTGTGATTTCACTTGAGGTGATTTTGTTTGCAGAGGGAGCTAGGGCTAAATGGAGTCTACTGTATTTTTCCTTCAAATGTGAACTGCTGACTGAAACTCCTTCTGCTGTTTCCCCTTTCTGCTCAAGAGTCAGTAAGAGCTCTTCCCTGGTACCATGACGGGCAGACCTGTATTTGTAATGAATCAGTCTTGAGACAGTCATTGTGCTTTCATTTAAGAAAATTTCCAGGACACATCTGCTCATTAATCCTCTCTCTCTTTTGATCTGTTAGAAGCTTGTTTCCATCCTTCTAGTCATCAGCATCTTTCATTGTCCTTTCACAAATTGATTTAAAAACCTATCATCCCTCTTAGATTTAATAATCACAGAAAAGAAAAAACAAACCAGAAGTAAAGGTAAAATAATAAAATCTGAGGGAGGGAAATATAAGTTTTGAACTTAGACTTGGTGTACACATGCCTCACAGATGGGCAGCAGGTTTCCATAAAGGTCACCCAGATACCAAGGAAAAAGTTCTCTGCCACTTCTGAGTGCCACCACGGTAAAAAAGTACTGAAATTTTGCTGACTGTGAGGTTGTCGGTATAAAACGTGTCATAGTCCTTTACTTACAGTAGATATGTGGTACTGAGAGACTCCTATTGAGCAGTTATGACAAGTGTTGACATTTCTGACTTCCTTTATGTTAAGATGCTAACCATGCACACCATTAGTCTCACCCTCTGATTGGGGCTGATGCAGAGCGCCTTACATTTTAGAGTTACAGAGCAGATTTGTAAAATGTGAAGACATACAGGACAGTAAAAAATTCAGTGTTGATCCACTTCAAGATACAATGACAGTACTAACTCATCAAGATTTCCAGGTAAGTAGCCACAATGCAGATGTTTGCTAGCTCTGAATTTCTTGAGATATAGGAAGTTGTGGTTTTTTTCTGGCCAATATTCCATTTCTGAAAATAAACTAATTGGAAAATACTGGGATTTATAGGAAGAGCTCCAGCTTGGCTGGCAGCAAAAGCTAAGTGAAAATGGCAGGGAGTGTTCACTTTGTTCAGCAGCCTGTCCTCAGTGGGAAAATGCCAGACCCCAGTGTGTTCCCATTCTGCATGGTTGCATTTGATGTTCTGTTTCCAAATGTCTAAAGGTAAAGCTTTCACATATAGGAAGAGGCAGAGGCTAAACGTGAGACTGCTGTAAAATGTATTAGTGTTCATAATTCTGTTTAAATTTTATTCTTCCTTCATTCCTTGAAATTAAATTAAAACAGAACCTGCAGTGATTTCTTGTTCTTATGGGATCCTAAATACTGTTTCTCATTGGCATAGTATCACACTCATTGTATCAAAACCTTTTAGATCCTCTTAACTTTTTTTTGCCTTCCTTAGAATGCAAGTACAGTTTGCTCCAGCTAATTCTTAAATTAAGTGGAAATTGCACAAATAGGAGTTATTTGAAGCTGCAGAATGATTTTACAGTCATGCTTATGCAATGAGCTAGAGCTGCATAGCTGACCAGAAAACAGTTCTTAGTTCACGGTTCCAGCCTGTTTTTCACTTCAGTGGCTTTTTAAACTTCCCTTCAGTCTTTATGCATCATTTTATGTGGTTTAACTAAAATTCTGAGAAGAGAAAGGAAAATGAACCATGGACCTGAAGAAATGTGCAAGGACAGATGAAGAGGGAGGTTTTATGTAGGAGAGGGCGTGGAGAAAGCAATGCTGTAAGAACAGTTTGATGAAAATGCTTGGGATGGTGAAGTGGCATATAGGAAAAATTAGATTAACTAGAAAGAATGCATGTCAAGAGAGACGCAATTTATTGGACTAGAAAAGTCTTCCTCAGGGTCATCAAGTGGCATAATTTTCCCAAGAAACTGTGTCTATTCTTTGGGAATTGAAAACTTGAGTAAACACTGTAAGAACTGCACTGCTGGAGGTGAGCACTCTGAGCAGAAATCCTTTCCTACCTCTGTATTGTGACTTGCTTGAGACAGCTCCATGAGTCTGGTTCAGACTTGGGATAAAACCATAAGGTATGCTTTCTCTGCTCTCTCTTTTCCCCCTAGATGTTATTGTACTGCAGCTTGGCTCTGTCCACATAGGCTGGAGCAGACTGTGTTGTAACTTGCTTTAGCCGCTGCTGAATTTAACAGCTTTTGGCTTTGTAACCAATGCCTTAGGAGAACTCTTGCTCATCTGTTCCCTGAGCCAAAGGAAAACTCCTCCAGTAGCTTTCCCAGTGTTTTCTCTGGCTGGAACGCATAGTTACCAATTGCTAGGTGAAGATAAACTATCTTTAATCATCTTTTATTTTTGTATTTTTGGTTTGTCCAGCTGACATATTCTAAGACATCCACTTAGACTAGAACAGTAAAAGGGCCCTTTCACAATGGATTTTTTTTTTTTCTTTTCCTTGTACCCCATGTAACTGAATTCTCCCATTGGTGGGAAAAATGCTTTGCCTTGATGTAAATGTGTGGCAAGTAGTTGAATACTGAACCAGTCAGTCACATTTCTCCCTTAAGAGTATTTTTCATAACAAAAGGATTTATCTTTGGAATCTTGTTCAGAAATTTCTTTACATGGGTTTCCTTGCCCTTCACGATTGGCTCTCAGGAAACCTGATCCTGTTGGCATTTAATGTGTTGCTAGAAATGTGTCTACTGAGAACTTCTTAAACAGGATTGCAATAAACATTTGGATTATATTTTGCAAGTACAAATCACTGGCAGATATTTGCATATTTACTTGTTGAGTTTCAACTTCCACTTCAGGTTAGATGAGACATAAACAATTACACAGCACCTCTGGCAAGGAATTGGTCTAAAAAGCATGTCAAAGCAACACTGGGAATTCAGAGGAAGATTTCTGAGTTTTAGAAGGAACTGTGAAAGGCTTCCACATCATTTTATCTCCATAAATTTTGTATCAAGTATGGAATTAGTGTTGCAGGCTTTTACTCTGATACATCTTTTTCGGTTTACTCTAATATATCTTTCTAAAAAATATTCATGGCAACTCTGGTCAGAGGCAGGGACTGCACGTTTGCATTGTTAAGGGAAAAAATGACCCTAATTTAAAGCCAGCTAAAAAGATTCCTGGGTTTTTTTGCCAGAGACTGTGGATCGATCTCTGCATTGTGCTTTCTAATGGAGGCCACAGATAAATGTGATCTGCCAGAAAGGTGTTAGTAGTTTCTGCAGCTAGTTCAGGTGATGCTGGCACAGCCAGGTGAAGTGTGAGACCTGCTGTACTGCCAGCCTGGCTGGTGATGATACACAGCTGGAATCTCAGAGGCATCTTCTGGCAAGAAATGCCTAGCAATTTCAGACTTCATGGTGGTTTTATGATGATTTGGAGAAAAAATATAAAGCCTTCAAACTAATATTCACATGTCCTAAACGAGCTTTTGGCAGAGGTCTGCCAAGGTCAGTAGGCTAGGTACAGCATGCTTCAGTCACCTAGCAGAGGAAATACCTGGTGAGAGATATACTTGGTCTGCTTCATTTTAGGAAAATCACTGTGGAAAATATGAGAGAAAAATAATGTCATTATAATTAGTATAGTGTTTATAGTGGATACACATTCCAAGATCTTCAGCAACAGTGAAGGTGTCTTCATAGCTTTCAGGAACTGTAAGTTTACAGAAGCAATTAGATCACTTTGGCTAACTTTGAATATCTTTTGAACTTGACATTTACTGTCCATTTGCATCTTTGAAAATCCTCCCAGTTATTCACAATTACATTTGATGCCTGAATGCTTGTTCATACCCTTTGCTTGTTTAGTAACATTGCTGGATTTTAAGTTCTGGAGATAAAAGAAGGCATTAAGGGCACAAGGCTTTCCTGCAGTTCAGTGCTTGTCCTTTCTTGCATGTGCGGATATGCAGGAAAGCCTTGTACTGAAAGTGAAACTGATAAACTTCCAATTCTCAAAACAAAGTTCTATTTTTATTATATAATAAAAAAGTTCAGATGACACTCTGTTTTGTACTCTGTTCCTACACATCCACATGCCTTTTGAAGATCTGTCCTTATTATTTGTCCTATAAAGTCTGTGTTGATTCAAGGGAAGAACTCAATAAGGTGTGGTTTAGGTTGTATGATCTAACTCCTTAGTATGGGTTCACACTTTGATGGGAATAATCAGGGGTTGGAGTCTGTACTTTAATTTGGAAAAAAGTATCCTTGTTAAATCCTTGAACTGTATTTTCTTTTTAGCCACATACTTCAGTAATCATTTCTAATTTTGCAGAAAACTACAGTAATTCTGTTCTGTATCTGAAGTTCATGTATTTATTTTTCTTTTCACAAGCATGAGGAGTTATCTCTTAGTACTTAGCCTCATATCAGAAAATGAAGATTACTCAAACTGGGCTTGCTGATCTGTGACCTAAAATTCATCCCACTATATCTTTCATTTTCTTCTATTCATCCATTTTTCTTTTAAGTTGTAGTAAAGTTCCGTGTACATGATTTCCTGCCCTACATTGTAATAACTCTTTCTCTTTTTCCTTTCTCTGGTGTTTGCAGGACCTGTTTGCAGTTTTCAGTAGGTTAAACTTCTTGTAGCTGAAGGATATGAAGGAGGTTTTCTGCCTTTGGTCATAGCTGAAACCTTTCACCTAAGGGAACTTAGTTCAGGCTGGGCAGATAACTGCCTTTCTGATGTGGCCAAAAATTTTTAAAATCAGTGGCCGGAGGAGGTCAGCATGTAGTGAAAATTTGGAGCCTGGATGGGTTTTGTCTGGGCTGTTTATTTTTCCTTGAAGGCAGAGACAGGGAAGGATGTGCAATGATAGAGCGCTGAATGAAGGATAGCAGAGAAGACACTGAGACTGGATGCAGGAACGGAAGATTTGCTTTCTTCAATCTTACCTGATAGGATCTATCTTTACATAGGAATGTCACCTGACAGAAGTCAGGAGAAATAATATCCAAGTAGTTTAGATGCAGCTCAAGGCTGGGAGCTAAAGATGTGAGGGAGAAGAGAAGAAGCAGTTGAGGTGATCTGAATGCACAGCTGTATATAAAAATAGTAGTTGGAAGGGAGAGGTCTTTGAGGAAGCTGACCACAGATGCATGTGGTTCTAATCACAGTGTAGAGGCTGGCACTAATTGGTAGTGGAGAAATGAAGTGAAAGACTGATTTGTTATGACGGAGAGCTCAAAAGAAAAAGGGAAAACAGGCAACACCAGAGAAGAGTGGCACCAGAAAAAAAGGAGGGTAAGTTGGAGATAACTGGAGGCTTGAGGCTGAGGAGGAGCAAGGATGTGATTAAAGAACTGGAGAGAGAAACCAGCAGGTAGTCGGGCAGCAGCAGGGGAAACAGGAAAAAAGCCTCATCAAGATCTGGGATTCCTAGTGATATGAGGAAGATGCATATGTGTGTGTCTGAAGACTCCTTTTCTTTAGGTAGAAAGACACGTCCATCAGCAGAGCTTAGCTAGTAGGAGAAAGAGTGGTGTTTTGTTTTCCAGGAGCAAAGAAACACCATACAAACATGAAGCTGAAAATTGTCCTGAAGAAGAAACTTGAGATAAAGATCTCAGCATCTCTGTTAGAACAAAACAAAGATTTATATGTCAAGCCAGAGAAAAGTCTCCTAAAAGCTGTGGCTGGTGTGGTACCAGTGGAATTGTTTTGATCTCAGAGAAGGAAGGTGAGAGAATGACAAGCTAATGAAGACTACAAAGAGTCATAACGAACTCAGGGTCGTGCAGGCATTAAGAGGACTTCATGCAATGGGCTTCTCTGTACTGGTAAATTAAATGCTGTTTGGAAGCATTCCCAGGCCCTGGAAATCAATTGTCTCTACTGTTAACTGTCCCTGTCCTAGTTTTAGTTTATATTTATGGGAACTCACCTGAATTATTCCCAGGTACAGTTTGAAAGTTATCATGGGATAACTGGTGTGCTGAATGACATCAAATGTTCAGCTCTTCGGGATATCAAGCCCACACAGCAAGTTCATCTAGAAGAGCCTATCTCCAGACCACGTGTGTTGTTTCAGACCATGTCAAACTCTTGCATTAGTTTTTTCACGGTGTGCTCTGTTGCTGGAGCAGCATTTCATGGAGAGGATGCAAAATGTGTATCAAGTGTAATGCTGGGAAGTGTTTTGGGTTTGTGTGGCTGAACTTGAATGTGAGGTGATAGTAACACCTCCAAATTGTGACAGAAATTAATTTTAATGTCTTTTTTTGTTTCTGTTGGCCTTTACATGTTTCTATAAATGCTGTGTAGTTGAATGAATACCAAACTGATGAGTGTGGAAACCTGCCTGTCAGTGTCTCAAAGGGAAAGCCTTCGAATATAAATAGCCTTAAAAATATAAATAGTGAAATCTCTCTACTGTGTTCATCACTGACCACTTTCTTTTTGCCTTTCATTGCATCTCTCATTTTATTTTTAGTGATGCTTACTTAAAATAGTTTTGCTGCTTTCCTGTTGGCGATTAGAAGGCCACTCTGGAATCCAAGTGATTTCTAAGCCAGATGGTAGGAAAGTTCCTTACTTCGAGCAGCGTGAGCCTGAAGTCTCTCTGTCCAGGCTTTCTTTACTGAAGCATCAGCTTTGTTTGTTCAGTTGATTTCACATATGTATTCTTGAGTTGGTTTCAAAATGTGATTCCAGTGTTGTTCAAGACCTCCCGTTCTTCTTACATTGATGTTATTCTGTGTCCCCCTCATAAGTTTGTAGCTCTGGTTTTAGCTAACTTACTAAAGTCAATACTCTTCAGAAATGTCACTATGTTGGTAACCATAACGTTTGTAGATTTTATTTTCTTTTAATTCCACAAAACCTAGAATGGGCACACGCTGGTGATCCTCTCAGCTGCACACAAAGTAACATGAACAAGTTTAAGTTTTTATGGCTCTTGGGCCTTAGCTCAACTTCAGTTGCCCACTTACCATTTGTGCTGTTATATTCTTTTTCTCTTCGCTGTGTGTTAATAAATACATAATTTTAAAGTAGAGTTGAACCTAGCATGAGCCACGCTACTGTTTGGTGAGGTTTGCAGGCCAAAGCTGATCTTCCAACACTACTTGCTTGAAGAGGCTGCAGATGCATCACTTGATTGGTTCTTTTTTCTGCTGAACTGCCTCAAGAAAGGGAAGTAAGTCTTGGGAAGGACGAGCTGGTTATCTATACACTGCTTTAACCATCTCTGCCTCAAAGTGGCAGGGCAAGATGAAGTAGTTATGTGGGAGCTTCCTACAGAAGTGGTGCTCACTGGACAGCAGTGTGGTCAGCCCAGTAGCTGGGAATGAGGATCCACGCTAAAGGGTTTCTAGAAAAGGGTTGTATGAAGGGCATGGGTTGGAGAGTGCCTGCTGCATGGTGTGACATGGATACTGACAGCCAGCAGCATCTCCTGATGGGCTTGAGACCAAGTGCAGGGTCACCCAGCTTCCTTACTGGGGTGCTTTGAAGGTATCATCGAGGTCAAAGGTTACCATGGGAGCATCTGCAGTGCCCCGTGGCTGCTTGGGCAATGTGACGGGACAGTGCAGAAATCCATTTCTTTAAGGCATAGAAGGTCACAGTTGGTTCCTTGTATGTCTGACTACATGCTTTGGTCAGCCTGAGATGCTGCTATGGGAAGGAAGCAAGATGAGAAGTCTTGTGGCAAAGAGAAGCAAGAGGACTGGTTTGTGTCCACATCAACAGCAGAAACAGGCTCCCTGGCCCTTCAGCAGCAGCAGCGGTTTCCTCTCATGCCAAGCCAGGAGGTACATCTGTACAGGTGGACAAGCTGGGCTCAGCACGTGCGTCAGCCGTGCCAAGGTTTTTGCTTCTGTTTCTTGTGGTGTTGGTGGAGTCCCAAGATCTGGGAGCTGAAGGTCATTAGGACAAGAGATGTTGCCGCCTCTGCCGAAGTGTTTGCTACTGTGGTCACTCCCATGAGACCACTTGTACCTTGAGCTTCTTGCAGCTGTGGAGAGGCGAAGAAAGGAGCAGAAATGTGTTGTGCGGCTGCCTTTGAGAGGTGCAGGAGGCATTGCTGTTAGTTAGTAAATCCCTGAAATGGCCAGCTGCCGCTTGTAGGTTAAAGCTGTTTTCCTGCCCTTGTTAGGGGGGAGTATTTTTCCTGCCAGTAGGCTGTCCTGGAGATGCCTCAGCTTTATATCCAAGCAGATTGCTAATGCATCCAGTCAATGACAGGTAAAATGGTCTGTGTTCATGTGGCTTTGAGACTTCGGGGAATTGTGGAATCGTTTAATCATCGATTTTTGTATTTATGCTTCAAGGCACACCCCAGCGTCTGCAAGCTTTTTGTTAGTTTTAAATGCAATTTCTGTAGTTTTATTTTTATACAGTGCCTTGGGATGCTTACTGTGGAAGGCTCTTAAAATAGGTGTAACTTAATGTGCTGTTCAGAATTCTCATTAATCTGCTTGTCTTCACTCTTACCCAGAGGTAAAATACAAAGCCTACAGAGTAAGGAGTTTGGAATAAAATGATAGAAAATGGGGCTCTGAAATAAAGACATTCAGCACTGAGGACTCAGACTAGCGGTGGAGGAAACAGAACAGGATGTTCAGAAAGTCCAAGCCCTTTGGCATGAGTTAAGGAGCTTGGAAAATAAGCAGGGCTACAGTGAATTTGTGAAACAATGTTTGTCTTCCTAAAGTGAATGCTGGAAAGCATCCATTTCACACTTTGCCTTTGCCAGCGCCCTGATATCTATTGTAGCACTGATCTTCTGGCCTCTTTATTTTCAGAGAAGCATTTGACTTTGTGTTTAGAAGTTATTTGTGCTTCCTGCTTTCTTGTGGTGCTAACATGATCGCGTTGTGGCTGTGGGATTAAGCTTTGGAGTCTGAGTCTTTGGTCCTGCTGTACCGCCCTGTTTCTGATGTTTGTATTTTAACTGCAGGGATGGGCTTGAAAGACTCCTCTTCAGCTTTGCATCAGCATTGCTTTGTCTGCATTGGTAAATTACTCAGGGCCATGACTTGTATCTTATGATTGTCCATACTGTTTAATTTCTAGCACATTCCATGACATGGTTTTGGCCCATGCCAACTAGCACATTCCCAGATGACACGTGTGGCAGGATGGTGTGGGAGAGGGACTGTTCTCAGCAGGCATCACTGAAAAGGTAACTGTGTTCTGCAGGGGAAGAGAGCACAGAGGCGCAGATTTGAGCTGGCTGTGCCATTTCCCCCAAGCCTCTGGATATCGGTGCATCTCATACACTAGAACAGTCTCTCTGGGGCTTAGCGTTTGAGAAGGATGCTGAAATACACGCTTTTGCTTCCTAACTGCATCGCTAGTGCTGTTATCCACAGCAATATCAAGCCACCTCCCCCTCCTCCCCATGGACCATCTGCTCAGGCTTACAGCACCACTTCCATAGCGCTAAGATCTTTTCTCTTTGAATAAGAGTCAGGTTAGGGGCACAAATGAAGTTTTACGTCAAGCTGGCAATACAATAAAACCAAAACCTGTGAGCTTGAGTGAACTTTCTAGAGAGTGAGTGGTCTTTGATGGTGCAGCTCATTTGCAAGCTCACAAAGCTAGTGTTGTCACAGGCCCGCCACAGCAAGTTAGAGAAATAATTACTGTTCTGGTATGTATATATTTACTTATCACACAGGGCCATGGTAATTGCACATACAGATCATACATTTGCTTGTATGCATGGATTTTTTTTGAACTTCATGCCTATAGTTCACCCTTCAGGCTTTGTTGGTAACACTTCATGCGAAAGTAGGTAGTGTTTACTTGCCTCTGTGGGGCTTCTAGTTTGTAAAGCCCTCTGCAGTTCTCTGTTGGAAGGGATCATTGAAATCCTGAGCACTGCTGGTGCTTTGGCTGATTGTGTTGTTCCAAAAATTGTTTGTGTAAGATACACCTATATATGCAATGCTCTTTATAATCCTTGGTTGCCCTCTTTCTGACTTTGTTTTCTGTTGACTGAGATTTTAGTTGCAAATGGAGATGTTATTAAAACCATAGTCTTCCTCACTCACCCACTGTTGAAAGTGTTCTTTTCATTTAGGTAGCACATGGTGTACTAGTAGAATGTACATCACTAGTAGCTGTGGACTGTGTAGACTTGGGGGTTTGTCTTGAAAATTACAGGATCGGCTGCACTAGTGAACATCTATTTAGCATCAAGATTTAAGCTCCTGAGCTGGTTCTTGGTGCCTCTGGAACAGGAAAGGGAGAAACCGCCACCGAGTTATTGGATTAATCAGTATAGCTTTTCTTCATCATTATGCTCTCTGTACAGCACTGTTATCGTGGGGATCAGAAACACGGGGCAAAAAGAATTTTGTTGTGTCACTGTGAGGTGGAATGATGTTGTTACCAGCTGGTTTAGTGAGCAGTTTTATTTTGAGGCTAGTCGGGGCCATGATGGTAGCAGTTGCGCAGAAATTGTTGTGAGAAAGAAAAGGCTGAGAGAGGTGCAGAGCCTCTTATGTAAACTAGGTTTATGGTTATTGCCAGTCTGTGTGCTGCTCTCATTATTTATTAGCTGAAGAGACAAAAAAATCAATCTGGAAGGGATTGTGCTGACTACAAGATTCTGTAGCCTTTGGTCGTGCCAGCTGCAAAAAATAGGCAAATTTGGCTGCAGTGGAAGGGCGTGATGGGGCAGCTCCAGCCCAACTGCTACCCTGGAGGCGTTTTGGAGGCTTTGGCTGGGAGCCATGAAATGCATCTCCCTGGGGAGGACTGCATTGCAAACAGAGCTTGCCCTTCCCTATCCGTGAATTCCTTTGGCAGTAGGCTGGCACTGGAACACCTACAAATATTTGTGATAAAGCTGCAATGATTTTTCCCCTCCGAGATCAGGATGGAGTTTGCATTGTGTTCATCAATATTTATCTCACATATGACTCTCTAAAGGTCTCGTTATAGCAGCCATTCATTAGTGGTGGCACTGTACCTGGCTGAAAGCCAGGTAAAAACATGTTTCTCAATTTCTCTCTCTTACATGTCCTAAACCAAACACTGACAGCTCCCCATTGAGTTAGGTGGGTGTTGGTTGGATCAAGCCACTCTGTTGTAGGAAACAGGACTGGAGGAGTAGCTCCTATGTCTTCTTGGAGTTTAGCTTTCTTAAAGAGCAGAAGGAAAAGAACTGAAAGGGTTCTCTGCACCCCAACCCAAAGACTACCTTTGAAATAGGATACGTGTTTACATATATGAAGAGATTAGCATTAGAAGTAACTTGGAGGTAATAAAGTAAGCCTTTATGAATGCTTCAGAGCACTTTCTCTTTTCCCATGGAATTATGGTCTCGGTAGCTTGGTCAACTCTGTAGGAAGTGTCTTTGTGGGAAGGGGTTAATGCACAGGGAGAAGAGACTGATGAACAAAGCAAGCTTTCTGCTACAAATTAAAAGTTTAAAAAAATCAAAATTGCTTTGTCATCCTTTTACACTTTTACACTTTCTTAAATTGAGTTCATCTTTTTCAGGGAATAATTAATCTTTCTTGTTCGTTTTATTTACTTACTTTACATAGGAAAGGGAAAATGTTGCTCAAGGAAATGCCAAGTCTCAATAAGAGCTTATCTCTGCTTCAGGCTAGACCAGTGCTAGTTCATACGAACTGTAATGACAGTTAAATTGTTGCTAAACTGAGTATGCAGGTCAATGGGTAGGTCTCTCCATCCCGTACTGGAGCTCATCCTGCTGTATGGTTTACTGCTATTAGGACTAGGACCTGCAGTAGCAAGATTAAAGAAAGTGCTGCTTTGCCTACCTAGCTCCTTCTTGAACACAGGGGGAAAATACTTGTGAAATCCTGAGCACACAGAAAACAATGAGAGATCCACACTTACCTTGTTGCAGTGATTTCTGGTCTTTTCCATGCTTTCCTGCAGGACAAATTGCTGTGTTGCCTCAGTTTCATTAGTGTTGTTCAGACATCAGTTATTCAGTCTCTACCCTTGCACAAGTGCCAAAAATCACAGATGTGGAAGTCTTGGACACTGATTTTTCACAGTGTTCGTGACAAAAAGGCGGTTGGCTTCAGAGATCAGAGGCATCTTTGAATATGAAAAAATCCTCTTTAAGTGTATGCTTTTTTTGTAAAGGCAGTTGCTCATTCAGAAGACCACAGTCAAGTGCAAGTACCCTCAGCTGGAACCCTTGTCCCTCTGCTGCAGCACATGTGGTCTTGCTGCTGTTTAGACTCAATGGGGTTGTTTGAGCCACTGCGGCTCTTTACCCAGGCTTTTCATTAGCTGCTGAATTTTAATTACTTTCTGGAGTTTGCTCCCTTAAAAATATGGTAGCTGTCAGTAGAAAAACTACTGAAATAACAAGTGTCAGACTTGTTTTCTCTTTTAGGTACTATATGGTTCCATAACAAATAAAGGGTATAGATTATTTATTTTTATTCAAATAAATAATTTGCAACAGCTGGAAAGGAAGGGGAACAGCCATGAGCTGAAAATAAAATTTACAGCACAATTCTGTGTATGTTGTCGGGAAATCATTCCCATGCAACCCCGCAATGGCACAGGGATTTCAGGGATTATGTTCAGATTAAATGTCAACAAGAGCTGAGCCTTGGCAGTACGCCAGGAAGGTCATATGAGGCAAGTCCCAAACTTTTACACTCAAATAAAAATGTGTTCTGCTTAATACCCATAATATGCTGCAAATGTTAACACAGCTAATGACTTGGGTTAAGAAATCTCATCACAACCTGATTATTTTTAAATTATTTTTTTAATTTAGATTCAGGATTTCTTGCTGTTTTTTGGTATTTAAGACTTTGTCAACAATTTTATTTGGGGGTTATGCCTCTACTGTGGAATTTTTTTCTAAGTAGCACAACATAAAGAAATAGTCTAAAACTTCTACAAGTCCTAAAACTACAAAATTTTCAAGTTACACATAAATGGAACAATAACCTGCTAATACTTCCACAAGGATTATTATTTCACAGAAACATCCCTGTTATTTCTAAAATGAAGTCTAGGGTGCTGTATTTCCATGGCAACTATGGAAGAATAGTTTGTTATTAGGAGGGAATGAGAAAATAAATACAAATATGTAGTTGAGGATTTCTCTTTTATTCATCTGTAGTTGGTCTTTGCTGTTCCAAAATACCTGTGTAATTATGAAGGGATATGCTGACAGTCTCATGCTACGTTGAGAGTGTCTTCTTGTGGTTTAATCTGATCTCTGTTTACAGTAGATTGGTTTTAACTACGGGAGGATGTTCTTACTCAGAGGGCTATCTACACGTGGAGTTGCAGGGCATTAGCTATACTGCTTGAAATCAGCACTCTTAATCTACTTGCCATCTCTGAAAAAAAGCTGAAACTATTTTAAAATCGATGTATCAAGTCCCTTAAGTACTCTAAATACGATCCTACTAGTGCATACCATTAAAGGTATATGATGCTTTTCAATGTATCATTTCATTTGCTCTCAAGACTAAACCCTGCAGTGGTGTGAACGCACCTTCCTGATGCCCCTCCTGGGCATTGGGGTTTTCTGAGAGAATTTTCCTGAGACTTCTTTTGGATGTGACCAACGTACTGGATCGAACCACAGCGGTTGGTTTTGGTTTGCCAGTGAGCTTCAGTATATACTGCGTTGTTCCAAAATGTAAATGGGAGCAAAACTTGGAGTCGTTAGCTAAAGCAGCTGATGATTCTGTGGATTCAGGACTCCACCTCTCATTTCAAATTATATATACATCCCACTGATTATAGGTGTACTGTATACACATAAATACATACTTATATACACAAATATGTGTGTATGTGCATGCTGAAGTTTATTGTCCCCTTCCTCCTCCTGTCTTTCTCCACCTTGCCTGCTGCAGTGAGGCACAGGGGAGGGGAGAAAACTGTTTTAGCTGACTGAGGCCAACATTGCCATGGGGGTTTTGCAAACTGATCTGCAGTTGATTAAGCGTGGAGGTTGGGAGAGAACAATTAGAACTGTCAGATTCTGGAAAGGGTCCCAGTGATAACATTGGGGTCAAAAATCAAACTGAAAACCCCCAGGAGATGTGGCTGGCTGCAGCAGCAGGACACTAGGCTGGGTGACCGGGGTCCTGAGGCAGAGGTGCTGCTGGGTTTTGCAGTACAACAGATTCAGTCAGTTTGTTGTTTCTGAAGGGTATGGTATGCAACCCTCAAGGTATCAACGCTTCTTTAAAGAGCAGATTTTAAAATTGCGGTTTAGAAGTCAGTCCTTCAGTTACTATGAATAAATAAGGTAAATTAGCGATTATTTTCATGAAGTTACCACTTTGTATCAAGTACCACTTATTTGTCCCGAATTATAGAATTGTAGGGATTTTTCCATTACTTTTACTAGACCTTTTTTTGAAGCTACAGTCAGTGCAATTTTACCATCCTACAGCCCAAAACACAGGGAAATAAATCAGCCCTTATTTCCTTATTTGTTTGAAGCTAATGTGACAACAAATAGTTTGTTAGCATACATTATTCTTTGTACTACAAAATATGCAAATATTTCAATAATGATACTTTTATCTCTATAACATTTTTAAAAACGTGATACAACGTGTTTCTCCAGTAATTGAGTTACATAAAAGCAGCTTCACATCAACATAATGCTTTTACGAAACGCTCCCTCTATTTCAAGTTAAAATGTGTGTTCAGCTTGGGAATATGCTCATAAAGAAACTTTGTTTACCTTATTAAGAAACACTTGTGTATCCTCTTAAGTTTCAGATATTTTATTTTTTTTTTTAAATATTCATTTTTTCAGTTTCTGGACTCTGCCTGCCCAGGTTGCCCAGGGCTGGCAAAGATTTGGTAATTCCGGTGCTGCTGAGTTCTGCAGTTGAATTGAGCTGGTTTCTTGTTTATGAAGGATGCGGTTTGACTCCCTTGGTCTTTTTTTTCCCCTTCTGTGAATATTTTCTGTATCTGGATGCTTGTTTTCTAGTATTAATCCTTAGTGGCTTGACCATGATGGTTTTCCCTCTAAATCTGGTAGGACTATCAAAACTGACGTTATCCGCAGCAGGGTTTGTCCAGCTTCGTACCTGTGCAGTGCTGTGTTGCTGACATTTATTTAAGGAGTTGTTTTAAGGGACTGCGAGGTCTTTTGGCTCAGCAGCCATGCCAGCTTAGTGCAGCCTTACTCCTCCTGTGTCGCTGCACTGGTGCCTTGTCAGAAAGGCAGGTGGTGCGGTGCCCATGATGGTCCCGAGGACCACGAAGGCAGGTGTGCTGCTGGTACCTATGTGCTGGGTAGATGTGGGTGACCCATGTGTGCTGGCCACCCAGCTTGGGTTCCTCAGGGCATAGGTCAGTACTAGACGAGGATTGAGTACTTAGGGGTGAGTAAGGTTGCATTGTTTGTTTCCTGAATTATTTGAAGTGGTTTATCCTAATGTGAAAAGCATGATGTGCTAGGGAGGAGTAGATGTGTCTCTTCCTTTCCCAAAGAATGGAAAAATAAACCACATAGTGATAGAAAAATTAATTTCCTCTTAAATTTAGCTGTACTGTCTCAAGGCTTTCTCCTTATAAAACCAGGTATCATTATTAAACGTCTGTTTGCTGGGTGAAATAGCCAGGTGTGCTTTGTATATAAGCGATTGTAGCCTGAACCATTGCTGCAGATGCTTCATGAGTCAGATCATTCATGATTGCAATAATGAGATTATTTGTGGTAGGTTCCTCATTGCGACAGTGGTCCTTTGTTTGAAGTCTGTGTTGTGTATGTGTTATACTTCCGATTTGCAGATTGCTTCTTTGCTAGAAAACAGCATTGCAGCAGGGAACTGAAAGTGAAGGTCAGTGCAGCTCAATTCAGGATGTTACTCAGTGCTGGAAATAACTGGGAAGGTTCATAGTTGAGTTAGAAGCTTTAATCATGACTTCCATTGAGATGATACTGCTTCCTATTGTTTCTGAGGTTATTTTTTTAATTTGGTTTTTAGTATGTTGTCTTTCGGGTGGGTTTTTTTGTGTGTTTTGTTTTTTAAACTATCTGCTGATTAGAACTGGGTAGATACTGCCAAGAGTGTACTCATGACTGTGTAAGAGGTGTTCTCCTTGATAGGGTGGTCACTTACATACAATTTTGTCTGAGGAAAGGAAGAAAACCCCAGCGTTTTGTTCATGATTGGATTCAAGTTGATTTTAATATTTACCTGTAATCTTTTTTTTTTTTTAAAAAAATAATGCTTGTTTCCATATAATAACTGCTATTAAGTCCCTTTGTTACAAGGTGATTATGTGCTATGGCAGAGTGATTACGCTTTGTGGTGGAACCATAACCGGAGTGTTTGTAGGCTTAGGCAATGTTTCTGCTAGCTTATGGCTAGGATTTGTCTCCTGTACAAATGGCCGGTCAGGCTGAAACCAAGGTGTATTGTGCTCCTGATCTTTCCTGAGGGGAGCATCCCTGTGTGATATTCTTCTGCTGGGTGCGCAGGGCGGCTGGGGTGCTCATCCCTGGCCAGGCAGGATGGGGAGCAATCGGTACTGGAGTCTTCCTCCTCTTGTGGCATCCCACAATATTTGCAGGCAGGTTGGGTTGCTGCGTGGAGAGGAGGCAGCCCCTGCCACCACTGGAAGGATGATGATGATGAGTCAGTGATGGTGGCTGTATGCAGTATTCCTGCCTTCCCTTTTGGAAATGGGAGAGGCCATCCCAGTGCGGGGCCAGCCCTTCAGAGGGAATCACCAGAGCTGTTTGCTGCCATAGAAGTCTAAAATAACCATGTTTCCCGTGGAGGGTGTCAGTAGCTTGTAACAAAAACACCGAGCAAGCTGGGTTCCTGAAGAGCATATCTGAAACTAAAATAGCCCTTTTGTTTTTAATTCTTTGATGCCAGATTTTATCCTTGGAGCTCAGAGATTTCCTGATGTTTTCATTTGAAACGGTACTGCTTCATGCAAGGTGAACATGGTTTAAAATAAATCCAGTGCAAGCACTGCGATGACTGTCCTGTGCTTTGATGTGTGATTTTTAATTTCACCCCCCCCAATTAATTACTTAAACATTCTTCTCCTGTAGAATATATTAGTTTATCTGTGTCAGCTATGAATTTTCAGCACCAGTGTAATTCTTAAGTCATTTTGTTGCAAGTTAGGAAAATGTTTATACACTCACTTTCAGTGATAAAAACAAGTGGCAGTTAATTGTTTGACAGAAAGAATAAACCATTTGACTATTCTGTATTGTGCGGGGCGTTATGACAGATTTCTTGTGATTGTGCGACATTCAAATTATACATCAGTAGGGTAACATTAAATCTGTCTGCATTTCTACAAGGAATTTCATTATTTGAATAAAAATTTACAGCGATCTGAAAGCCACTTAGTTTTATATATAGTAATAATCATACATATTCAGTTTTCTGTAGTGTTATACAGATCTACATTTTCTGCACCCTGTAGCAAGAGATAGACTGCTATTACTCTTGGGATACTTGCCCGGTAATTGAATATAAAAATTGAGGGGTTTTACTGAAGATTTTTGTGCTCTCTGAAGATATTCAGATTTTAGCTATTTCAGTTGCAGGTAGCAGAAATGCTTTCACTGTCATCTCCAAGGTAATCAATTTCAGTTTACTGAAATGGAGATCTATTTTTTGAGACTTACTTAGTTGCAAATAAGATTAAGTGGAAACATGATTTAATAATACAGTTTGCCCTAAACAGTTAAAGGGTCAGTGTTTACTGATTACCTTTTCCATGCATCTAGATAGAGCTGTTTAAATTGCAACCTTTAATCTGGATTGGGACCATGAGTGTATTTGACCTTGCTATGGCTACATAAAGTGTTGAGATGTAGTTGGAAATGTGGCACTCCTTACTGGTTTTCCCAATATCTTAGAGAGCACATTCACCACTCGTAGTTGTCAAAATTGTGCATGACTCTTGCATGGCCAAGAAGATGCAGACTGAGTGCACCACAAATAGCTGAACAGCTCTTAGTAAATTAACTGAGTAATGCAGATTAATATAGTGTTAACTTTGTATTTAGTGTAAAAGATTATTTTTTGAATGAAAGACAAAAAAAATCAACTGTAGGATCCTGTTCCAAATGAACTCCTTGATTTGGCAGCTTTATAAAAAAAGTCCTGGTGTTTTTCGTGTGAAATAATTTCTATGAAAGCATATAAAACCTGTGTCGTTATCAGAACTTAGTTTAATAGGTGTTGATTTAATGTTTAGTATGCCATGCTTGAGGAAGCCCTAAGGATCTTGTGTTGGTTATAAGCATTACGAATGTCGGAAAATATATTGGGAGTTGGGGGTACTGACTTCTGACATTGTCCTCTATTTGTGAGTGAAAAATGAGGCATAATTATGTTTTGACTGTAATGAAATGTATAAGCTGTAATTTTAGGATGGGAGAAGATCTCTTTGGAGTTAATAAATATCAAATTTCAGTTGTCTTATTTCTTTTCATGTTTTGAGAAGTTCACAGATTTGCATTTGTGGTTTTATAGCAAATACCAGATTTAAAACTCTTTTTCAGCAAGACCGCTAAGATCATTACTGTGTGTTCACAACAGAGCAAAAATCTTGAAAACTCTCCCATTTTTAGTTTCCATGAAACTCTTAAAAATGTCATATGAACAGTCATATGGAAATATTTTCTTAAAATTATTTGACAACGCCATTCAAAATGAGGTGGTTTGTTATCCTACTTGTTAGCTCAAGCACTGCCAGATAATAATAATTCTTAGACTTGTGATTATTCATTGATAAATTTGTTAATAAATGCAACTATTTTATTCTCTTACGATAGCTTTCCAAAGCAATCCATGTATTGCAAGGCAGTCTGCTCAGGTTTTCTCTTTTACCATCATAGTGTGCTTTATTATTATTATTATTATTATTATTATTATTATTATTATTATTATTATTGAAAAGGACATTGAATTTTATTATACAGCCTTACTAGGGAAGAGTAAGGAGGAGAACAAGATAAATTAGCCCTGAAAGCAGAAGGTGACATGAAGACTAAAATCTCAGTAAAGCTCTTAACTGAACTTTGAAATATTTATGTAGATCAGTAATGATTTTCTCTGAGCACTGTAAAAAAAGAAAATCTGGAATTATTTGCCTCATGTTGAAGCAGCTCAGTACTAGAAATATGTCACTGCTATCTGTAGACCATTCAGTGGTCAGCATGTAGCAATCATCTTTCTCTTCAAAGTTTTCAGTTTATTTCAATTATATCAAAATGTGCTCCTTAAGATCTTCACAAATGCTGAGGAAAGAGGGATTATTTTTTTCCTTTTTTAATGTAGTGGAATTAAAAAGAAAAAAAGCACAACCATTAACATTTTTTTTTAGTACACTTTTGGAAGAGCTTGCTTAACACATACTTTTAGCAATGCTTTACCCAAAAGCATCTCTTCACCTCTCTCATTTTTTGTCAGTGTCCGGCGATAACTATAGCTCAGGGGTGTCTTCACTTCCTTCCTACCTTCCCCTGGGTTTGGGTTTATTCCTCCCATGTGCAGAGACATCAAAATACTTGTCTACTGAAGTGTTTGTTCTCAAGACCTCTGGAAATCAGTCTTGCCCTGAGACTGAATTGGTCCATTGTTCAACTTAGCACTAAATAAACAAAACATCTTCATGCTTAGTAGGGAAGGAAACGTATTTCCATGCTCATGAACTTCTACAGAGAAATCCATTTGCTCAACCTTCAATGTAACAAGATTGTTGATGCAATCTCTGCCTAACATCGCTGTTTGCCATTATCAGAAGAATTTGGAATGCATGTGGTAAAGGTCATTGTACCACACTGTAATAAAGCTGTATTTCCCTATAATCCTCTATCTGAATAATCCTGACACTGAACAAGTGAGTACCATAGTTCTGTACCATACTGGTGAAATATTTAAACAAAGTTACAAATGTGAGGAGGGGCTCTTCTAACTCATTTGGGCAGGAGATGACATTGTTAGATATTCTGCATGTACACACCCTTCTTAATCATTAAAATTTTCATAAGGAGTTTTTAGCTTCGTGCGAGAGCTTGGCTGTAGCGCTGGAGTAACTGATGTTCAAAGCTGAAGAAGGCCTTGACATCTGTATGGCAGTTTATCTGCTGTACACTGTAGAGATGACCTGAATCAAAACTTCTATCTGTCAGAAGGTTTCAGAAGAATGAGTAAAAGTAAAATGAAAGCAGTTTTGAACTTTCAGTCTTGATTTTTTTTGTATTAAACTATTAGACTTTGAAAGATACCGGCACATCCATTTAGAGCAGCACCAAAGTGTGTGTTGATCAAGGCAGATATCTTGCTAGGCAGAGCCACAGAAAACTTCTGGAAGCATCCTTTCATCTACTGGTGCAATGTGTGTGGAATCCCCCAGAGATTACAGTCATTAACTACTCCCACGAGACTGTTGATGGAGAAGGCTTTTCAACACCAAATCTGAATCATAAAGCATGCCTTGATTGATTGCAGTCTCACGTTTGGGACTCCTAACTACCATCTTGATTCAGCTGCCAACACGCTGATGCCCAGTGATACTTGAGATGTTGCAGAGGGTGTCCCAGTTGGCCACCAGCAGTGGCTCTAGAAGGGTGTCCTCTGTCGGACATATCCTCTAATATTGAGGTGATGCCTGGAAACAGGCAGCGGAGTACGGTAAACCTTGTGTTATTTAAATTCATCTGAAGATTTGTTTGTTTTGGTTTTTTTTTTTTTAAGTTTTCGTCCTTTTGCCTTTGACTTTTTCCTCTATTATAAATACGACTTAAATGTTTATGTAAAAGGAGACCAGACTGACAGCAGAGATACCAGCCAGTTCTCACAAGGAAAGAAATGCTAGTCTTGCTCTTCATCTGGTGTAATAATGGCCAAATGACCAAAACTTAGTGTTTTTTCTTTAGTCTTTTTGACATGGAGATTAGCAAATTAAAAAATGTCTTCTACTTTGGCTGGTGATCTCCTCATTATAAAATTAAAAGCTTCTTAGGGCAGTTCAACAAAGCTTGCAATGTGTTTCCTCTTGGGTGAGAGCCAGAGGATTCCAGCATGGTCGTTCTGGCACAGTTGGTGTGCTTTATAAAACAGGTGTCTACATGTATGTAATAAATCTGGTTCTGCTGATAAATCTGAACAGATAATTTCAAAGACTGTACGTGTTACTGTTAACAAGGCTGATAATTTACCACGTCAACAAAACAAAATATGAGCAGCATTTCTGTAATGTGTGTAATGTACAGTAATTTTGTAATGTAATGGCTTCATTGTGTGAGCCATTTTAGAATTCCTGTTCAAGGTGTTCTTGATCCAGATGCCCATATATTTTCTTTTATCACTGTCTTTCAGTTAAAACCTTCAGAACTGATTCTCTTTTTGCTTACAGTGGTATCAGCCAGTCAGGTTAACCAGCAACAGTCCACGCCAAAGGGTATAAAATCAATGAGGAGACAGAGAACTGAACCATATGCATTAAAAATATATGGAGTAAGCTAAAATAATCAGTAGGGTTGCGTTACCAAAGAGTTGCTTTTCCAGGTGATGTTTCAGTCTGTTTGTTGAGATCAAGAAAGCTTTTTAATCCTACCATATCGCTTACATCAGACTGTTTCTAGTTAAATTACTAAGATTTAGCAGTGTCTCAAGTGTTCTGGAAATCTTAGAGAAACAGACTGGCTGTTGTATTGCAGTGAGTTTTATCACTAGCATTGTGAATTTTTGAGGGTTTTTTATGCTTTTTTTTTTTTAAAAAAAAAATATTAAATTTCCAGTTCTTATTTCAGATTAATGTTCCATAGGATTGACATAATTATCACCATATTTATTTGGAGTCCTGTGACCTCCAGAGAAGGGTAGAGGATATTCAGTGTTTTCTAAAGCTCAGAAACTGCTGAAAAAAAAAAAAAAAAAGCTAAAATGCTATAACCTCCATGAATTACCCTTACTGAATTAAAAAATGAGGCTTTAAAAGAGTATGCTGTAGTTTGGACTCTGTTCCTGAAGTGCCTGAGTTTGCTTCCAACTGTGGGAAGAGTTAGCTGTGAGCAAAAAATTCAGAGATGCAGGGGGAAGCGGTACAGAAGGTCCTGTATTCTCCATTGATTTGAGGTTTTCCTTAAAGGCATCCAGCCTGGATACCTATAAGGAAATTGTGCTGAAGTTGACGGTCGGTTAGCCAGGATCTGTAGATGAGTATCTGTATAGTATATCTATATAGTATATCTGTATTGCACCTGTATATTTAGGATCTATATATGAGTTGATTATTTATGGGATGTGGCCAGCATAACATGTTAAATGATAATGCAATCCCTCGTGGCTTTAAATGCTCTGTTTGGAAAAGTCCAACATCCCTAAGAGGCCACCTGGATGTGAGTTGATAAATAGCATCGTAGCAGGCTCTTTTCCCTCTCTGGGATGGTTTCTCTTTGTACATGAGCCCTAAGAAAACTTACCCTAAATGTCTGTGTGCCTCAGTGCGCGCACATTGCTCCTGCTGCCTCCCATCCTCCTGCTCAGGATACCCAGCAAGAGCTAAAGGTAGATTAGGTGATTAACAGCTTTTTCACTTTATTTTCAGACTATTTTGATAATCCCAAGTTTAGGAGTATAAATTCCCCATGGGGTCTGTCTGAGTTACCGGATGAGAGTGAGGGGGTTGTTCAGTGCACTGTCTGAAAAAGGAGATACATGGATTCTCTTCAAACTGGGAATACCATTTCAAGCAGAGCACTTCTTTTATGTGTCCTCATGCAATGATGGCCAATCGTAGTAGAATTTAGTTCTCTTAGCTATGTATTGTGGGGAGTCTGCAGATCTAAATTCACACATCTAAAGAGCATTCAGATCTGTAGATAAAAGGCTCGATGCACATGCAAAACACTGAGAACAATTTGTGCATTGTGCTTAGATTCAGCTGTAATTACATTTTGTGACCAAGAGGAGGGAAGTGTTATTTACAGTGTTGGGATTTGTGATGTTTCTCGTGAGTTTTGGCACTCCAGCACTATTGGGGCTCTTCTATTATGTACTGCAAATCTCCCGATGAGAGTAATAAGGATGAAAACAAGAAAATCATGATAACAGTAATAACAGTGCTTATAAGGCATTTATATGACTTGTAAGACAGTTGTGTGATAATCCATTCTAGATCAAATGATGATACACAGTAAATAAACACAATGAAAATAGCATTTGGATGCCTACACTTGGGTGAAATACCCTTTCTGTGATACTGTATCTTCCTTGATTGTCATGTGTATAATCTGAAAATAATTACACCTAAATCAAATTATATGACAGCTCAACAAGAGATGGGAATTAACTGCTACTTGTTTACTGGAGACCTGAAAAGTTCCAGTATGCATTTTGAAGGCAGTGTATGTTGTGATCTCACCACACCTGACATGAATTTCAGTAGTTATGGAAATTGTTTGCTGATGGTACAAATCTGTGAGGAGCGGCCGATACCCCAGCGGCTGCGCTGCCGCTCGGCAAGGCCTGGGCAGGCGGGAGAGCTGCGGGGAGGGGACCTCAGGGAGTCCAACAGAGGCCAGTGTGGGGTCCTGCCCTGGGGAGGGACAGCCCCT
>JAVJGJ010000047.1:104189787-104234961 GCA_035590215.1 Microhierax caerulescens
CTCTGGGTGAACCTGCTTCAGCGGGGGCTTGGGCTACATGATCTCCAGAGGTGCCTTCAACCCTGACCTACCTGTGATTCTGTGGTTTGTCATACACAAGATGATTTAGACTTTTCTATATAAAATATGTATAAGTCAAATAATGTACAAGTTTGTGTATGTATTCTTGGGTTTTTTTGTGAAATCCAAAGTACCAAGCTATAAACCTATTGAAATATTTTTTCATGCAGAATTAATGTTAAACTCTGTACTTACTACCAAGTCAACACATACAATAAATGAAACACTTCTACAAATGTTCTGCTTAACATTTCTATGCTCAGAAAAGTTTGAGTTTTTATTGCCTCTGTCAGACAATGTATAACGACCCAGCATTTTCACTGCTGAAGAAAATTGATTTGTTATGCAAAAATTGATACTAATTAAGCTACCTGAGCTGTTTTCCTGTGCCCAGTCAGTGTAGTGCTGATGTGGGGGTAGGTGACCAAGTCTTAGGTGCCTGAACTTCTTGAAGTAAATCTCAAGAGCGTGCATAGGGTGCATCAGAACATGGCTGCAGTATGCGGTGGATGTTATGCTTGTAGTGTCTTGGGCTGTATTTGAATAAAAATATTGGAGGCTTTATCCCTCACAGATTGAAAATGAGTGGAATGAATGAAGAATTGGACCAGAGTTGAATTAATTGTTCCAACACCAGCTTTCAAGTGAGGCTGGATTGAAATTACTCTGCTTCTGATTTAGAAAAGGAAGAGTTTTTAGAAAGCAAAACTAAACAGAAACAGAGGATCGAAAGTTACCATCTGGTTCATGGAGAACGATCCTGTGCTTTTGGCAACATCTGCTGCATATATTCTCCATAGTAATGTTACCAATGTAAAAATAGTTTGTCACCATATATTAATGTCTGGTGCTTGCACAGGTACAACCTTTGGGTTGCACATATGTGGCATCTGTAAAACAGTGACAGATAGCAAATATGAAACAGACCAGATTAAGGAAGGAACAAAACAGGTTTTATTGATGATATCTCTAGTATTCAGAAACAATTATGCCATTTTTGTCACTGTGAAATACATGCAATACAGCAAGACCCTTCATGCTAGGCTTGCCTTGTGATTTTTTTCAGTGGTGATGCACATTCTTTTGTACCAGAAGGGAAAGAAGCTAATTAAGTCCTTTATAAATACACATGAAATACACAATAAATAAAATCTTACAAGAGTGCTGCTTAAGGTTAATAGTGTTCATCTATCAGGCTTGGAAGAAAATTCCAATTAGAATCTCAGTGCAATGAGTGGTTTATGTTAAGTGTGTAGTACAGGCATCATAATAGTTTCCCTTCTCTTGATATATTGGTGATTTACTGAATAGTGGCATGAGGTACTGATTTGTTTTATGGCTGTCTTAAGAATATGGTATAGTGTTAATGCTCCATGTTCTTCAGACTGAAATGGTTTGGATGCCTGCTGTGTTTTAATGAGGTCTAGCGCTATATTTAAATTTGTTTTACCATACTGATTCATCAGCTTTTCATAACCATATTTGAATTGTCTCAAATATCCTCCTATCCCAAATAATTTTTTTAATCCTGTATGTGTTACAGTCCCTCAGACACCAAGTCCTGACAGCAGTGTGTCCTGTATGATCATCTGTGCTTTTATTCTCTGGTGGAAAGTGTAATTAGAGAACAATGATTTAGCTTTTGGGTTGATACACACTTCAAACTTACTACAATACTCTTCTCTCTTTATCTGCTGCTGTCATCTTATTCAAGTATTATAAATATCTCTTATTTCTCTCCAGTTAACCTTCCAGCTCTCTGAGTTGGAATGTAGTGTCCATTAGCCATATAAAAACTTGTTGTCTAGGAGGGGAAAGAAGAGTTATTTCTCTTAGCCTAGTGTGGGAATTTGGAGAGACAGACTGTAATTAATTATCAAGCTTGAATTTTGGCCAAGGCTCTATTAGACTGAGAGTTACAGTTCATGAATTTCTTTCATTCTTGTGATGATAGGAGGAGCAGGAGGGAGACAAGAGAGTGGGATTTCATGCTAACGTAGAGAGCTTGGACTCTTGCTGTGGCAACGTGTTTCAGTTGTCACAATTTTAAGCTGTGCTGCTTTATGTGGCTGTGGCAGGAGGATGGGGGGTAAAAATGATAGCAGAGCTTCAAATGACATTATTTGCAGGGGGAAAAAATGGTTAATTATACATAAATCAAGCTCACAAAAAACAAACGGAGCATGAAAGAGCTACAGTGCATGCCCTCTGCCTTTCAGACCGTTTCCAATTCACTTGGTGCTTTGTGTTGCTTTTCTGAGGCAATTCTTTTCACTTTATGTGCATCAACACACATTTTGTCATAATTTGTTGATGGTAACTTTTGGGCAGATCTAGCAAGTCTCTAGTAGTCTGTTTAGCAATTAGATGAAATATAAATTAAGAAGTTGCAGTATGATTAATATTATAAATATATTTTGATTCCCCTGCTAGCTCTAGAGTTAATTTTTGTCGGGAAGAAATAATGACAGTGGCAAGTATTAAGACTGATGCATCCAGAATTGGGGGGGTGGGGAAGAGAAGCTATGTATCCATCCACCAAGGCCACTCTTCTGCCACGTTATTGGGAGCTTATGCCACATGAGCCAGCGCTAAAGGGAATAGTTTTATGCAATGGAGAAATAGGACTAGAGAGAAGATCTGTCTTTGATGAATACATTTATTCTGTGGTTTCAGTTGTGTTCCTCTTCATGACCAAAATTTTTCAATGTTACCTAATATTTCACATTTAAACAATGGAAGAAAATTATTCAAGGTCCTAACTTTTATGAATTTGGGAGGTTTAAATGCATGGTATGAAATGTCCTAATATGTTTCTATTCTTAAGTAATAAGAGAATTAGATGTGTTTTCCTTTTGTCTTTAGGGAAATGCTTGCATCTGAAAAGGTTGTAGCATTGTGCTGTGTAACGTTTCTGCCGACCTTGTAAAACAAGATGTACTTTGTCCTGTTAAAATTAGAACTACTTAAGAGACACCGCAATTATTATGAAATTGCAAATCATCTCTCTCCTGGGAGAAGGTGATTTTCTTCGCTGAAGGAAAGTTGGCATTAATAAGCACATAATCAGTGAAAATAGTGTTGTCATAATGGGTATTGAAGTTTATGTCTGTGGGAATAAATGATACGGTATGAGGTAGGAAGAAAAGCAGGGTCCAGCTGCACAGTCAGCATTCCTTTTCATCTTCTGCCTTTTTGACTAATCCATGGTATAACCAGCTAGTTGTGGAAACTGGGATTCAGTGCTGAAAGGAGAACATGTGAATGACCTAAGAAATGAGCTGAAGGTTGACGAAAAATACTGTAATCTGTTTAAGTTAATACATTTCTATGTCTATTTCTACAGAATAATTTCTGGGTAAAACCTTGAACGGCCAGTCACATAAAGTTTTCTGCCTTATTTAGTTCCATTTCAACTCCAGACCACAATGTAGTTGCGTGCGCAATGCCCACTCAGTATTGAGCAACCAACACAAGAAAGGTAAATGATTAACCAACGCTTGTGGTTCCTTTCTGGCTGTTGCTCAAAAATCACTGCAGAGATCATTGAAGACCTTCAGAAATGCTCCTGTGCAGAGGCAGAGTACCCGTCCCAGTCTCCTGCCTGCAGAGGACAGCGGTTCAGGACTTCCCTGTCTTTGCCGCTGCCTTCTGGCAGGGTGACCTCAGGCACACCGGCGTGGAGCAAACACGCTGGAGCTGGGTCGGAGCTGTGGCTGCTCGGAAGGCAGGGGATTTTGCCCACACCAACTCTGTGCTGCTGCTGCTGCGGCTGGATAGTAGGCGGCTAAGGAGGTGTGCACTGGGCTACACAGTAGCTATAGAGTAAACACAGTGTTTGTCTTTCCAAAAGGTTTTGTTTAATGTTTTGTTCTCAGTCGTGATTGGTAGCTCCAGCGTCCTTTCCCTGGGACTGCTGAAACGATGCTGTTTAGAGCTGGATTTGTTAGGAGACCGTCAAGATTTTCAAAGGCATAGATTTCCTTAAATATCTCAGGAAGAGCTATCCGCCTGATTGCCATTTGAGGCACTTCAGATCATCTTTCTCATTTTTTCTATATAGGTTTCTAATCATGGAAACAGGGGCCTAAGTTTACACACCTTTTAAAAAGAGGTATCTTCTCCTGATGAATAGAGGTTTATTTCTGAACGACAGTTATGGTGATACTTACAGTCTAAATAACAGGATACCTGCATGAAGGTGCCAAAATATTCAGGAGCAACATGTTGTAGTTGGTATCTGAGAACATTAGCTTCATGTTGACCATTCCTGAGTTACTATATGATGATATCATTTTAAGTGCATTTTACTCTAATTTAAGTACTGTGCATACACAGCACACACAGTTTGCAAAGTCAAGCGCTGTACCCCACCAGTGACCCTGTCTGGCTGTTTCTTTTCATCATAAACTCATTATCCAAGTCACTTCTGTCAGCTCATTAAATCCTTTTCTTTTCAACCTCTTCTTCAGGGGATCCTACTCTCTGTTCTCTGCAGAAATGGTCTGTATGGGCCAGGTATACGTTCTTTCTCCTCCTATTTTCAGCAGGTTTTCCTCCCGGGGCGTGGGTCAGCCTGGTCCTGCTCTCAGCGCTGCCCGACCTCCATCCTGGGCTGCAGCAGAGGCAGCAGCAGTGGCAGGGAAGGCATCTCACCTTCCTCTCCTCATGTGAGGATGGAACTTGACAGTGTTACCTGGCATTAAACCCTATAACCAGCACCTCCCACAATTTTGCAGAGGTTGGTGTGTCATCAGGTATGAACTGGTTTTAACTGGCCTGGCAAAAGCAACTTCCCTGACTAAAATACACCTTCTGCCTGTTTAAAACAAGAAGGATTTTGAATTCTTGAAGAAGGAGTTACCAAATATGTTTTCTCATTGTAAAACAATGTCTTTTTTCTTGGCTTTTATCTTGGAAATCACTGAACAGTTTTGGCTGATGCAAGAAAAAAAAAAATAGCCTGAGGCATACATCCAACATGGGAAGTTTGAGCCCAAACAATTAGTCTGGCAAAATTATAAGCAAGTGAAAATCGGATCTTGCAGGAAGTATTGGATAATTCGCAGTACAGGCTCTGTGACAGTTCCCACCTATGTGTATTGAATTTGCAAGAACACTTTCTTTTCAACATGCATGCAACTTGCACACACTCTTATCCAGTGTATTCTGCTGAAATGCTTATCACTTAATTAAATAATCCACTTAATGTGCCTAAGAATCACTCTATCTTAATATGACTGCAGCTAATCACATGTGTTGTTAAACCTGTTAATTGCTTATCATGTATTTGCCTAGTTTGAGTTTTATAACAGCAAATGGAGGACCAAATGCTCAGTGTCCTTTATAACTATTACTACTGGACATATTAGAATAATTGTAAAATTTTTGTCCATCCTCAAAAATGTACAGTAAATTTATCATATAAAAGGTCAGTAATTGAAATGCTGTTGTGACGTAGAAAGCTGTCTTGCAATCAGTGATTCAGGAAAACAATAACTTGGTGGAAAGCCTTTAGTCTTCATTTTTCTAATACATAATTTTGGTTATTTCCATATTGAGTTTTTCACAGTGGGAGTCAGAGGAAGGCTTTGGCTGGATGTTCTCTACTCCTAGTTAAGAGACTTTCTTGTGTTTTCATTATGTTTGCCTCACATGATCACTCGCTGTTAATTTCAAAAAGTCTTTGATATTTCTGTGTGTGTCCCCCCCATAAACAATAGCCTGATCCAAAACGAAATGTGAATTACTGCCTTCTGACCTTACATACAGCTTTTCCTTGTGGAAAAGAGCATATGAATCCAGATGTTAACTGCATTTTGACCACAAATAACTTTCCTTCTGTGTACAGTGCCTGCATTCCTAGGCAAGGTCAATGGTCTGGTCAAGTGAGGCTTTTTTGTTTGGATGACCTCTCTTGGCCATATTCCTTATAACCATTTTTTCCCAATATTCAGGTACGCTCCCTGAACCAACTCAGTCTTTGTGGAGACGTGGTGGTATTTACTGTGGCCACAGGTTGGTGGTGCATTGCTTCTAGCCTTAGTACTCCTAGGACCAGATTGAAAATGCCAGGGTGCTATGGCAAAAGCAGCAGCAAGCATGAACACCTTTCCTTCAGCTTGTTTCTTCTAATGGGTTCATGTTGTGCTACTGCGACAAGCCTGGTGTCGGGGTGCTGGGGCAGGAAGTCTGAAACTTCCCAGGGAAATGTGGAGATGGAAGGTGGTGTGCAGAGAACACTACCTTAAAGCTTATAATTTCCAGAGGAGCTGTTTGCAGGAGTGCCGTAAGCATGGAGGAGTGATATCTCAGGAGCTCACTCTGGCTGCATCCTGGGATGTATAGCAATTTATGGGAGGAGTCTTCTTCAGTGTTCAAGGTAGAACCCTATAAATTTGAGCAGCCTAACTGAACCCAGAAATCGTTGTCCAGTTTGATTTGGGTCTTTGAGTCCAGGAACCTCTGCTACTAAGTTCTCTGCTACTTAATATCTGTATAGTAGATGCTTGCTGCTTCGGGCACACAGGAGGGAAAGGATTAAGAGAAGAAAAGTAAGCCAAGCATTTGGAAATTCAGTATCTGTGCACAGCACAAGTAATCAAAGCCTGCTAGAAAGCCCTTGTGAGAAGAGATGTGCAGTTAAAATGGTAATTTGTTGTTTGGGCAGGTTCTTTGGGAAGGAGGAAAGTGGGTGACTGAATCTTCAGGTGGTCATAGTGAGAGTGGTGGTGGTTACTCTTCTGGTTCTGCTCATTGTCCTGGCATGGCCAATTTTTCCTCTGCTAGTCTTCAAGGTGGGCAGAGCCGAGAATGATTTTGCCCCAGTATGATGGCACTATGCCTTGCAGTCATTTCTAGTGTAAGGGGAGATGGTAGAAGAAAGAACAAGAAGCAGACAGTGACGGGGTGGGGAGAGAATAGAGAGTACAGTGGTGCTGTCCTGTTTTGTGGGAGCAAAGGCTTGTACATTAGGGGAGAAGCTGGCTCTCGTGTCCATTGAGATCTGCACCACACATGCTGATCATGGCCAGTGACCTCAGGCATGTGCAGGTCTGGTATCACAGTGGTTAACGTTTGCCAGCGAAGGACTGACTGGAGGAAAGTGAAGGCTGACTATTTTTGGCAGAGAAACCCTGCTCTTTGCAGACTCACTTGGAGACTTGTGAAGACCGTGGATCTTGCAGTCTTTTCTGTTACAAGGCTTCAAATGTATGTGGTAGATGGGTTAAGTTCATCTTCTGGTTATTTCATTCCTCAGCTAAACCTGCTTTCTATTTGTGCCTGTGTGAGCTCACTCATCTGCATTCCTGTACTGTGCTCTCTCTTTATTTATTTTTCCTGGACTGTCTTATTATAGAGTTCCCAAAACCCAGTATCCTGCTAAGACACAGTGGAGTGGTGATACCTGCTCCATGCACAGGCTGATGGGAATGCCAGTGCTCCTGTGGGAAGGGTTGTGACCATCTGCATCAGCAATTTAAGTCTAGGCTGAATCCTCTGTTGCTGCAGGTGCTCTCAGATGGACACAGGGTTGTCAGGATGGCTTATCTGAACTAGGACTTCAGCTGCAAGTCAGCCTTTCTGTGCCAGGGAAGGGCATGCTAACAGGAACCAAATGGGCTGCTCTTTCCCAGCAGTGCAACCCAGCCCTGCCCAGGATGCGCCAAAGCTTCATAAACATCTCATGCCTGCTGTTAACATAGTTCTGGGATGGCAGTGGCTGATATTTCTGTTTAGAGTGACTGATTTTTAGGTTCCTTTAATAGTTCTGCATCTAACAGTCCTGCTACTGTATACTGCAAATATGTATGAAACTTTCTGGTGGTCCCCGCAGCTCTGCAGTAAAGGTAGAACTGGTGGCCCCAAGAGATAGAGCATTTTCCCGTAAATTCTTTGCCCCATCTGTTTTCAAGTTAACTGGTGATGGAGGAGAGGGAGGATGAAGGGGAAGAATAGCATAATAAAATTCCTCTGTTGCATCACTTACAATTCTCAAATAATGTTTGTAAAAATCAGTGTTGCTTCTCTTTAAGCTGCTGGGGGGCACAAGTCTTTAGTCAATTAAATCCTTGGGTTTGGATATATTTTTTTTTCCAGCAAGGCTTATTGAATATTTTTGTGCTGCTACATGTGCCCGGTGTCATTTTACTGGCTAAAATAGTGGGACAAGTTTTGTGTATATTAGGTATATACTAGATAAGCAAGCAATAATGGGAAAAATGAAAGTATGCTTCAGATTAGGAATTAGAAGTTGCTGTAATCTGAACGTGAGCCACATGAGTCTGAATTGTCTGACTAGTTTAGGTCATGCAGTTGGGAAAATAGTGGAAAAGAGCCCTAAGTGCACATGACCTCCCAGATACTACGTTTGGTTATTTTGGATAAAGCAGAATGTTACCTGAAATTCCATATTTCTTTTTGTGACCATCCTTTCCAGTCACAAGAGGGCAATCAAGATAAAATAAGATCTGTGAGCTGCCATTTTCCATGCTAGCTCTGAAAAAGTTATTCTGGTAATTTGTTCTCGAGCAGGTAAATGTGGCTGTTCTTATTGTAGTCTTAATTTTCATTTTGAATAGAGCTATCAATCTGGCAAGCTGTACTTGACACCCAACAACTGGTGGGATATCTATAGACCAGAGAGGAATAATTTTGTCTAAAGATACTAGCTCCTTTAATAACAAGTCATCCCTTCTCAGTGTAGTTTATCCCACTGCTTTTCTTTTCTGACTCCACTGAGGGCTGGTATCCTGAGAAGACCTCCACTCCTTGTGCTTCGTGCCTGACCTCCCAACAGTAGTACTTGTTTACCTAGAGAGATAATTGTTCACTGGAGAGCATCCAGCTGATAACTTACTTTTTCATTAGACCCCTTTTTCCTATTAGTTATCTCCTGCTAGTTGATCTGTGTCATTTGATAAAACTAATTAGGTAATAAAAGACTGCTTCTGAACTCCTCCCTTTAATTTTGGCATGGTGAAATGTACTTCTTGGCACCTCACTCTTTCCTCATAAAGACAGCCTTCAGTTGACAAACAACATTAATCCAAAAGTAAACAAGCCAGTTCACGCATCCTCTCTTGATATATCCCGGTGCCAGAACGAAATAGTTCCTAACAAATTATTTGTACCAAAGATAGTGACATAACCCTGGCTCTGTTTTAGAGTTTTGCAAATGTTTGCAGAGCATCTCAAGAGGCCAGGCTAAAAATACTCAATGAAACCATTCAGCATTCTGCTAAGAGCATTTTATTTCCTAGGACTTACCTCTGAAAATGCTGTCCCACAGCTGCATTACATTTATTAGAAGGTGATGCAGGTTTAAGGTAGGAACATCATGTTTTGTATTTAATTTTAAAATTTAGCCTAATTTTCAGGTTTGCTTTTTAGATTATGTGTTTGTTTAGTTAAAAAGAAATCTCTGTGGAAGAAAAGTTTATTATTAGGTTCAAGCTGAAGTAGCCTTCATCATCCTTCAGAAAAGTTTTCAGTGTGAAGGTCTGAGATGTGATGATATGCAACTTTTCAAAGACAAATAGCAAAAAAAATTCTATATGGCAAATGGCTTCCGCTACATCCTAATGAGGTAGAAATTGCCAGAGGATGCTGGTGGATTTTTTTTTTCTTGATGGCTGCACGTGTGCACCGCAAGAGAAGGAAGGTCTCAAAGCTTCCTTTAAGAAGAATATGGAATATGCTCTGCTCAGATGTGAGATCTGTAGAAATCACTGTGGTCATCTTCTGTTTGTGGTGCTCCAGAACCTGGAGAAGAAATATATCTGGGATCCTCAAGGATCCTCAAGATCCGAATACCCAGCCCACCAGAAGTCAGAGGGAAACAATTGTCCAGGTTTCAGGTGTTTTAGGAACAGCAATCAGGTCATGGAGGGATGACTGAAGGTATGCATCTAGCTTGGCTGATGCTACACATGGCCTACCCAGACTCATATGGGGTCCAGAGCAGCTGGTGGAAGCCAGGCAGGACAACTGAGGTCATGCGTGGACAACTGAGGTCATGCGTGGACAACTGAACTGAACTCTTACCTAGTCTTGGTCTCTTATTTCAGCGCTATTTCAACCTAGAGAAAATCTATGAAGGCCAGCAGAAGGATCTCATCAGAATCTGGCCTGTGTTTTACACTCAGAGATGTCGTTGCTCTTAAAAGAGTAGCTTCTACCTGTTGATTATTCAGTGTTAAATGCATCCAGAACTTTGGTCAGGTCTGAAGAAGTGTGTTGCTATTAGTTGTATAATCAGTGTGCGCTGGATTTGCTTCCATGTCAGAAGGATGTACCATGGGGATGCTCAGAATCCATTGTGCTCACAGAGGGTTGGAGTACTACATCTTCAGGGATGTAAGAGCCCCAGAATAGCAGCATATAAAATTTTAAAATCAGTGGTATGATAAACTCAGACAGTACCAGCCTGTGTTCGAGTGAGTCATGTGATAAATAAATTATGGGAGTGATAGTGAGATGCAGTTATAGCAATAAGAAGTGACTTTTAAAATGAAAGAGAAATTGAAGTTTGTATTTAATTTGTCCTAATTAGATTCAGGAAAAGTTTTGACTTGCTTTCTGCCCCTGAACATTTTTTTGTATCTTCTCTAGATGCACTTATAGCCAACTCTGACTCAGGGGCATTTAGCTAAGACGACTGAAATGGTTATTATCCTCTGGAGCTGCTGCTTTTCCTATCAGGAACACTCCTGAGCTATTGCAGTTTATAACCTAACATAATGTCAGCTAAAACTTTTGGCTATTCTGACTCACATACCTTGTATTTCAGGCAGATTTGGTTCTGCATTTCTAGCATTAAACATAAGCTTTCCAAGCAATTGCCAGTTATTATTGCTAGTGAATTGAAAGCATGGACTAGCCTGCCATCATGTCAAATCTGATAATTACTTTTTACTCATAAGCAGCTCTGGAAATCCAAACAACTGAGCCTGTTTGTCTTTAATGTACTGTTCATTTTCACTTCAGGTAGTTTCTCAGCCTTCCTGGTTGATGTTTTAACACCACGAGAAGACCCCATCAGTCTTGCATGAAGTGTTAGTGCTGTGCTTAGTGGTGCATCAGTGAATTGTATCCTGCGTGGCTTGACTTATAGTTTACTGTGAACAAATTACCCAGGGTTATAGATTTGCTAAGAGGTAGTGTTGAGAGTCTGTATTTATAGGCAGCATGACACCCGTTTCCCCCCAGGATCCTTTCCCTGTCTGGGTTGTGTGCTGCCCGCCCCTGCCGTAAGTGGGATGTGGAGCAGTGCCAGAGGTGCTCTTGGCAGCACTGTTATGGGCTCTTTCTGGCCTGACCCGAAAACAAGGGCACAGATAAGGAGCAGAGGAGGCTACAGCCTGGTTTTGAATGGAGTTGCTGTTGGTTTCGCTGCCTCGGCTCAGTGTTTAGCAATGGCCTCTGTAACGCTGTCAAGGTCTGGTCCATGGGAAGGGAGGGACTGCTCCACTTTTACCAGCTGCAATCCTGGTCTAGGCACCGCAGATATAAATGAAGAGGTGCCGCTGAGCAGGAGCGCTGCTGTGGGTGTCCTGGCAGGAGACAGCATAGCACCTCTGCTGCTTTTTTGGCTGGACCAGACAGGAAACCTCCCCTCCTTGCTGTCCGCTTGGGCTGCCAACGGATGCTGCCTGTACAACTAATGAGATAAGCAAACCTCTCCATCCCTACCCTCGCGTGCAAAAGCAATGCACTTTAATATAACATGTCCTTTCTACTGCTTATTAAAACTAAGCTGTTAAAATATTGTGGATTAAACCATTAACATCCACTTTTTCACTCATACAGGGTCCACAAACACTGCCTATGTAAGGGATCAAGAGCGCATAGCTGTAGGTGTTATCAGTGAACAAGGAGAGCTGTGTTCTTCCTAGCTAGCAGCAGTGCCGCTTCTTCTGAATTCATGAGAAATCCTTTTGCATCATGTAAGCAATTGCAGTCATTTTTGCAGGATTTCTTCTATAATAGGAATTGCTGATGTGACATTAAGTTTTTTACAGGTTTAACCAAGCCATACTTAGGTGAGGCAATTATTGTAATTTTTTTTCTGAATGAACATACCAAAGAAATGCCTAAATCCATCAGAAGATTTTAAGGGGAAAATCCCACCCTGTTTCACTGCTGTACTAGTGTGAGCTTCGCGGACAGTTCAGCAGTGGATTATGTTTTTCAGCAATTTTGTCTGGTGCTAAAAAAAACAAGCTCTCTGCTGTATGCCAAAGTTACATGGAATACATATAAGAGCTAAAATTGAGCATACCTCTTGCAAAGGAAAACTAAAATTGGAAGGAAAATATACTAAACTGTGGTGTGAGTGAAATGTGACAGTGACTTCTATGCAAAATTTAAGCTAGAAAGTGAAAAATGGTAAAAGCTGAATAATAGCTAGCACGAGTAAATAGTATTTAAGGGGATTCCAAGTGCCATAGGGATTTCCCTGCATTTCAGAAGATCCATAAGAGAAAGGGATGGTTTGGCCTGACTTTCAGATACTGCAGCCGAAGCAAAGAAGTTGAGTAACTGTCCATAGCAGGGCTAAAATAAAATTCAGATAGTCCTGGTCTCTCCTCTTGTTCTCCAGTTGCTTGATTGTCAAGGCAGACTGACACCAAATTGTCAGGAAGATCTACAAGTTCTTGATGATTATTTTTATTAACTTGTTTAGCGACTTTGTAACAGACATTTGTACCATAAATGCACAAAAGTGGTTTGAGCGTGTCTGTTTCTTTCTGAATATATTTTATTTTTAGAAAAATTTTCCTCTTTCTTACCATTTCCTGTGGTTTTACTCTGGAGCGTGATGGATGAAAAAGGCTACTTGTGTGATTAAGATATAAGAATAGAAATTGTACATCCTGGGTGTACACATGCAAGTCAGGTGGGATGGTCAGTGGTAACAAGTGATCTTACTAGTCTATAAAAGAATGTTTGTCTTATTAGAAGCGTGTAGAAGTGAGGCTGCACTGAGGTTTGAAAAGCCCTGTGGGATCCATGTAGGAAAGTATCTATAAAAGTGATATGAAATCAGTGACAGTGTAGAAACAGTATGTTCACCTGTAGTAAGCAGTGAGAGAGTGAAGTTAAACAAGAGCGAGACATGCTGGAATGAGTGTTGACACATGGAGTTAATTGAGGACAATTAAGTCTGTGTGTAGACAAGAAGTACATAGTCCATTTGAATTGCATGGTATTATGTGAGTAAAGGGTGCAGGATTAGACCCATTGTTTACAGATTTACCTAATGCTTTAAACTATTTGGATGAATGGTGTTACACAAATGTTACTCATAATTATTATTTAATTATGACCACATGTTTACTTTGAACGTAGTCCTATACTTAATATGTAGGAAAGCCAGGATAATATTGCAGCTTCAGTGTGTGAGCTACTGTTTGCCAAGCAGCGTTTCACTAATGGCTTCTCTTTTTGTGTCATGAAAATTCCTCCCTGGCCTGTAAAGTTGCACTGGTTATGGTATGTAATAGACAAATAGCTTTCACAAAAATACCTTCAGCTAGAACATTTTGAAGCAGTTGCATCTGAGATAGAATGCTAACTTATTAAAATTAGTACTATTAAATCTGCTGCCTGTGTATTGTTTCAAAGTATCTGAGATGCCAGTATTTCGTTCTGGTTACATTGAGAGTGCAAAAAGCAAATTTCATAGCATGATTCATAAGATCAGGAGTGCTAGAGAATTTCTATAATTCATATGCTGCTACTTGCATTGGCATTTAAATGTTTAAACTGTTATAAAATTTCAGGTTCTTTAAACTTTAATCTAGGTTTTTTGACTCCTAAGCAGAATTAAGTTATTCCCTCTGTAATTCAGTGTTTTGAGGTTTTCCTTTGCTCAGATCTTCCATTTCAGACACTGTGAAAAGCTTACGCTAAGTTTATGAGTGGCTACAGATATAAGCAAGGAAAAGAGCTTAGTGAGGGTTTTGTATCTCTTCATTTTTGTTCTTTTTTTAAGGAACCTGATAAGAAATATCATTCTGAGGGGTATACAGTATATCCTAGGTTGCAGGAGATGGGATGCTGTTCTGTCCTTTTTAAGTTAATACTTTTTTAAGTGACTAAAGATAATAGAGAGTGTTAACCTTTTCTTTAGAATGCTTTTAGTGCTTTGAATGGAGATATCTCAGTCCCTCCCCACGTGGCATTTTACTATGATTGTTGGTGCTTCTGAGAAGGAAAAAAGACCTCTCTTGAGCACAGGGCTGTGCACATGGACTTGAGAGATCAACCCTGTTAATTCAAGAAATGTTAAGTCTTTCTTTTAACCCAATACAGGAATCTTCTGAATCCTGACTCTCTCAGTTCCTGAATCCTATATAGTGACTGCAGCTCATATGTTTCTTGTTTTTTAAAGGCACTTGTTTATCCCTGTGGACCTCCCCTGACATGCTTGCCCCTCGGTAGACAAGCTTGTGAACCCTGCTCAACAGCATGTAGAAAAAGATTCACAGGTCTTCTGGCCATGTCAGGCTTAAGGTGGCATGACACTTAGCATGTGCACCAAAAAAGCATGTGTTTCTTCTGTGTTTCTGTACATTTGTCCTGAATGCCTGTTTGCTTTGGGGGGAAATGACTTTTCTAATACTTTTTTTTTTTTTTTTTTTAATTGAAGTATTCAGTCATTTAGTATAGATGCATTTTTTCTAAGGGGAAAAGTGGAGACATTCTGATTCCTGTCGGAGAGAAGAAACTTTTAAAAAAGTTGTAGGTGTTCAAAGTTTACTTAAACTTTCTTTCACACGAAAAGACATTCTGTTCTAGATGACTGTTTCTGCTTGAAGACAAAGTATTTCAATAGAAGTAATTTACATTGAATTTGAAATTATTTCTGAAAGGAGGCAAGCCACTTTGGCCCTTCAATTTATTATTTCGGTGTAGAAACGAAGGTAAAAATAATTTGTGAACGCAGTTCCCTTGCAAAGGCTTGAGTCTCTGCCCAAGGCTCAAGCATTCCTTTGCCTTCCTCTGTGTTTTTCCAGCCCTGCCATAGGATTGAATGTTTGAATATTGTAGTGTCAACAGCTCCTTGTATTTTCGCTTGATGCAGTTGAGCAAAAGTTTTGACATTCAGCTGAAATGTTTGAGGAGCCATTACCAGCATAATTCTGCTTCTTAAGTAAATCTCATCTTGGTGCTTGAAATCTAAATGGATTAATATTTTTAATGTCTTGTTTACAATGCTGCCTATGAAAGCCTGTATTTGTCTACTTGCCAGCCTTCCTTCTTGGCTAGGAACTGTTCTGGCGTGAATCTCCACGCTGGGCTCCCATCCATTTTCCTTGAGTCTCTCTGGTTCCCTCCCTTTTCCTCAGGGGCTCTCTGGAAGATTGTCAGAAGGGCTTTAATTTCTTGAGCAAGTCAGCTTTTCTTGACTCCTAAATATTTCTGCCTCAGCCCTAAATTTCAGAGTTTGCCAGCCAACCACAGATGGCTTGCCCTGGTGGTGTTACAAAAAAACACATATTTTCTCAGGTTTTGATGAAAACAAACCTAAAAACAAACCAGTGTTCGCTTTGTGAGTGGGCAGAAAAAGATGGCTAAGAAAAAAGAATCTTGAGCTCTGTGCGTGTATGTGTGTTTCTTCACAAGGTGCCCAGCAGTCACGATGGAGTAAAGGTGAGCTGTAGATAACTCCCAGTGTAGATTGTATACATTATAGCATACTACAGTATTTTACCAGCAGAGCCATGCTAGCTGGGAATGCCAGGAAAAACCCCAAAATCCACAAAAACAAACAAACAAACAAAAAAACCCCAAAATTGTGCAGTCTGGTGGCCCTGGCTTAGATACGATCCGTAGATTTAGATATAGTCTTCAGGGGTAAGCAGGTTCGTAGAGGAGAGTCAGGAGACTTGCTTGAGTGTGACAGAAGCCCAAGTGCTAAAGCAGCAAGTAAGTTATTAGAAAGTAGAAACCAGGGGTGTATGATATCAGACTACATTATGGTAAAATTATGCAGCTGTAGGTATGGTGAACCCTGACTTCTGAGCAGGCCGGCAAACCCTCACTAGTGGTTATTTTGATATGTGATACCCTGATGCTAATCTAAGGAGTTGAATGCAAAACCAGAGAAACGGCAGCAACAATAACAACCCTCAGCCGAGTGAGGAGCACTTGGCAGTGCTCGCTGCCTTCCTAGGAACGGAGAGTGAGCACGAGCTAACTCAGTGACAGGGCGCACGGTTCGCATAGAGGGATCGATGGATCCTTGCACAGTCCCCTGGATCGGGTACATGTGGAAGGGAGAGGTGGTGTCTCCGCATCACGACTGACACTGGTAATCGGACAGCCCCCACAAGGCAACGAGAACTTCTGCTTGGTCTGTCTTTGAATCGGGTGGGGGTTTGGTGCCTGGTCTGGCGTTGGAGGGGGGTGCAGCGGGTTGGCAGCCCAGGAGGAGCAAAGCCTGGCCTGGAGACCTGTTTCACCTGGCTGCCCCTGCCCTCAGACCAGCCGCAGCTGCTGTGACCCTGCAGTGGGAGGAGCAGCCACGTTGTCCTCTGCCATCGGCACGGCACTGGCCTGCCTCCCGCACATCATCTCCATCAGGAGCTGGGCTCAGGCCTCCTGGTCGCGTCCCCTTGTGCTGCAGGTGAAGATGGGGGTGCAGATGAGAGGAGACAGCTGAACTCCTATGTACCTGCCTGCAAGGGACTGCAGGGGACAGCCGTACCCCAGGAGGGAGGGAGTGAATACCTGTTTGTGCATGTAAGATGCTGATTTCCAAAGAGGTTTTAATTTCTGGTTCTTAACATGCCATTTAGTTTTGAAAACATGGTATTACTCAAAATGCGATGGATTGATGAGACAAAATCATCTTGACAATCTTTCATTACAGATATATATATATATATATATATATATATCACAAGATATATAAGTACCCTTAATATTTTAAAGACTAGCTTGTCTGGCACGAAAAAAATTATAAAAGAAATATAAATAGCAGGGGTAAGGAAAAAAGAAATTTGGATTTAATATGCAAAGTGGCCAAGTATTTGGCTACCCGTTATCCATTACTGATCATTCTCTCTGCTGTTCAGAAATTATTTGGAGTTGGGAATTCTCAGGGTGGTTTTTTTTTAAAGTATCCTCAACTTTCTCAGATATCAGGTTTACAAGATGAATGTGCAAACATGAGTGTGTGAGTCAGGAAACATGGCAGCGGAGGTGGCTGTGTGAGCGAGGCTGTAGGTAAACAGAAATAAAGTTAATTGGCAGTTTTCTTGTATAGCACGGGCAGCTGAAGTCCTCGCTGGAAGAAATTTTCTTTTCCCATTATCCTTCAGCATTCTCTTGGAGGGATTGTCTCAAGGGAAGTGAGTGAGTCAGAAAATATGCCAAGTTCATGTCATGGCTGTTTCGGCATTTCTTTCTCTTGCTGGCCTCCAGGAGCTTTATTGGCAAGTGTTTTTAAAGGAAATGTTGGCACAGGAAAGCCTTATTGTTTATGTCATGAAAGTCTCTTGGCGTCTTCTGCCTTGTTATTTTCTCCCTTAAATGGGGAAATTGGGGGGGGGGGGGGGAGCAGCGAATGGGAGACGGGACTGAGAAAGGAAAAGAGGAGAGAAGCAGAGTATTAAGTTCGAGACTGTTGAGGGTTGCTACCACAACTGTTCTCCCTACATCAGGATGTATCTTGGTGAGTCCTCTCTTTTATTTTTCTCTGTTGCTGCTTTGCAGGCTCTGCTGCAGCCAGTGGATCAATTTTTAAATGTGTTTCCTCTTCATGTTTTTCAAGATGTGGCATTTAGAGAGCTTTATGAAAGAGAGAAGCCAGCAGTTTTCTGGTGGGCTCTCCTTTGCCAGAACAAGGCAGGGAGAGGCAAATGCAGAGCCCAGCCAGGGTCAGCTCACTGCCACCTCCTCACTCGTGGAGCAGGTCTCTGTGATGGGCTGTCGAGGACATTTCATTAAATTCTTTTCTGTTCCGTGTATGTTTTGCATACAAAATACAATGTGATTTACAGAAAAAAAAAAAATAATCGGGAAGTTCTGTGGAGCAGATGCAGTGGGTAAAGACAGGAACAATAGCGAGATGTTGCATGGTCAGAAATGCTGCTTGATGAAAACCAATGCAGAAAGCAAAAGCATTCATTTAAATGTATAAGCATTCTTAAAAACAAAACAAAACAAAGCAAAACCAAAAAAACAAATCAACCCCCATCACCACCCCTAAACTTATTAAAGCATGTAGGCAATTCTGGCATAACATAAAAGCAGACAAAAAAATAATTAATGTCCAGTGCAGCAATAAAAGTTGCTGTAACCTATTACCCTCAAATTAGGTGAAAGTTGTGAAGTCTCTGAGGATGCTATTAAAGAATTAATTGTTAACATTTCAAGGAATGTTTCAGTATTTAATATTTTGTGATTTGGAAAGTAAAAAGTTAACTCTGCTTGTGATATGTCATGGCAGAAAGTCTATTTCTAAACCAGGTTCATTTTCATCTATGATATTTGCCTCTGATATTTATGTGTGCAGCTCAAAGATACAGGATGAAAATTCTTTCAGGTTAAAGCAAAGATATGCATTGATGCACAGAAGGAGCACAACCCTATTTCTTCTGGATTTGCTACCAGCAGCAGAAAAAAAAAAGATACTAAGGCAAATTTGGTTTTGTGAGCTGAACATAGAGAAAATTACATCTAAACAAATTTTCTTTGTACCCAGTTAAACTAAGGATTGTCTGTGGGATTAAATATATATTTCAAGACCGTGATGCAGTTCATGTGATGTCTCTTCAGACACTGAGCATTTGTTGGTACATAATACATCTTTTTATTGTGGCATCTTGCATTTTGGTGATGCTTTTTTGGAATGCTCTTTTTCAAAGGAAAGAAATTTATTAATCTTCACTCTTAAAACCCACATTGTTTCACTTTTCAACTCTTTCTTGTGATTTTGTTTTCTTACCTACCTATTTGTGGGTTTATGCAAAAATCTGTAGTATATAATAGTTTAATTTGTGGAAGTTTTTCCCTCCCCTCTACTCCCTTCCAGTTTTGCACTTTGATTTGCTCAGACCTTGCCTTCACTTTCTTTGAAAATATATATATAATCAAAGAAGGTTACTTTAGAGTAAGACTTCTTATGGAACATGCATTTCTAGACCTGAATATTCTTAGAGCTTGTTATTTTTTCAGATTTAGGATCTTGTTCAGACTGTTCCAGGAAAAGTAACTGGCTGCCAGTATTAGAATCCAGGGAACTAGAACCTGGATTTTTTTGGAAAACATCTTTAGGAGAGTTGTCTGTGGCTCTTATAGTCCTGCTTTCAAGTATTTTTACCAAGGTTGATCCTTAAGAATCGTTTTGTAAAATTACAGTCATAAAGCCAGGAAGAATGCCCCTTCTAGTAAGCACTAGCTGATTTGTTTATAGTTTCTTTGGTTGAACATGAATCTAACAATATAGTCACTTCTAAAAGGACATCCTAGTTGCATATAGTATCTTGCAAGTGAACCATTTTCAGTATGTCTCAGTTGTTACCTGGAGTAAGACATAAGCCTTTTCTGTTTTCTCTGTATGTCATTACATATATCTGAACCTATGAATATATTTGAATAGTTACAAGTATGTCAAAAGATAAGCTCTGTAATACTTAGGAGAATATCACCATGGATTTTTCTTCTGTCTTAGGAATTTCTCTGGTTTAGCACATAGAAACTTTGTGCTGTGTTCCTTGCATCTCATGTCATAACATGAGAAAAACCAAACCATAAAACAGGGTGTGAATAACTGTACTTTGGCCTTTGTCTGCTATCCACTTAACCAGTGAGCCAAAATTCTTTAGACGTGACAGTAAAAGCGCAATATTAAATCATCAGCCTACACCTACTGCTCCAGTGTCAGATACACTGTGACAATATTGTTTTATTGCTATGTGGGAACATGAAGTGAAATACATTAGAGCTCTGTTAACAGAGTGTCACAATGACATTTTGAGTGGAAAAGTACAATTTTTCTGAATGAAAAGTTCAATTCAAACCCTCCTGGGTTAGGTAAGCCTGTGCTAGACACAGGGGACAGTTCCCTCATGGCCCTGTTTCATCCTGGCAGACCGCTCTGTGGTGAGGTTCTGGCGTTGCCTAAGCCAGCGGGTAGGACACGCTCCCCCACCACCGGGAGCTGCTGGCCCTGTACCCCTCGGCTGTGCCTGAATACCCCGGGGTCCCCAGTTGCACCTACATTTCAGCTTCTCTGAGAGGCTGCAGGTCCAGGGGGTGCATGACCCTGGCTCCCCAAACTAGATTGTCTGGAAACTTTGGCTTAAGAGACATCAGCAACAAATGCAACATCAACAGGGAGGATTTTTGTCAGATGTGGAGAGAAACTGTGCACAAACCCACCAAACGGTGCACTGCAGCCCACTCCCTCCCAGCTGTGCTGCCGGTCACCCCAAGCTGGGTGCTGTCACGGTGTCCTCCTGCTCCTCCTCTGGGCTCCTGGCCACAGCTGACGGGTGCTCCAGTCCTCCCAGCTTCCCGCTGGAGGGAGGCACTGATGGCTTCTCTTCCCCCACATCCAGCTCCCGCTTTGCCATGATGCGTGCCAAAACCTGCAGTTTTTTCAGATTTCAGTGTTCCTGTCAAGCTGGGTGAAAGCCATCCGGCAGGCTGAAGGTGTGCATGGGGCAAAGGGAGGGAAGGTGATGGTGGAGTAGGGCACAGCCACTCCAGTAAACCTTATTTCCTTAGGGAATTGCATTGGAAATACCCTCCTCTGTCCCCTGAAGCTTTGAAGTCACCTGTGAGCTTGGAAGCCCTCAATTTGGGCTGCTTCATTGGTGCTAGGCTTGTTGGTTTCTTAAGAAACCAAACCCTTAAGAAAGCTACCTTATCCATTTTGAAAGCTTTCTCCCCTCTCCCACACCTCCATGCATTTTTATTACACTGAAGAAAGAGGGAAATAATAATTAAAAAAAAACAGATATGGGAAATAACAGGCTTGTAAAAAAATGTTTTTTCCATAATTCATAACCGCTCATTTTCTGACAGCCACATTCTGTCACTTGTACATAAAGAGCTGATCAGGATGATGAGTACTGTCAAACCACAGCTACAGTTCAGCACTGCAGCGTGGAATGAATGGGAACAGGGAGTCAATTATAATTTAGGATTGTGTTGTTCATCGTGCAGGCTAAACAGCATGACTTAACAGGGAGAGGTCAAAATTCACAAGTTTACCCGGTTCTACAAGGGAGGCAATGATTTGCAGAAAAAATGTGATCCGGTTATAATCTACTTGGATTTCCAAACATGTTCAATAGGGTTCTTTCCTGAAGGCTTATAAAGAATTAAAGCTGCCGTGCGATGAAAGGGAAACTCTTGTCATGAATTAACAGCAGGTTAAAAGTTAGGAAGCAACAAGGAGTAAATGGTCAAGTTTTACAATGAAGGGAAGTCACTAATGGAGTCCCATAGGCATCGCTCCAAGCATCTGGGTGGTTCAATACCTGAAAAGGGGGGGTAATATTGGAGTAATAAAGCTTGCAGACAGTGCTACAGTCAACTGAGAAGAGCTGTAGAAGGATCTGACGGTCTTGAGTGTGACTGAGTAATAAGATGGCAGAGGAGACTCAGAGACAGTAAATGTTAATATTTTTAAAAGAAGAATTGCAGTCGTAGTGAACTTGTGACCGCTTAGGATAAAAGTTCTAGTGTTTCATAGATGCTTCTATAAAGGTAACACCTGAATGCCCATCAGATGTAAAAAACAAACACTGGAAGTTTTCAGGAAGGAGACAGAGAAAAATGCCATATTCTCCATGTTTCTCTATGTAGGACTGCATCCAAGTGATGCGATCTTCGTTCTGACCTTTAAGATCTTCTTGTCTGTAGCGTTAGAGCACATACAACAGCACAATGTTTTCCATCTTTAGATGCATCTTTTTCTGACATGCTTTAGAAACCCTGTAATACTGAAGAACAAAGGAAGATAGATACAGAATTTTATTCCTTTTAATTTTTCCAATATTAATTAGAATATCAATATTGTTAATCTTACTGGTAATTAAGAAATAAAAGTATGAAGAGCGTATCTGACAAATAAAATGTGTAAAGCCCTATCTGTATGAAATCTCATGCTGGGAAGAATTACAAATGTAAGTAGCTTTATGCAAAACAGAAGTCCTCCTTAATAAATGAGGGTAGTTCAGCTGGGGAGCGTTATGCGTACTTTGCTGTAGCGTGCCTGTCTTCCATTATGTTTTATTGCAGGATGTGTTAGTCTCGTAGAGCTTTTCGAATGGGTGGGTTCAGATGTGTGTGCATACAACTCTTACACCTATCAAACCCTGTCCTTATTCCTGAGCAATTTTGCCCAGGAAAACTTGTGCCTGTAGGTATTAAGTATTAAGCACCTGTAACATGTCCATAAATATGTAAAATTTATAAGTTTGTCATAGGTACTTCACAGGTAGAATAACTTGCGTATTTTGTATAGATTTCAGTTATTCTTTAAGTTACAAACTCATACATTGTGTGGTATGTGTACTGCATTTAGTGATTTCCACTTTTTCCTCCCCGTCTGTCTGAAGATTTCAGATTTTTAACAGGAGAAAAATATTCTAATGATACATTCATGATCTCATTGGTCTTTGTATCATTTGCTTATGATTTCATATGATGTAGAAAGTTCCCAATTTTTAACAAAAATTGCAAAATTCTTTGTCACCTACAAAAGGCTTGAGATCATGCTGGCCAGACTGCTCTTCAGAATTACGTAGTGGCATTCAAGTAGCTTAAAAGATAATTATTGCCTCCCTGATACAAAAAAAAAAAAGATAGGTTATGCTAATGTTGTTCTAGTGATCATTTAATATATATATATAGAAATAATAAGTAATTTTACAATTCACATATACACTTCAATTTAAATAGAAAAAGATTGAAGTTGAAGAAAAGCAGAATAAACTTTGATTGATAATCAGCATGTTTTTTCATGGAAAAAGTAAAGCAAAGATTGCCACTGTATAAATAGATAGTGCATAATGAAAGAAAATGTTATTTTTGCATTACTTAATTTCTCATTTTTCTTCCTGACATTTTGAATCAAGCGTTAGTCTGGAGAACAGATTCAAAATATCAAGAGGTAAAACAAAAAGCTAAACTTTGTCTTCAGGATGTAGTTTCATTAACTTGATTGGGCATTACTCAGAGCAGATTCATTTTTAGCATATTGCATTTGCATACTGACCTTTTCTGCGCTGTGAATGAAAATCGGTGCTGTGATGTGTTGATTAATCCCGTAAAATAACATTTAAGACTTTATTTAAATTTATTCTTAGGTGAACAATAATGACATCAAATCTAGTACAATTTAAAAAAATCCGTTACAATAATAAAAATAAATCTAGATGGCTTCCAGATAGTAGAAATAGATGGTCTTGCAAAGCTAAGTCTTATTTTCAGAAATGCTGACTGACATTCTCCTTCTGTCTGTGGTAGCCGTCACTAAAGTGCAAACTGTTGAAAGTTCAACCATTTTATGCAGGACAGATCTAGACATTAGGTCTGAAATGGGGGAGTGCATACATTTGCATGTTTGCATGTACCAACGTTAATTTGGAAAAATACTGGCTAACGACTTGAGACAGAGTAGCTACTCCAGGTGAGCTACATAAATGGACACTTTTATTCCTCTTTCAGTGGGATCTCTACATAGTTTAATTTAAACTGAAAGCAGACTCACTCCAGAGGAAATAATCTGGAATAGTTAACGTGTAGATTGCCCAAAGTAATGACTGAGAAATACGTATGTAACTACGTTGTCCTCCTGAGGTCCCAGGTGGGGTAAAAAAAAAAAACCTCACTCCAGTTTCATATCGTAGGAGAGATAATGAACAACAGGAGAGAGTCTAGGCAAGAGTGTCGAGAAGTATTCAAAGGCATAGGAAGTTTGAGTTCTAAGCAAAGTTTTAGCGAAGTACAGCAGCTTAGTTTTGCAAAAAAAACCAGTCGGGAAGACCATGATAATAGTTGGGTATAGCAAGACACTGGGAGTTGAATTTACAGTCAGAGAACTCTGTATTGGGAAAAACACTCTAACTAAAGGAGGAGACGATCGATAGAAGAGGTTGCTTGGGGTAGGTAAGGCGTTTGAAGCTAGCATAACTGCGCACTGATTTACAAGAGACATACACCAACTAGCAAATCTCTTAGTACCCACATGGTGAAGTGTTCGCTTTGTCTCAGGTGGGACGTGCTGGGGTAGTCCTGATGGGTAACCTCTAGTATACCAGAATGTATGTAAAACCCTGAGAGATGGAAACCCTTTCCAACTTTTCTGTCCTTCACTACTTCAGCCTGTACTTACTGCACATCCTGCTTACGAATTACAGCAGCACCCACCCTGCTAGCGTGTCCGTAGGGGCAGGCGGAGTAAATCCACTGCTGGACTGGAGTTGTTGCCTGCATTGAAAGAACGAACTTCAGACTTACCAAAATGCTAAAAGCTGGTTGAAAGCAGCAATTAAATTCTTAATGCAAGGCTTAAGGATGTTTCTTTGCTCTACACAAATTGGGAAAATACATGCAGATTGTACTGTTTCAGAGAGGTTATTCGGTGTTTAACTTTCTGCTGTGTTTCTTGGAAAGAGGAAGCAAGTTTTCCGTCCTTCACACTCTGACGTTCATTATGAATGCCATTTGCCGTACAGCCTACTGTGGCACCTTCTTTAATTAGCACTTGCGTTTTCTTCTTCTGAAGAGGATTGTGATAGTGGCAGATTTGATGTCTTTATTGCCAGAGAGATGGGAAAGGCTCCTGTAACTTCTCTAACTGATCAGCTGAGGCAGCCTGGTTGCCCGTGGTTCCTAATGAGCAGCGCATGACACCGTGCAGAATACTGGCAAGATTAATGAACCCAGGTTTCCTTACCAGCAGACTGACTTGTAATAGCAATACAGAGAAGGAGCGAGAGTATTAGCACATACTCAGTAATGCAGCATTACAATGAAATGAAAATCCTTTGCAATCAGCTACAGAAATGTGCTAAAACACCAGGTTTGTATTTGCAAATTGTAATTCATGCAAATGGTTGCAGACTGACCACTGCTAAAAGACTGAAGCCCTGAAGGAGGAATCAGCTATTGACCCTGTTTTTGGAAGGTTTTCCCATGTGGGAGAACAGATCAGAATATGCTCCCCTCCAAAAATGTTCCCAGTTCTCTTGGCAACAGCCAAGGATATTTTTTCTTTATTAAAGCCCCTGACAGTACTTTTGTGACATCTTTAACAGCTCCCCTCATTTTTTGACAAGAAATTATTATCACATAAAACCCCTGAATCAAATAATAGTAATTCCAATGTCTTCTAATCAGTGGATTCCTGCAAAGTTTTCCTCCTTATTGGTGAAATTGTTTTCTGCATTCTTTTGTTTGGAAAGCCAATGACACTTATTACGGTTTCTGACTAAGAATTTGCAAATACCAGATTTTCATTTGAAGTTCCTGATTTGGCGATACAAACAGCTCTAAGGAAGTGTAATCTTTTGGGTAATCTTGAAATGGTGAGGACACAGAGAGACTCATTTGAGTTGAATCACGTATTATAACCATTCAAGTCATACTTTGGCAAGTAAAGTGCTTAAAAACACCCACTGATTTCTTTATATTTCCTGACTCTTAAGGAAGACCAGAAAGATGAAACATTAGGAGTCTGTATGAAGGGGGGATGAAAGAAGACTAACAAACTAAAGATGGGCTTTATCCTGCGGTCCCTCAAGGAGCTGAGCACCTGCCCACTGGAGGGACCAGTGACTTTATCTGGAGATCAAAGCGCTAAGCACAGTACAGGAGTCCTTTGTAGGTAAATGCATGAAGGTTTTGCTTTGTGACACCTATTTCTCAGAGCCTGAAGATTATTTCAGGCTCAGTTCTTGGGGTTCCTTATGGCACTTCTACATGAACCCACTCCAGCTGCCCATAGCAAGAGACGCCTTGGAGAGAAGTGAAGGTAACTCCCACCCCTAAGCTAGTGGATTGGGGCTGATAACGCTCACTTCTGGAGCCAGGCAAGTCAGATCCATCCCTGTCTCCCAAAAGCAGGAGGAAATGTCCTACACACAGCAGATCAGGTTTGCAGCAGTGAGACTTTCCTGTCTCTCATCTTCTGTGATCTGATCTCCGGCTCTGTGCCTCCTTGCTAGGTAGGTAGCATCCGCCATGGTGGGGGCCTTTCGGTAGCCCTGCTGAAGTTGTTGTTCTTTTTATAAAAAAATACTTAAATATTCCCTGAAACCACAGGAAGAAAAATGTCAGTCTCTTCTGGGAGAAATCTGCGCAGTGTGAAACTGATATCAGCCTGGAGTTGGTTTACATGGATTTAAAAAAAAAACAAACCAAAAAAAAAACCCCAAAACACCCAGAACAAAACCAAGTATCCATCAACTTTGACAGAATACTGAGAAAAACAAATATTAAGCAGCATCAAGTAAGGGTTTGTTTGGTGAATGCGTAAAAAGATTTCTTCAAGAGGTAAATGACATGGTAATACAAATGTCGTAAGGTGGAAGAGTATTTCAGAAATCAGTTATCCAGTTCCAGAGCAGCCAAGACTTATAAACAATGACTGCTCAAAGCTTGCTAAAATTTAATCTGAAGCCCTTGGTGTTGGTCAGTGCATTTGTGTTGTGAGACAGTTACCAGTGAGGGCTGTGGAACTGCAAATGAGCAGCACGCTGCTCTTCTCCTGGGTGGTGTAGGCAGCTTTCTGCTCCAGGCTGCTGCCTACCTTGCCTGCTGCCTGGAGCTATCTCTGCTTTTCCATGAAAGAATATAAGCAGTGGGTAGAAGTTCTCTTGAGTTAAAAGGGAACAGGATCAGGCTATGATTCAGGATCAGACTGCTTGTCGGTTTTTGTGCTTTCGCAAAGTCAAAGTTGGGGATCTCATCTTTATCCAGCCTATCTGAAACGGGGAACCAACAATCATTGTAAAGGGGAGCTTCACTTGTGATCATTCTTGTGTACAGCTACCAAATGTTATATCTGGGCCCCAAATAAAATCTGAGTTTTAGACCAAAAGCCTGGAGAACCATGATTACCCCTTCCTAAGAATGATGGAAAGGCATTTGCCTGTATATTCATCTTGATTTTTTAAAAATCAAATCAATGCAAATTCTTTCCATCTGATTTCATTATTTTAAAAATCTGTTGGGAATTCGGTAGTTCATAACAAAAAACATAAATTGTTTTACCTGCATGTCAGAAGTTTTCCCCATGCAGTAACCATTTTTAAAAAGCATACAGTTTATTTTAGTTGGTTTTTTTTCTAAATGTGATTGCTGACACTGCATGTAGGTTTATCTGCTGGCAAAGTATTGGCTATTTCAGTGATGCACAAATCCCAACAAAGAGAGCTTTTTCTGTAGCAGCTTAAAATTTTGTTCCTATTAAAAAGCACACTATATATATAAAAAAAGACCCTCTTCATGAGAGAGCATTAAAAAAGAATGTATGGTACTGTTAAATATTCCAGTGGGCTGCTAAACCAAACAAGAAAAATGCTGGCAATGGCTAACATTCCAAATCCCAGGTTCTTCCTAGGAGTGCCTGCATTCACCAGCCTTACACAGCTTTGTGCAACTGTGTGCGTTTGTAGCACTGAACGGTGCTTTGCTCAGTTGTAAATGTTCTGTGAACACAGGAGGTGCTATTCAGTGGAGATTCATTTGCTGCCTCTTGAGAAAATGGAACAGGTTTCATCAAAAAAAAACCTTGTAGTGAGTAAGGGGCAATATATTTAGTGAAGTTTTGAGTTTGTATCCACTGTAGATGTGTTGTGGATCCAGTCAGATTTCTTTCTGCAAGTTGGTCTCTGGATTCTGTTAAGTCTTCTCCTTTAATGAACAAGCCCCCTTTTCTTCTTTTTGTCTATCTCCAGTTGAGAGTTTTAGGACTCCCTTTTTATTTTTGAGGATACTGACTCTCATAGATGAATTCTTTTTCCTCTCCGGTATCTGACTTCATATTTGAAGCAAACTTCAGAAGCGTAGCCAGCACCCGAAGGCAGCACATCTGTCTGCTGGAAAACTAAACCTTAGTTAATTCACCCATCAGCATCGGTAGTCTACACCCTCAGTGGGGGTGTTTGGATTCGCATCTCTATGAGGATAATATGCTACATAATCTTTTTGAGGATAATTTGTGCAGTATCTAAAGATGGTAGTACTTACAAGGAAAACCGTGTCTGTATAAAACCAATTGAAAAAAAGAATTAAGGGTTATTTTAGAAAAGCGCCAATGGAAAAAACAGTTGGAAAAGACTTCTGTTTTCACCTACTCCCTATTGTCTCAAAAACAACGTTTTCAATGTAAGAGTGCAATAATTTCAAGTAGCATTTTTCTGAAGAAATACGGGTATTTCGGTTACATTATCCTCTCGGCTGCTCACTGAATTTGAAGGTGTTAACTCCTTCTTTGGGACTAGGCAAGCAGTGAAGTGGCTTTGGATGATTTTGCCGGCATACATATGTTGTGTAGAGGCATATAAAAATAATCATCCCCTCCTAGCCAGTGAAATTATTCTGGCAAAGCCCCTAATACATATGAAGCTATGCCGATGAAAAAGTGCCACTGCCTCTGTCGGTTTAGCTGAAGCCATTCTGGGGAGATGACGCAGTGTTGGTGGGAGAGGGTTTCCTTCTGCTGGTGTGTGTGTGAGGAGGAGGTCGGGAAGAGGCTGATGCTGTCAGGTCTGGCACAGGCACCACCACGGCAACACTGGATGCTCAATCCACCCACCTGGGATGTTCCCCTGTGCCCATCCTGCCTGGACCTTCCAAGCGCTCCAGCAGGTCAGCGCATATGCTCAGCGCATATGCTCAGCGCGTGTGCTCAGAAAACAGGCTTGGTTGGTTGTTCTGATTTAGGACAACAGGCTGCAGTGGTCAAGGGCATGGCCACCTGGTAGATACCACCAAGCAGCCCCGGTTAACGTTATTTGCCTCTGCTGTTACCCCTTTTGCCATGTCTTGACCCTCCTTTTTGCTGCCCTTGTGCTTTTTTTCTCCACTCCAGTCTCTTCCCAAATAAATAACCTATCCTCATCTGCGGTTTTCCCCTTTGATCCCATGTTTTCCACATTCATCCCAACTCGGTATTTCAGCCACCATTGCCTAGGGAATCCTGGCCTTAGGTGACATGAGGGTCCTGGTGGCCCTGCGTGGTTTTACTCCCCAGCAGGACCTTTGCCCTCCCCTCGTCTGTGACACAGCCATTTCTTGCCAAGCGCCCCTTCACCCATCAGTGAAACCCAGCTGGCCATCGCTTTTGTTGGCAGCATTGGCAGCGTCCTTCTGCCCACCTGGCGTCTTCCCCAGAGCCAGGAACTCCCACCCGGACTCCACAGGTGGGCTGGGATCAACATCTCAGACCCTGCAGGAAGCTTTAAAGCAGACCTTGGGCAGTGCCATGGGAGCGGGGGAGCAGTGGTCGGAGCAGTGCCAGCAGCCGTGTGACCTGCACCCGAGGGCAGCAGCTCGCGTGAGAACGGCAGACGTGAGCCAATTTGGCAAGGTGTCAAAGGGGAGCTGGGTAATGTCCCTAAACGATGTATTCCCCTGGGCAAAAGTTTTCAGCCCGATTTTGAAAAAGCTGTCTTGTTGCCACTGTTATTGCTTCCAAAGGGTAGATGTCCAACAGAGGACCGACCTCTTTGAGCCTGGTGAAGGAAGCACAGTAAGTAAGAGGGTAAAGTGAAGGAATAAACTGGGATGGGCAGAGGAAAAGGCTGTCCTTCATAAAATACGAAGATGTGGCCCCTTGCCCAGGCAGGCTGCATAAAGTAAGGTAAAAGTTGTGCAAGGGTTGCAGGAATGATGGTCCCAGTAAACTTTACTGAGCCTGCTCAATAAAAATGAGTGCACATGAAGAACAGAATTTGGCATGAGAAGCTCTTCTTTGTGTCCTAATCCATGCTGGAGGAACATGGTACAAAATAGCTGACATCAATAGAAAGACGCCCTCTACTTCAGTGGGCCTTCCAGCAGACCTTTATCTTTTCTCTTACTATCTTAATGCTGGCAGGATGACTAATACAGACAGATATCCTAAAGCTGACAACGACATCTTAAATCTGTCCTGGAGGATTGAACAGAATATTTATTTCTACAGCTGTGCAGGGTTTTCATAATTGTAGTCCATTACTCTACAGAAAAAGTGTAAGGATGAATAAAACCAAAATGAAATACATATAAAATGTAGTAAAAGGATATATGATCTAAAAAAAAAAAAAAAGAGAACTGGAAGAGAAACATGTATTTTGGCTATAGCTGTTGACCACAATAGCTCACAAATAAAGCCCAGCGTGGCTGTGAATTTTAGCAGATGGATGGGTTTGTAGTGATGTCAGTTTGTTCAGGAGGGAAGAGATGTCTGTGTTACTGAAGCATTTCCAATCATCCAGCACTGTCAACATCAAGCACTCAAGAACTGTGAGTCAGGCCATTATTGGCAACTCTACTTTTTAATTCTGAATTTTTAAGATTTTTTTTTTTAATTTTACTGTCGGTATGTGAGCAAGGACAGCACTTTATAGTCTGCTGTACCCTGACTACAAAGCTGTAGTTTTTGTGCCAGTTCAGAAAATCCTAATAAGTATACCAGTCTCACTTTTGAGAGATCTACAAAGATGTTTTTAAAAAAATAAGCAGCTGGGTTTAAAACATACCTCATCCTGTTTCACAAATCTTTTTTTCCTGTAATTTGGTTAGGATACCTCAAAGAAAATTCTAATTTTAAGTCATTATAAATAACTTCTTATGTAAGATTCTTCAACAACTTCACAGATACTGAAAAATAAGCCCTCTTCAGAAGCTAGTACATTTTGTGCTTCCCTTATAATCAAACTGCTTTATTGTTCAGAACAGAGCCTCTCAGTGGATGGCAAAACATGAAAATAAATCTAGCAATCCTGTTTTTCCATAAAAAGCACCAAACCATTGTTTGCAAATACCTTTTTTGGACAATATGAGGTGTTCTCTCATTCTGTCAATGTTTTTTGGGGGGTTCTAATTAATCTATCTGTTTTTGGTAGTGAAAATACTGTTTCAATTCTCACAAAAGAACAGCCCAGAAACCTCCATGCTGTATTTTTTTTTCCACAGAAATTTCACGATGAGCTTTTGCAATCGCCACATATTGTATCTTGGCACAAAACACTACCTCTGCTTATGGTTTGCATCATTAAATATCAGATTGGCTGCTCACTGTGTTTATAGGATACAACAAGAAATAGCCTGTTAAATCTGGCTGGTTGGTAAAACTGGTGTTTGTTGAATCATTGCACTACTGTGTTCCCACATCATACAGAGAACAAAATCCCATAAAACTAATAAGCTGTAAAATAGAATTGAAGTCAATGGCAAAGAATATGGCCAAATGTAGTGAATAAATTGGGAATAACTTTTTCGAAGTCTAAAAATGTGATCCCCAAAGAGTAAACCTGAAATGCAACCTATAAAACTTTTTGAAGTAAAAAATACATGCCAAGCATATATAATATTAATAATAGCAGTTCTGATGGCTTATCTGTAGATCTTATTGGCATACTGTTGTAACTGAAGTATTATCATCTCCACCTTATGGATGAGGAACTGGGTTACCGTAAAAATAAATTTTCAACACGGAACATGAGGCAGTGCTGACTCCAATTCCCACTGCAACTCCCAGCTTTAATTATTTTTCTGTGAGCTTCATTTGTTTCTCTTCATGATACAGAACTTGTTCTTTCAGCACAAGGTAATTTGGATAACATTGAATGTAGATTAGATCCATATATTAATACTTACGAAACTTAGTAATTCTAAAATTGCTCTGATAGATTAGCTCCTTCCCGTCACTGGATGGGAAGATGTCTACATTCTTAATTTAGATTGGTGTGTCACTTTTGACAGTATTTTACTGCTCAAGACACTATGGAAAGCAACAGGAAAAGACCATCTCTGATGCTTTTTTATCATGTTTCCAGATAAGCCTGATGGGAAGTATGTGAACTATCACTTTTAAGATCATGTATTTCCACTGTCCTTTTCAATATCATGTGATGCTGCTGAGGTAAATCATGGGAAGCCTCATTATCAACAAGGCAGAAATGACATCCCTTTCTGCTTCTCCTGATTGATGAGAGTGGCATAAAAACTGTCTCTGGGTGTCTGGCTAAAATCAAACTGCATGTTAGTTAAACAGAGATGATGCTAAACAGAGTTAAATCTGCTGGAAAAGTAGCGATTGCCATCTTGCTGTGTTTGGGAGTCATTTTGCTTGTGGCTTCTCCCTTGGCTCTCTTTGGCTTCTTCATTGTCTGCATTTTCAGGGCAAATTTTCCTGACATAAGCAGAGAGAACTCATCTGGTAACTTCACTTGGATAATCCACACATTTGTATCTTCTGTCCCTTACTAGTGCAGTGCATTCACATAGAGCTTTGGAACAGAAAACTGCAATTCTTGGAATCTATCCAGTATGCTGCACCACTGGAAGCACACCCCGTTTTATCCCTGTCTTGCCCCTAGGGCTCCATACCAGGTCAGATCCAGTATTTTCCTGCTAACCTTTGAAGTTATCTGTGCTGGGTGTCTTAAAGTTTCCTTTGAATGGTGGTTGTCCCTCTTTGCAGCTGCATCCCTCAAGGATCTGCTCTGCAGATGGCAGATTCACGGGAGCAGTAGGCAAGGAATGAGGCATGAAGGCCATGGCTTTGGCGTTTGGTAGTGGAGCCCCCAGGTCTGATACCCTTGGGAATGAAACGCAGCATCCAGTTCTCCTGTTAGACATTCACACAAACAGAATTTGAAACTGGAACAGAAGGAGAGACTGGAAAATTGGCAAATTGGAAAGAAGGAGAAGGGAGAGAGGAGAGAATTATGTTTTAAAAGAAAAGTCTGGCCCATTCCACTAAGTCAGGAGAGCAAAGAAACTGATGCCACCCTGGTGTTAACTCGATCACGTAGCCATCATGAAGCAGTATAGTACTGAGAGTTTAAAGAACTTAGTAAAAGGGGTGGATAAGATCCCCCCATGTAACTTTTGGTGCACTTTCTTGGGGAAAGTGGGTCTGCTCATACCAGGGTTTTGCTTAGGACAGTGGGAGGATGCTGCTTCCGTAGAGACTTCCCTCTGCTCTCCTAGGACCCCCAGTGCTACTGCTTTGACAAATACGTGCCTTAAGTCCCAAGTACTTTACCTCTGTTAGGGGCTGAATGCAGGCAGTGGTGAAACTGGAAAGATCTGAGGGTACAGAGCCAACACCTGGCGAACCAGGGAAAGCGAAAGAGCTGCAGATGTCCAGCTCCCACCTTGGCCGAAGCTGGTGGTGCAGAACAGGGCTGTACAATTGAGTTTCCCCTGCTTGTTCTTTCCCGGCCATTCTCCCGGAGGCTTGGGCTGCTTGTGTGTTGTCTCCAGCCTGAACCTCTGTCTCTGTGCACCTAGGTGCGGGCCACCACGGCTGTCTGCTTCTTTCAGCGGTTTGGTTTGCTCTGTCAGTCTAAGCTTTTAGAACACCTGCTCAGAGCCTTATCATCTCAAGATCGGTCACAGGTGGGTCATATTAAGATGGGTCATATAATATTAAAGAACACTGAGAATACAGCTGTTAGGAACACCTTTCTGAGTCTTAATTCCGTTCGGTTGCTGCATCCTTGCCCCTCCTTTCTAAGCAAATGCAAGCTTTCTGATCTCATCCTTCCTCTCAGCTTTATCTATTCACTGGGCTTTTGATGGCTTCTGCCTGACAGGCCGTACTGTCCCTGAAGACCAATCCAAAGGCTCCTCATTAAAAATTTAAAAGCCACCACTATGTCTTCCGTTCTGCTTTGTGTCATTCTGCAGTCCCTCATCTTCCTCTGCACCTCTAAGCTTTGTCGCGCAGTGGAAGTGCTAGCAAAGCAAGTGCAGAGATGGGGTGCTCTGCTGAAGTAGGGTACAGAGACTGGGGGGTGGCAAGGTGAGCTCCCCAGGCACGCTGCCTGTGGAGGTGTGGAGCTACTGAGAGCAGCGAGGAAGGCGTTGGGATGAATGCATGATGGTAGAAATCTGGCAGCAGCAAAATGCTGTACTGGAATCTTCCAGCTGTTGAGTCGTGTCTTGGCACCCTGTAGCCAAAGGTAAAATGCATAGATGAAAAGGTTAATTACAGCTTCCTCACCGGACAGAAAGAATGTCTTTTGGAAGGGTTGTGTAGGTCTTATTAAGGTGTGCTTCATAAACTCGTATGATTTCATAGACTTTTTTTTTTTCTGGTGGGAATGAACAAGGAAGAAAATATTTGACATCTAGGCTAATCTTGGATTTTAGTATTATTAACAAATTCCCAGAACAAAGTCTATGTGGGAAGTCCAGCTTGCTAAATCTGCCAGCTTTCATATGTGGTCTTTATTATTTATTTGACCAATAGTTACGTTTAGGTAATTTAGAAAAGGTATGGACTTGGGTTCTTGATGGAAATTTATTCTCGTTTTTCATCAGTACTAGATTCTTGACTTTATTTAGTACTAAAGGGAAATCGACCTTACCAATTGATATTGCCGTTCTCTAGAACATGCAGCAAGCACTTTTTAGTGCCTTGTTTCAGTGTATAAGGATCCAAATACAAAAAAAAAAAAAAAGAAAAAAAAGTTGTAATGAATTGTGTTATCTTTGGGCAGGAGTTTCCCCTCAGTGCAAGACTTATAATCTTCAAAGGTATTTCAAAAACCTTCAGAAATAATTTTAATGTTTAAAAAGCAATTTCAGTGCACAGAGTCATAAATACACTAGTTGATTACAAAAGGCATAAAGCTGTACTGTGTTCCACTGGGGTGTAATTGTATGAGTCAGGGTGACCCTCGTCTCCCTGCCCTTCCCTCCTTGCAGGGGTGGGCTCCTGCTGCTTTGTGCCAGCTGCGGTGCTCGTCCACCACCTCACAGGGCTCAAACCCAGCACAAAACGAACCCAGCAAAGAAGTGGGCATTTTCTGCAGGGTCAGTGAAGCGAGTCAGGTCATGCAAGGGGTAGAAGGGGACTGTACTACAGAGAAAAAAAAAATCTTTTATGTCTGTCCTCAGTTTTTATGGTGTTCATCATGAAAGTATTAAAGTGTGCTCTCCGTTATCCCCATACGTAAAACTCCCTGTTCCCCTTCCCTTTATTTGAAGCTTTTTATATAGAATGTTGCATTTCATGCAGCTCTGCTATGCAGCAAAGTAATAAGCATTGTGGTGATAGGTATTTTCTAGAACTATCAGCATAAGTATTTATTTATTAAAAATTATTTCAAAAAGCAAAATAATGCGATTATATACAAGAAACAAAAAATGCTGTCCCATGTTTTCAGTAGACTTTAATCCATTAGACATTAAACCAAAACCACCTAAGGAAAGCAGCTTAACTCTTCTTTATCTTCAGCAACTAAAGCAGTTTTGCAAAGCCACCTGTAACTCAGAGTGGTTCAACAGCTCCCCACTCATGACCCCGCACAACCATACCAGGAACTAAATAAACCCTACTTACTAGCAATTAAAGTGATTTAATTTAAAACGCAATGACAGATACATAATGGATTAATTACAAAATAAGTAATTAGCAAATAGGATGGAAAAGGTTAAAAGGTTGTGGACTTCTGTTGTTTGCTTAGGAGAGATAGCGAAATCATCAGCGATTAAACTTTTTCTTTATTGTGGGGCCTGATTCTATTATTGTTAGCTGTAAATGAGGCAGCAGAAGAAAGAATGAGGAGTTCAGAAAAAAAAGAAGAAATCGCTGTTTTATCGGACATACTGAAAGGCCATTGTTGACACTGAGGCTATGTGATTTGTTTCTAGTCTGCACTCAAAATTAGGTTGGTATCTATAATGTTTGTGTTTAATATTAGGATATATGCCTCTTCTGAAAAGAAGTAGTTGTCCTCTCCACTCTCCACACAAGCCCCAGTGAGAGCAGGAAAAAAGGTACAGGGAGTGACAGAGGGGAGAGCACACCTCTGAGGGAACTCTGCTGCCTTAAAGAATAAATGAGTAAAGTATTTTGTTGGGAATACACCTTGATGTGTTTGTTCTCCAAAAAATGAGGATAAAAAAGAATAGGACCTTGAACAGGCTAGCTTCTGAGCTGTGAAATTGTCAGCTGAAATCTAGTTAACTTCATGCAGCTCTGGTCATATAGACAGAGCCATTGCAGAGGGTGCAAGCAATCTTCTGTTAAAATAAGCAAAATAAGAGCTTCTGCTTCATTTTCACAGGTATTATTCCTTCTCTGCATGACTCCTGTCTGCCCAAAACCATAAGTAAATGGGCGTTTAGACAGTTTTAATAGTCATATTAAATAGTCATATAAATAGTCATATCAGCTTATTGCCAGGTAACTTGAAACCCTTTATTTATTTATAATAATTATAAATATATTTATATATCTATAAAATGTGTGGTTTATATTTTGAAATTTCAGAGGGGATGTTTGCAGAAAGCTTTTTTTTCCAACTTGAGCCTAATTGTTACTGAAGTAATTGAATTTTTTCTTTTGAAAAATAAGCTTTTGGGTAAACCTCAGAAATATCAATATGGGCTTCTCCATTTCAAAATATCAATTAAAACCAGGCAGGAATTCTCCTTTTTAAATATAGCTGCCCTCTAACCTAATTACATACCCACCAGCAACCATTAGCATAATTTAACCAAATTTCCCATAACAGTCACATTCTTCTACCATCCCTTGCTCTCTTTTGAGCATGGTTCTCATGTGCTCACTTTGCTGTCACTTTACCAAGCCATAGTTAACTCTCAACCGATATGTTAGTTGTCCCTTAATCATTTAACTTTACTGTCTGTACCTCCTTTTCTATTATTTGTACTTTTCCTGTGTCTCCGGTGCCTTCATTGTGCCTCCAGGGATATGATCTGCCTTACTGCTAGACATGAGACCTGAACCTGCACATCCAGAAATGCCCTGTCCCCTTTCGGTGAGTGTTGCGCTGTCAACATCTGTCTTAGGGGCATTTCCCTGGAGCTGCTTCTGCAGTGGCCGGCAAAGGCTCCAGGACCACCAGTTCAACTTGCAGAAAGGATCTGCACAGATTTTTAGCTAGCCTCTACCCCCCCTACCGTAGGTTTTGCTGGCTAGGGATACAGATTTCAGAAAACAGCTAACTTCTTGTTCTGCTCCGTTACCTTAATGTTGTTGAAAAAATCTTCTTCAAAGTTTTCCCCCAGTTATAATTGAATTTAATACATACATTTCAGGTATGGAATCTGTGTAGAACATTTCAGAAGTGGTTTTGCAATTCAGCTATCAGTTTTTAGGATACAGATTCAGGTTTGGAAAACTCGTAAAGTTGCAAAACCCATGAGGCTAAATCCATAACTGTAACAGCATCTCTTGTTCTCTTTTCCAAGGGTCTCTGCAAAGTTCTAGATATTTGTGCAGTGTAATTCAAGGCCCACAGTACAGATTATGAGTTTTCAGTATTTAGAATTTATTTTCTAAACTAAGTGGTGGCTCTTCGAAGGTCTGGGTAAGAAAAGCAGAAAGCCTAAAGCTGCATTAATTCTGCTGTTCATATCTGAATCCCTAAGAATAGCTCAAACAAATGCCAGTACCGATCTGTAGGGTAGTACTTACCCCTATTCAGAGTGACATTTGTCGTTTAGAACATACTCACTTCTGCTTCACTGATTTTTTAGGCACAGCGTATATAAGATGCATGGACAAAATGCATTTCTGTTAACAAGATTCATCCTGGTATCTCCCCTCCTGACATTTAGAAAACATTCTTTTTCTTAATCCATTTCATCATGAGGGTGGAAAATCACCGGTTTTGATGAAAGTCTTTGAAATTTAGTATCTTCGGGATTATCTGCTGTTAGTCAGTTGTAGAGATTTACTGGGTAATTCAAGACAGCCTTCGTCTAATACACGCTTCGCAGTGAGTAGTAAGAGAAATTAGCATCAAAGATAAAACTGTCCCTGGCTGAAATCTCAGGGAAAGCTAATGTCTCATGAGTTGACAGAACAAAACCAAGAAGAAAATTTTTATGTCTAAACAGTGTGAATGAAACTCCCATACGCTGGAGGATGAAAGCCATGAACACACGAAACCCACAAGAATAAACACTTAAATATGAGGTCTTAGATATTATCCCTTTTGCTTTTCTAGCATGCTTGGCCCTCCAGGATGCTTGTTCAGCTGGATGTGTATGCAAGTAGGTAGAGGTCTTTCTGAACTAAGGTCTAAATCTGTAACAATATAGACGTAACTCCCACAGATCAGCTACTCTTGGGCACATCTGGCTAGCTTGCTCTGTACCACTTCATGTTAAGAAAGTCCCCCCCAAGGAATACAACACTGGTTATCAAAGTAGTTGCTGCACAAGGCTGCTTCCGATTCTGTGCTCCTCTCATGCCCTCCTGTGTACACATGTAGAAGGCCAAAGCAAAGTGCTAGGGAGCTGACGTTTCAGCAAGGGGATGAAGTAAAGCAAAGAGAAGGCTACGGTCCACGATGCTGACCGAGTATTAATCCAAATATAAGAAGAGTTCTTAGAGCCCTTACATCTTAGGGCCAGTCGACAGCTCCACACTGTGATAGTAAGTGATTTGAGATACTCTGTACGTGAGATAACATTACTCATTTCTGTAAGTACAGGACAGAGAAGTGTTACGTACTCAGTTTTCTGCTTGATGCTTAGGTGGTTTAAAGGTAGTGTTGCAGTCTTCCCCTGTGCACTTTCGATGATGCCGATGAGAACCTTTCTAGTGTGTCCAAGCTGCTGGGAAATGGACAGAAATACCGACACCCTGTTCTTTTTGTCTCTGTCAAAATAGATTATGATATTTTCCATTAGTTTATAAACAGATATATTTACCCAAATGCAGTAAGATATTAAGATTTGATGAATTCATCAAACCAACTTCTATCTTGCTTTTATTTTGCATTATTTAATTTTGTGGTCCTCTGTCTATTTTTTCTAGATATATTAAAAACAACAGCTTTATCATTCAGCGTGTCCTGCAAGCCAGATGCTGGAACTGAAGTCCCACCAGTAGGGGACTATAGGAGGAATGACTTCGTCCACCTAAATTAACTTTGCTCATCCTGCAGTTCTGGTTATTGAAACACAAAAGCTTTCAAAAAAAACCCCTGTAAAGCAGTGCGGTTACCGTTATTATTTATCAGGCTTATTGTCTGCATATAATAATTTTCTGGCTTTCATGCTGTAAAAAGGCTGCTGATGCCTGCACAGAGCCAAGGACATATCATATTATGGTCTGATCCTGACTGACACAGAGCATCCATAATCTTGACTTGTTAGTGCTCAGCCATTTTTAAAGCATTTAAGAAGCAAGTTAAAATAGGAAATTCTGAGCCTAAAAGGTAAACCCAGTACTCTTTTTCTAAAGAGCACATTGAGTCTGTGTGAGGAGGAAAGAATAAGGTTACACAGAGCTACCGGACATTCATGTTAGAAAGCTCAGTAGCTCCTTGCCTTTTTGATTGAGTGTTTCAAGATAGAATGCAAGTGTTTATACAGATAGTGCACTGTGGTTTTAATTTTATGCCTTATTGCATGTTTTTGTGTCCTTGTGAGTAGACTAGTAATAAAAAGCATGAGTCAAAGTCCACTCCTGAGGTTGTGCCTACAAGGGAGTTCTCATGGGGGCTTTTTGTTAAGCATGTCTAGAAAACTAGATAGATTGTCATTTTTCATACAATGCACAGTTGTTCAGTGTGTTTTGTAAGAGAGAGAATACTGCTTGCTCATTATATAGGTACCATGTACCATAAGCCATAGTCTAGTACATTTTTCACTGAGTATGTATTAATTCAGAATCCTCTGTATAACTGCTCTAAAGCGCTAATTTTGCTTTGCTTTTAAACATTGAAACAAATTTGAAAGTTCAGTTAGGCATCAATACAGCCTAAAGGCTACCTTGTCATTTTTCCTCCTGTGGAGTTGCTTCTTTGATTTTTCACTAAAGATGAAGTTAAAAGTGAGAGCAACTTTTGTGGGAGGGGGTTTGCAGAACAAAATGTTTAGATGACACATCCCGTAATTCGTCACTCCCAAGCCAAGATAGCCCCCAAGAAAAACAAAAGTACCATAACTTGTGCCGGGGCAGAGTGCGAGGTTCTGATGTCCTGGGGCGCTGGGTCTGACTGCTGGAGCTTTGCCCTGTGCCCTGCGTGCTCTGCAATCCCGCTCTGCACCCTCGCCTGCTCCCCGCTGCAGCCCAGGACCTGGGCCTGCTCCCACCCGCCCCCGGGGTCTGCCAGCAGCCCTCCCCTCCTCTGGGCACAAGGCCTCTCTCCCTGGAAGCAACCCAGCTCCCAGCGAGCCGGGAAGGGTGAGCGTTGTGTAAGTGTTGTGTAAGAGTGCCAGGGATAAGGCAGAGACCCAGAGACGTCGGGTCGTTCAGGTGGGGTTACAGGAGGGGCTTGGGTGAAAGATCCGGGTCTCCCCGTGGCCCTCCCTCTGGCTTTTGAAAGGGGATGTCCGAGGACAGTCTGGTGAAGGGCAAGGAGCTGGGTGCCTCATCAGTGCTTCTGAAAGGTGCAAAATCCCCTTCCCCGCCTGTTGCTGCCTTCAGAAGAGGTGGGAAGCAGCCGCGCTGGTCCCCCACGCTGCCTGGGGCAGCCGTGCCGGGGCTCGCCGGGAAGCCTGCAGTTCACCAAAACGGGCAGGGACTGGGATTCAAACTGCAAAATTGCTGCGCCCCACGCCTAGGGGAGACTGGCAGCCGCCATTTAAGCCTGGAGCAACAGAGTAAGGTCAGCAACAGCCTCATCCGCGGAGCAGCACAACCCTTTATATAGCCATTGGTCAATCCCGTGCGTTTGTACGGAGGAGGAGGCACTTGGTGAGAGTGGGAGAATGCTTAACCACACTCATTAATGTTAGTGGGTTAATTGCCTTTCATTAGGGGAGAAGAAGGTAAGTGCACTAATTGGTGGTACAGCTTGACAGCGTTTCTAGATTGGAGACCAAAGCCTGAGAATTAATTCCAAATATCACCTTTTCAGGCCAGAGGAGATGAAGATCCCAAAGATATAGATATATATATATTTTTTTTTAACTGGGGCAAAATAGGGATATTCTTTTCCTGATGCAGGGCTGTAGATCTGAAAGGTAACTTGGTATCAGAATGGAATCAACATTTTGCTACTTTTATTTGAGGTATCTGATACAAATGTGAGCACTACCTTGTTATAAAAAAAAAAAAAAAGCAAGAAAAAAAAGGAGGATTGAACTCCAGTGATGGAGAAAGAGCTCACTACCCGCTCTGCGGCCTCGGCTCTCTCGTGGGGAGATCATGTAGGATGTGAGATAGCAACCTCTGAAGTTGGTGCTGCGTGCTCAGGGCTTGTGACTCACAGCCATGAGACCTTGGGTAGCTCTTTTGTGGGCAAATGAGTGCTTGACACACAAAAAATAATCTTAATGAAGCCTTCTCCCTGTGATGTTAGCAAAGCTTAACCATAAAAATTGTGTCACTTCTGGCAAGAAAGCAACTTATTCTGCAATGTCCATGAAGACTCCAGACATTATTGGCCTGATGTGGTGGAGCCTCGCCTGTGACTCATCCGCACTCTTCCCGTTTGTGCCTGTTCACGTACTTTTTAGTTGTAGACTCTGAAGAAGAACCTGATTTCCTCCAACATTTTCCACATCTATGCCTTCAAGAGAAATTTGCTGTAATTAATGTAGACACCAGTTATTCTGCTTGCTCATTTAAAGTAGCAACCGTGCTGGGCTTTCAGAAGATGGTCAAGGTTTTGGGTGCCAGAACAGATAAATAGTTCTGTACCTCCACAGTGTTTCTGTCCATGTGCATCATTCCTTAGAAGGAAAAACAAAAAATTACTTCAGGCATGTAAAGTGCGGGATAAAGGCATTCTCTTAAAAACATTTAAGTCAGGTACAAAGCAGGTGTTACAAATGAGCTCATTTGTGGTTCTTTTGGCGGTTGCTAAATCTGCCTGGTGGAGGTGCTAGGTGGGTGGGATGCTCTGCATTCACAGCAACACCAAGACCTGCTCCGAGAAACTTAGTGTCTAGGAGGGGGTGAGGAGAAGAGGATGCACGCTCTCCATTTTAAACTGTGGGACGCAGGAGGGCTGTGCCAAAGCCAGATATGTTAGCGTAATCCTTTAAACAAAAGACTATCTTTTCCTACAGTCATTTCATAATTAGTTTTTTTACACAAGTGACAGCTGCCTTCATGCCAAGTCCTGGTCTCATCAGGGAAAATGGCAAAACTCCCAGGATAGCTAGAATAATTATTTTTTTTTAAAATACATAATTCATTGAATAACTTTGTATTTCTCCTCCCCCCACTCCCTTTTTTAATAGATCGATGCAAACCCAGTAATTTTAGGGTTAGTAACTAATTATTTACAGGATGAGCAGAATTTTTATTTAAAATGCCCCAATTGTTTACTGCAAGAGCACTTGTGTGTCACTGAGTCACCAAACCACAATGAAATTCTGGGAAGCGGCTCATTCATTGTTGAGGTTCACGGGGTCCCATGACATGGGGTGGGGGTGGGGGGTCAGAGTCTGCTTTTAATTGGGAGGCCTGATCTAAATTTGTATCCTCTTTAACCTTCTGATTGACAGACTGAGAAGGATTTTGAAGTTCCACAAGATGTCAGTAGCAAAAGAAAGATCTTGTGTTGTTGTTGCCTCTGGTCGTGTTGTTTGTACATGGCAAATACCGAGCGGAGGATTTGCTTTTCCCTGAAGAGTTGAAGGAGATACTGTCTTTCCTGAGAAAAGCCCAGGCGGTCTCGGGTGGTTTGCTTGGGAGAAAAGACAAGGAGATAAAAATACGTTGTAACATGTATGCTGGAGGATATTTTACCAGTCCCTGCTGTAAAACTTTCGGTAGGTTTTACCATGTGCTTGCTTTACAAATGCAGTCAACATTATGGGTTGGGGTTCCTCCCCCCCCTGTCCCCCGCCTTTTTTTTTCTTTTCTTGGGTTTGCTTGTTTTGTTTGTTTGTGGGCGTTGTTTTTCTTTGTGGACTGGGGGTGGGGGGTGGGGGTGTTTTGTTGAATCCTGAAGCAATTTGAATCTTGGAGTAGCAATTAATTTAGTTTGAAGATTTCCCAGATATGCCCGGCTAATGTAATGAAGCATAAAGCGATGAAAAAGACAGAGAGCGCATTACGGAGAAGATAATAGAGCTGTTAATTGAGCAGGTCGAGGTTTGGGTGGGAAGCGCCCGCCGCAGCGCTGCAGTGCCCCGCCGCTGCGGGCTCTCCCGCTCCCCTCCGGGCTGCTCCCGCGCCGCCGCCAGGGGGCGCCACCGCACCGCATGCACCGCACTGCGCGGCGGCGGGGCCTGCCCGGGCGGGCGGGGCCGGGGGCTGTGCGTGAGAAAAGCCGCGCAGCGGGGCAGCGTCGCGCCCGCGGGCCGCTCCGGGAGGGCGCTCAGGCGGGTGCCGTTCTCTGCGCTTCGCGGCCGGCCCGCCCGCCGCGCGGGGCGGTTTCTGGTGGCCCTGCCGGGGGCCGGGGCCCGCGGCCGCGCACGGCGCAGGTGGCTCCCCGCAAAGGTGTTTGTGCAAACGAGTCTCCCGGTGCCCCGTGCCCCGGCCCTCTCCCTTGGGACAGGCGCCGTGGCCCCGAGCGGCTCCCGTGGCGGTGCCCGTCCCCACACGCGCTCCTGCGGGGCTGCGCTTCGGGCCGGGGCGTTGTGGGCAAGAGGGTGTTTCTCTGAGTGGCAGTACAGCAAAGTACCTTCTTATTTAGCGGTGAACACCAGGCCTGGGTATGTGTTCGGTCGCTGTTTACCTCCTCAGGCCCGAGGGGGAATGTGTATTTTAGTATCTACCGGTGACCTCTATGAACTGCAGGTTTTTTCGATATGTGGCACAATCTTTATCGGTGACCGTTTTCTATGTTACCAGTTGTGCGTTGTTGAGTCAGAGCCCTCTGGCCTCTAGTCAGCCCATGGGGAATTCTCTTGTTCAGTACCTGGACTTTGTGTTGCCAGTCCCTGAAGTGATCTGGGAATGGCATGGGACGATCCCCGGTGTCCTCATGGGCTCTGTTCTTCTTCAGGTTTCAGAGGAGTGTGTTGGATCTCTCTTTACAGTGGAGGTTTGCCAGACTGCCCAACAATGCCAAGCTGGAGATGGTGCCAGTCTCTAACAGAGTGGGAACTGGAAACACGGTATGTTCACTTTGCAGTGTGACCCAATTTATTCAGTTACTGGTTGTGCTGGATACGATCTTGTCAGATCTATTGAGCAAGAGCATGGTTAGGCTTGGCCAGTGTTTGAGCGGAAAACCACCCCAAGATTGGTTGAGGTGTGATGGTACGTGGTAACGTAGTAGCTGGAAGTCTTTGCCTACAGCTTGTGCCATGGTGAAGTTCCAGCTGCATGCTGGAGGACGGGCAGATCTTTCTGAAAAAGTAGTAGTCATGAGCATATAAGAAGTTAGATGTCACTGATGACTTTGCTCAGTAGTTGAGCTACTAACTCAGTTCCCTTTTGTAATTTTGATTTCAGTTGCTGTTTTCTGCCTCTGGACTTTGGCTAAATCTCAAATTCTTAGAGGATTCTCTTTTGCTTTTTTCCCAGCATTGCTGTTCACAGCAAAGCTATTTGCACAGCTTCAGAATTTTCTGTGACATGTGCTGTGTTCAGCAGTTGCTGCATGTTCCTATGTAGTATAATTTGTAAAGGGCTTACAGATGCAGCGTTCTGTAGAAATTATTGTCACATTTAGGAGATTTAGAAATCTTTTATGCACGTTTTTATAAGAGCTGGAAGCATAATTTTAAAAATGGTGCATAGGTGTTAATGAGCGTGAACATTTAATGTGGTAAAAATGAGGTATAATCTTATTTAAGTAGCCTGGTAATTAAATTTTGTCTATGTTGAACAGTCATCTCTCTTCTTAGTTCCTGATACCGAGTTTCTAAATTTTTGTGAAAGTTGCAGGTCTATTAGTGCTAATCTCCTAAGGGCTGGCTGTCTGCCAAACTGCCTTAGTGGTATTTTGTTATGGGCAGTTGCTTTAGCTGTCACTAAGATAAACTGATACATACATTGGAAAGTAAACTTTGTACCCTGAGAAGGTT
>JAVJGJ010000047.1:104235061-104294756 GCA_035590215.1 Microhierax caerulescens
TGCAAGCTGTGTTCTTACTGCTACGGACCTTATTTTAAGAACAAAATGCTCATATCTATTAGGTAGTTTTTGTGCACTAAAAGCATGGAACGATAGGTCTTGTTTTGGATTCTTTTCTCCTTTTCTCTACTAGTTACTGAAATGCTGAGTATGAAGCAGAAAAAGCTACAGAAAGTTGTGTGTGGCTGTAAACTGCATGAGACAAAGGTAACACAACAGCTAATACTCTGTAGTTGATGGAATATGTGGCACCGTAAGTAGCAGAGGGAACATCATGTGGAAGGCTTTCTAGGTTGTTCTGTTGTATGATACAAATCTAATACAAAAGAACCTAATTTAATTTGCTAAGCTTTTACTGGAACTACTTTCCTGTTTTCTTCATAAGCTACAATTTGAAATTCTTTAACACATTCAAAATGTTTGCAGCCACAGTGAAGGTGGGTGATCCCTCCTTGATGCTAGTCAGTTGGCTTTCTGGTACTTCCCAGTTTGACTTGAACCACCTGAGCAATAGGATATTAGGAACTAGAATAAAGAGCAGGTAAATTCCATACCATCCATTATTAGAATTAAACCGACCAAATAAACTAATTTCAAGTTCAAATGCAATTCTGTCTCTGAATCTAAGCAAAAGAGAAAAAAAGATGGTTTCTTAAGATTCATTTGTGATCTTCTATGTAATTACTATGAATGGGAGCCCCAATCTAAGTGGAAGACATCCTGTTTCAGTTCTTTGCACTCAAAGTTACTGCCTTTTTTGCGTAATGTGCAGTGAATGGTGGTATGCCAGGTGATGCCGTGACATTAGTTTTCTTGCATGGAATCATCATCTTTTTTATCACATCTCAAAATGGAAATGGATTTGCTAACATTCATGGGTTTATTATGTTTGAGGGGAATATAAAGCTAGCTTCCATTGCCAGACTTTCTAATCCCTCTCATGTTTCATGCCAAGTAGTGGCCTGTAGTAATGTCTTAGACTTGATGGTTGTTTTCATTTTATAGTTTGACTATTTTAAGAGCAGCTAATGCTTATTTCTTTAAGAATATTATTTAAAAGAGACAGGTGAAAACATTTTTTGCTCAGCCTAGAACATTCTTATCAAAGAAAACAAAAATAAATGACATGAAAATATCTTTATACCAGCCAATATTCAGCGTTTAATTGATAATTAATTTTCCTCTTGAAACTGGAGTAGAAAATACTAGTTTATGAGAGTTGTGCCATTAAAACTCTGAGAGCCCAGGTAAGTTTCTAGTGAAAAAGAGTCTGTTTCAACATCAGCTGATACTATTTTTCTTCTCTGTGGCACTATCATCTTCCTGCTGTTTATTTTAACTGTAGCTTTGATGACATCTGCAGATGCACCTTAAAATTCCCCATGTACAAAACAGGTCTTACCCCTGCAAATGGCCGGTGGGCCTGGGATGGTGAGCCCTGGGGCGGGAGCACCCGGTGGGCTGCTGGGGAGGGGGCAGCCCTGCTCCTGCCTCCGCCATGGGGCCATGGCTCCAGCCGTGCTTCTGCAGGGCTGGACCACACGCTCTCAGGCAGCGCAGCAATATTGACACCGGTCAGATTAAACCTACATTCTATTTCGAGCTTTCAGTAAAAATCAAGTTCAAATTCCTTAGCATTGACAGGGTTCTCAAGTGTCAGCTTTATGTCCTTTTTAGGTAATGTACTGAGATACTTTATTTAACTTGGTATATGTCATTGCTTCCCAAATGATTGCATCAGTGACTTTAAAATTAGGCGGAGTTTGAACTTAGCATGTTTAAAATGCACACATCAGCTTGACCATGTGACTACCCATTAAGTGATGTGGTGGATATGCTTGAGAGCTGCTCTTAGAGCTGTTCAGGGAGCCTTGTGACTTAAATGGTAAGATTCAGGGCATGACGCCTTTGAAACAATCAAAATTACTTATGTCCTCTTCATCCTCCTAGTTACTGCTGGCGACGGTGGAGGCTTTGTTCTGTTGTGCAGGAAGTCCTGCAGCATGAGGTTCTGTGATGGTCTGTCATTGCCTGAACCAGAGTACCATCTGTTCGGATTCCTTAAACGGGTCTTATTTTTTGCCCATAAACTTTCAGATTGCAGGACTTCAGCCAGCTGACCAGGCCCTGCTACAGTTCATATCGAGTCTCTAGACAACTGACGATTGTGCATGCAAAAAGTATGAGCATTTGGGAGCCATCAGATTTACTGCACATGTGTAGGCCACATGGACAACACAAGTGCAGTGAGTCCTATGTTTCTCAGGCATGTCACACTTGCCACGCAGCGTGTGTGCATGCATAACTGCCCAGGAAGTCACTGACAAGAAATATGGTGACGTTACGCATACCACATAATGTAATTTATCTTGAAATTAACTCTAAAACACTCATGCTTGCATGTTTTGTGAAGGTGTTGGAAGTTCAAAGTTGTCTAGAGAAGTGATTTTCCTTCACTTAACTCTTCCTGAGCAGCTGCCATGATCTGGTTTTGTCCATCCTGCCTTTCCACTGCTGCCAGAACTCAGCTCTCTTCTAGACTAAGTGGTATCGAGGGCACTACTGCAAGGTGGAGGTGGTGGAGGAGTCGGTGGGGATATTGATGACAGGTTCAAGAGAGAAGGCAGCTACAGAACTGCTTAGGTGACAGCACTGCTTGAATCTAAATATACTCTGAGCATCTGTTTAGCAAATGTTCTTTTTTTACTTGGAAACAAATAGATTAAATAAAAATATTTATGTATTAGTTTTCAAATTTATGCAAAGATGTTCTAAATACACTGTAGTACTCATTTTCAAAAAGAAGCTACTATATTTCTTATTGCAGAAGCAGCAAGTAAGATTTAAATCCCTGTGAGTAGACAGCACACCTTTGATAGTAATCTTGTTTGTAAGGAGTTTTACATATATGGAAATGCTGGTAGCTTCTGACACTTCAGAAAATAGTATGAATAAAAACTCTCCAGGTTTAGATAGTTTAAAAATCCACTTGTTCAAATCAGTATAAATGCAAATAAGAAACAATTCATAGATTCAGATTATTCCATAATCTGTTGTTTTGTGCAGTTTTGTATAACACATTCTGCGCTGACCTCTGCCAGCTCCATGCTAAGAGATGAAGAGTGACTTGCTTGCCAGCTTCTAGCAATTGCCAGGAGCCAGAAGCCACGGTAGATGTGTGGAGGAAACACAGCAGTGTCAACACTGCTTCACTGTGGCATGTCTTGAGAATATGTGACCATCACCTTTTAAGAGCTACTTTAACTGGAGCATAGGAAAACATGTCTTTTAGTTTTCACAATAATTAAATGTAATTCAAGGATAGGCTTGGCTTTTGGCTCATCTATTTTTCTGCCATTTTGACTGGTTTACTTGCCCTTTTCAGGGAAATTTTGTTGTGAGGGATTAGCAGTGAAGCATGGTATATGTTGACTGCCATGGATGACAGTGTTGAAGACGTTTTGGGGAGTTTTTTCAGCATTTCTTAGAATTTGAAGTTCATCACAGCTAAACATTTGTAATAAAAAAAAAAATAAATAAAATGCCACCATTAGGCTATAATGTTTGTATTACCTGCAATCATACTTAGCATCCAACAGCTTCTGTACTGCCATCCTGAGGCAAGGAGTGTGTGCCTCTCCATATGGCTATCTTCGTAGCTGGGAAGATGCTTGCTACTAAACTAGAACAGGAAAAAATGTCTCTCTTTGGAATGATGTTGTCTGGCTGCCAAGGAAGGTTAGGTTCCAACAAAAGTATTTTCACTGCTTGAATGAGCAAAGGATGGATACCTTCAGTCTGTGTGGAGGAGACTTCAGAGCTTTTAGAGTACTTTGTCTTCCTAAGCAGTGTAATTTCTGTCTTGTCTGGTCTGAACCAGCTGTTCCTTGTTCAAGAGCTGATGTCTTGTAGGCTAACACTTGACTGAGGGTGCTTGCCTCAAAATAGATAGCGATGAGTGTCAATGACATGCCTGGAGCTGTCTGTGCTTTTGCCCTCTCAAGAGGGTAACGGAGAGGGACACGGTTCAAGCTCCTACAGTTATCATTGCTGCTTTGGGTACCTAAGGCTGGAGTGGGGTTTGTTGTGGCGCTTGTGCCTTACTTCATCTGCTAATGCTGAACGTTGAAGTGGTCTTCCTCTGCCTTTTGCTCTGGGAAAGGAGGGGTTCCTTTGGGGATCCAGGCAGAATTACACCTTCCCAAACGTTTGGTTTCTGTAGATTTGGGAGAGGTGGGAGAATAGTATTTTCTAATCTTTCCTGAAGCAGCATAAGCAGCCACTTAAAGGGGTGACGGCCGAGTCCCTCTGTGCATTTTCAAACCGTGTGTCATTTCTCACTGATCATTCTCACATTGGATACTGCTATGTAAGGACCAGTTAACTGAGCCTGGGGTCTAGTCATGTAAGTGACATCTCAAGGCTTGATCAAAATTATCTCTATATAAAAATGATTTTTTTCATCTAAATAATTCACTACAAAATGAGAAAATCACTGTTTCTTTTTCAGAGAAAGACCAGGAGAGGTGAAGGTTAACTTGTGTTCTTGAATGTGCTCTTTGGCAAATTTCTCTCTGCAGGGAAATGCTCTGGAACATTGAGTCTGCTTGTTAGGGAGGGCAGTGGGCAGGTGGCTGCTTTGCTGGCCTTATGGGGGGGGCGTTTCACTGGTTTGGGCAAAACCAGTTACAAGGTGGGCAGGAATGCCTCAGAAAATTACAAATTTCTGTAATCAAACATGAAGCAAATGTTGCCAGAAATGAACAGGTATTTATGATGTGCTACTGCACACTGGAATGCTACATCTGTATCATAAGGTGAGCATCTTACAGGGGGGATTTTTTTTGTACAGGCCCTTCACTTAAAATACCAAATTTTTAGTGTTCTCATTTTTTTCTGTGAACATTTTTGAGCACAACCTGAGCATCTGAGCCCTAATGTAACATAGCCTTGTCAAATCTTTTGGAGGAGTTTTGAGGATTTCATGGTAATGCTGGCCGTGATCATTGTGGAACTGCGAAAAGGAAAACTTTTCACTGCCTGCAGGAGCAGAGCCTAGACTCCATAGCCACGAACCAAGAGTCTGTGACGCAGGCGAAGAACAGGTTATCAGTGTCCTGAAGTATTGATGCGTGGATGTGCCTTTCGCTCTGTTTTTAAGTCTGCAAAATAAGGGACTAGGCATTTTGAAACAAGTTCTCATGCCATGAGAACCAGCTTTGTTCTGGGTCAGGCCCTCGCTGTCCCTGTGTGGGGTACCGCAGGGAGAACCTGCCAGCTCCTAGGCCACCACGTACCCCACGGGAATGCCTTCCCGTGTGTTTCCCAGGACTCGACACCATCGTTTTCAGGCTGCGCTGCATTTTTGTGTGCTATTTTTAGTCGGCTTTAGGTACAACATAAGCGCCTCAAACTGGACCGACTCGGGCTGGAACAGCCCCGGGAAGGCAGTCTCCTTCCCCTCCTTCCCTATAGATTTTGCCGGAGTTCAAGTGGGGACCGAGTTGCCGGGCTGGCAGCCCCGCAGCGAGGGGCCGGGGCGGTGCGGGGGCTGCGGGGCGCCCGGCCGCCATCTTGTGGAGCCCGCGAAGGGTGGCGGCAGAGCCTCAGGTGTCTGAGCTGCCGGGAGCCCTCAGCCCTCAGGGCTGTAGCGTTGGGCGGGCGGGGGCTGACGAGCTGAGGTGAAACGGCGAGGCAGCGTCCCAGATGCATTAATTACACGGTACATGCGATTGCTGCAATTCACCTGCTTTCTCATTCTAGTGTTGTAGTCTGTGCCTAAATGGAGCAGGTGTCCTTTGAGCCTGCTGTTCGTGGAGGGTGTTTGTTTCAAGGACAAGAAAGGGAAGCGCTCCCCGTGTGAGGGGACAGCAGCGGAGCGGAAATACAGACAGGGGTGTGGTGCTGCGTGGATGGAGAGAAATAAAAATCAAAAGGTTGTTAACACAGACCGAAGGACAGTTTCTTAACGTAAAATGTCCATCAGGACGACCGAAGAGAGGTTCTGCTTCCCCTGTACAATGTCACTTGCGTGCAGACATTAGAAGAGACGCGTTTCCTGATAATCAAGCGAGCGTGACTGATCCCAGGCTAGTTTTCCACTGGCATTAGTGGGGTCAGTTGTAGGCCCGGGATTTCTTATTTAAAAATTCTAATGAGATCTTGTCTCTATTCTGGAGTAATGCCTTTAGGATTGTCTCCACTCAGATTGGATTGTTGGCGCTTAAACCAAGGAGCGAGCTGGGATCATCCAACAGCACAGTGTGTTGTGGGCTGGGATGGCTGAAGGAGGGTGTGCTGCCTGTGATACCTCTGTTTGAAAAACCTGGCTAGTACAAATACAGATACTGCTGAAGTATGATGCTGTAACTGGTATCAGTGACTTTCTGTCCTGACACAAAATTAATGTGCAGGGCTTCAGTCATTGCTGCCAGGCAGAAAAGGAGTGTGTATGTATGGACAGATGAATGGCGGAGGCGATCTAAATACTAAAACCATGACTTCAGGATGCTAAATACAGTTCCTTACAGCTGCAGTTATCTCCTTAATAAAACAAAGATGCCATTGGTCAGAACTAATAAGCACAGAAAAATTAGTTTTCTACCAAATGACTAAAATTACTATTTACATCTCAAAACTTGTAGAAGTTGATAGACTTCAGATTTTCAAATGATTGAGGAAGAATCAGTGTACCTGTAGACAGACAATTTCTAATTTCTTTGAATCCTCTATTCTTACTGATATACACTAAAAGGAGTATATCATTAGAATCTCTAAAATAAAAAAAAATTAGCTCCTAAAGTTACGTATTGGCCCTAAAGGAACTTCTGCAAAAAAAGTGAGGCAAAGTGTTCCATGAAGTGGGCAGAAGCATTTTTTTTTTCTACATCAGTAGCCACTAGCTTTTTGACCTCACTTCCAAATTCCTGTTACCACAGCTCTTCCAGTCCACCGGTTTTTGGACCTGACTTGCACTCATCGCCTCATGCAGTTAAGCAAGGTGCACTGAATTTAATGTGTTAAGCCATCAAACGTGGACCATGGTATTCAAGATCCAAAATGTTCCATCCTGTTTAAATGTTAATAGTATTCTGCATATTTGCATTTATGGATGTATTAAATGAGATTTTTTTTTTTTTTTTTTTTGGCAGGTGACATTGGTGACGGAAGAAGAACGAGAATGATTACATATCCATAACTCCCAGCAGTATGTCAGGTAATCATATTTTGTAAAAGCATCTATGCAGTATTTCTTGCTTTGCTGGAGTTATTATTATTAAATGTTTACTGCAAAATACTGCTCTAACAAGTTCTAAATGCATTGGTGCTGGGAATTTTAAGTTTTTCTTCTACCCAGAGCATGGAGATGTGAGGCACATAGTATCTTCCCAACATTTTTCTGCTGAAACTCTCCTTGGTTTTCCTTCAGAAACAAAGTTATGTTTTGTTTTTAACACACATTCCAACTTCAGCTTTTTGGCTGAAACTGCCAGTACAGGGACAGTTTCTGCTGAGTACCTTTTGTTACGAAGGCCTAAGTTATTTTGTAGCATGGACATATCCCCTGAAGTTCAAAGCGAGACAGTCAAGTTCATTTTATGTAGATTACCAAGTACTCTTCAGACATAATAATTTATTAGGTCTGCAGGTGGGCTGAAGACACAGAGTTGAAATGGCCATTAACCATTTTAAGACTGCTTAACCATCTTAACCCTGGCAGCTGCAAAGCATTTGAAGGCTGTACATAGACTGTGTCAAAACCCCCATATATCCTAATCCCAGAATAGAGTGTCTAAAAAGATATACTTATTAGAAAGCCAGAAAATTTCAGACTTCCAGAATTTGTTTTAGTATTCATCAAATTGCTTAAGAAAAGTAAATGTTCTGCTGATACTGTTTGTTAATGTATATTTCAAGAGCCAAATGCCATAAATGGGACCTTTAAAAAACCTGTTTGTAAAATACAGCATGTTCTATATAGGGAAAATTGTGACAAACAAGACTGAATTCCTGGTGTTATGTTCAAGGGATAGTCTATTTTGACTGACTGGGCAGATCAAATATCCTTTCCTTTTCCCTGCAAGACTCCCATCCTTTTGTATTGGCCCGCAAGGGGTAACAGTTGCATTCACCAGCAAAGCTGGTCTTTTAAGTTTAGGGTCCTAGATGTAAGGTAGAAAGTAAAACTCATGGGGAGAAACGGAGTATAATTTAAATGCATGCTTTCAGAGTAAAATGTATTATTTGATAATATGCAAAGATGTGTCACCTGACTTCTGTTTTTATGGTTTCTTTGCTGTCCATTGAAGCTGAGGGTAGGCACAGATGAATGTAAGATGGAGGCAGAGGGAGCACCGAGGATTTTCATGGAATGAGGTGAAATAACTGACCCTTGGTTGGTGTGTTAGGCTCTGAATTAGCATCAACGCCACATGAGGACTGGGAAGGAGTTAGTAGCCTTAGGCTGCACTAGCAGGGGCCACTAGAGTGTTTTTGCATTGTTCTGCAGGCATTCTAATTTCATTTAGCAAATACCTGTCTTGGAAGAATTCAGAGCATTGACATGTAACTCAGTCCCTCCAGCTCTCTGTTGTGCTCTCTTCTGTCTCATGTTAAATTTTGTTCTTTGACCTTTTACTACAGGGCTTGATTTTGCTGTGGGTTTGGAGGGAGCAATTAGTAGCTTGTGCTATGTGATTGCAAAAGATAGGGAAGGAAATGCAGTACAGGCACTTTATCCCCGCCTTTTCTGTTTGGAGTGTAGCTTCCTATAGAGGAGGGTTTTAAGGCAAATTCCCTTTAGCAATCTAACCAGACCCGTCTCCCTGGACTTCCCCCTGGCAGGGCAGCTCTGCTAAGCTTGGTGAAACACAAAACCTAATTGGAAGGACCTAAATTTTCTGCATTTTTTTTTTCAAACAAATGGGCAGAATGAGTGTGTGCAAAGAAAATAATTGCCATATGAAAAAAAGGGTTCCGTGCGGAAGGCGACTGTTGGTACAGCTGTAGATGCCCAGCACTTCTCATTATGAGCAGTTCATATTTTCTGTTTCTCGTTATTGGAATGAAATTCCCTACATGAGTGTGAATGTGAAAAGAAGCATGGATGAAATAAAAATCTTTCAAACTCTATAAAAATGGCATAAATGCCACAATCCAGAGCCAGACAGGACTCCTTTCCTAATGAATGGAAATGAAAGGTTAGATTCTGTTACTGAGTCACTGGAATATGAGAGCAGAATCTAATCCAAAACCAAACCAGTTGCCTAAAATAATAGGCTGTAGTATTCTGATTTTTTGATAGATAATTTCTCTGCCCATATGCTACATTTTTGCTGCAGGAAGAATTTTCCTCCTCTAGGCACTGCCCAAAAGCCTCCAGTTTGTGCATCTAGAGGAGCTTTTCTGACAGAAGACTTCAGAATTTGGCCTACATTTTGCAATTGCCATAGGAAAAATATTTTTAATATTTTGACATCTCAGCTTTAAAAACAATACTGGTGTGGCAGTTGTTCTGTATGTGCTTACACTCTTAATAGAGAATTCAAGTTTTCCAAAATTATTTTGGGAACTTCAAAGTTAAGGGTAACATGGAAGGATTTCAAAAGTGTAGAAGCCCTTGCTTAAAAGCAAATAAAATGAAAAATAAAAAGCCAAAGGAACGCACCAGGTACAATCTTTGCATGCAAAAAGATAAACTGAAAGACAAATGTTGAGTTAATGAAGTCCAAACTACACTTCCTTTTTCTTAGAATGCAGTCAAAATAGAGTTCACACAGCAGTACAAGTGGAGTTAATGAACACCTAATATTGGGTACTTGGTGACGTTAGAAGCTGACATGTGAAAAGCTGGACCTACAGGTTTTGTAAACAGTGTGTTTGTCAGTATACTTCTGCAACTCTACCAGTTCTAAGTTGCTTAACCAGTTTTATGTATATGTAACTCAGATGATAACCAAACACTGAGAGAAAAGGATGCTTCCGGAGAGAGAAAGCTGGACATACCTCTTGCAGTTGAGTACTGAGTACATGCATTCTGTGCTCATAACTGAAGCTTGGTACATCGCTAAAATAAAGTTTTCAGATGAGTGATCACACACATAAATGTAACAAAGCAAATCTGAAAGTTTACCTTTCCTGTTTTGAAACCTTATTTTTTTAAACACTTGTATTTTATGATAAATGCTGCAGCAGATCTGATACTTTTAAAGAACAACATCAAAAATGCATTTAGGAAATGTAAGTAAAATATGTTTGGGGGTTGTTTTAAGTAGAAATAAGTGAAAAATGACTGATTGGCCAATTCTTCCCCCCATCGTTCAGCAGCAGCTTTACAGTTGACACCTGCAATTAACTGTCCACGGAGTAATACTGGGGAAAAAAATGCCCTACACGAGTGTGAATGTGAAAAGAAGCATGGATGAAATAAAAATCTTTCAAACTCTATAAAAATGGCATAAATGCCACAATTCAGAGCCAGACAGGACTCCTTTCCTAATGAATGGAAATAAAAGGTTAGATTTTAAAAATTAGCATTTTAAAAATTAGTACCATCTTAGCAATAACTACAAGTTTTTCCATACATTTATAATAAAATAGAAAAATTAAAAAGTTGGAAAGTATTATTTTCTCATTGAGAAGAGATAGTACTTTCAAATAAGTAAGTATCTAACATAGTTCATTAAAAATTTCTGGCTGTTTAAAAACTGTAGTGAGGCTTCTGGCTTTAGCATTGCTATTCACTGGCAATAATCTATCACTGAATTCTTCTTTCTGTACATTTTCTCCCAAAATTCAGGAGAAGCCCTGAGAAAGACCTTTGTCTTACTTCATTTACCAGAGTGAGAACTGAAGAAGGAATTCATGAATGGGTTCTAAAAACCAGAAAGTAGTATTTGTCAAGTACAGTAAATCTCACTAATTTCACCTTCATGGCAGATGAAGACTGAATGTAAATAATGTAATAGTGGTGTCAGTGAAGTCTGCAGCAGCTCTTTCACTGACTTCAGGATGGCCAGATTTTACTCTGCTTTAACTTGGAGTTTCATAATTGACTCAGACTGTGCTTCTACTCTCAAATATTCACACTGTTCTATTTGGTAATGACTGTAAAGTTAGATCAAGGTAGGAATTATAATAAAATTAAGTGCTTACATTAGGGAATATAATTTAAATGTCATAAATGCATATTTTCAGTAAGTAGCATTTAATATGCAGCATTTCTTGTAACAGGTCACTCCTTTGGAGAATAAAATTAATCCTTTTTTGTGCAACAAATCCATTTGAAACCTAGTGTCTCCAAGGGTGTTGCATGTACTTTCCAAGAACTGAGAAAAGTAACAGGATAGGAAAGGTACCACCTTTTCTTCATTAGTCTTTTCACTGTAATACTCATTACCCTGTAAACTTGCCATTAATTCAATTGGAAAATAGTTTGTTGTGTAACATCCGTTGAGAAATTATTTCTCCTGAATTTCTGTAATGATTTTCCTAGGATAATTTAATTTGACATACACCACTGTCTGCCACTTCTTGTCTGCCAGACCATGATAAAATCCAACTGACTCGAGTGTATTATTTCTTCTAAGTAATGGACACTTTAGAAGGACAGTAAATACTTTAATATAAGGTTTTGTTACGCCAGGATTCAGCAGCTTTGTAATGAGCTTTTGGGGATTTTCAAAAGGTTAACAAGATTTATATTGTGGGATGTTTTTGCATGAAGCTATGAATCACTCCATGATGGCTCTTATTACTTAGAAGCGTATTTTTTAATATGCAGTTAAAAATATCACACTTGGTAAGTTCTAGGTTACAGACATTCTGATTTAATTTTAACTTTTTTGTTTTAAACTTTAATGTTTTTAAAAGTGCTTTCAAAAATACAAAAGTTTCAAAAGGCAAGTTGTCTGTATAACATTTTGTAATGTTCCAATTTTTTATGCAATTCTTTGATAATGTGATGGGGTTTTCTTTCCCATCATGAGGGGGGAAAATGCACTCTAATGGGTGTTTTTTTTCTTTAGGAGAAACATGTTCATATGTCTGTGTGTTTCTAAAGGTGTTTTAAGTTTGGTATTTACAACTCAATGGATACCTGCTACATTTTCCAGATAAGATACACATGTGTTTCAGAAAATTTGGATCTAGTTAGATTTCACAAAGAACAGAGAAAAAAAAACCAACATGTATTTTTCTAGCTTTGCAACATCTGCTAGCCATTTTCTTAAGTATGTTTCATTATGTTAGTGCTGATGGTTTTTTCCTTTTTTAATAGTCCATCAGTATACTTAGTCCCTTTCTAAAGGGACTAATATATATATATTCTTTTTGATAATCTTCTTTCTGAAATCTATTTTTGATGGGAGCAGACTGTTGTGTTTGAAATTTTCAGTATCATTCTTGGGGTGTAACGCAGTGTTTCACTGCTGTCGTCAGTTAGGAGTGCATAGTGCTCTCAATATAAAACATACTTGTTGATTTCACAGGCAAAAATGTTTTAAAGTATTAAAAAAACAAAATGTGTTTATGCTTTTTTCTAAGTCTTCTCCATTAGCTTATAAAATAAAACACTTCCCTTTGTTGTGCTTGCCACAGGAGTTGCAGCCTGCCATTTTATGGCCTTCATAAGCCTGACCACAGACTGTTGTTCAGTTTTTCTGATGATTGCATGTCAGAGCAATGAACTTACTGTACTTGTCCTCGATATACCATCCTATAGGTAGAGAGAACTGTAATTATTTTGTGCCAAATGTAAAGCTGTCAATGAAATGTAGGAAAGTTACTGTCCAATCAGGCATTTTCCAGTTATTTCCATATAAACAAAGTACCTTTTACATTCCTTAAATCCATTTCTGATTATGTTCTTTAAAAGCATCAGATTTGCTGCAGTGCTTATCATAAAGGAAGGTAAAAGCTTAAAGGTTACAAAACATGAAGGCCAAGCTTTTAGGTCTGCTTTGTTCTGTATGTGATCACATGTCGGAAACTGTTTAGACCCGCACCAAGCTTCAGCTTATTTCAAGTTTTGAAGAATTCTCTCCTCACATCCCAGTTTTTCTTTCTGAAGAAGTCTTTCACTGCATTATTTGGGCAAGTATTGCTTTTTGTCTTTCACAAATAATGTATTTGTCAAGACTGACAGTTCTAGTACCTCTTTTTTTACCTGACCATTGCTCAAACCTCAGTTCTTGAACAGGTGTTATTTCAAGACACTGGGTATCTCTTAAGCAATTCTAGAATTAAAATAGCTTGAACTGTTTAATCATCTTGAAAAAACAAAGACCTTCAATTATGTGCACATATGCCCGGGATTTTCTATTAGTAAACAGTGTCCAAACAGACTGTCCATTCCTCAGTGGGGAAAGGTGGAAGGTCTGATGTGGGCTTGAGGAGACACCATGTGAAGTTGATTTGAAATCTCATGGCAAAAGCAGTACTCAGAATTGGGATTTTACAAAATGGTGGTAGTGATTTGCAGAAGTGATTTGAATGATTTCCCAAATGGCTTCACTGTAATTTACGCATTTTTAAAGATCTGTTTTATGGTATTTTGATCCATAATCTGAAAATGATGTTTTGGCTTCTCACTTCTATTTTAGTAGGTTCCCAGGCATGAATTACCTAACACGATATGGAGACAGTAAAAATCCATTAACATTCCCATATTCACACAAGCGATAGTCTGCAAAATGAGTCCTGGACAGGTGGATTGCTGTCAGTTGGGCATCAAATTGATCTTGTTTAAAACAGACAGAGGGAGGTGGTTCTACACATGAAAGAGAGACAGATACTTGAACTTCTTGCCAATGCAAGAAGTGTATGCAAGAGGAGACTGAGCTTCACTTAAACAAGAGATCCCTTGGGTATTACTGCAGTTTAGGTAGGCTACAGGGACTCAGGCAATCCCTTGGGCTGACCAGTAGCTAACGATTGGGAGACTGTTGGTGGGAACTCTCATGCTTGCTTTGTTCTTACTGTTCCCTGGGTATCTGTTCATGGCTCCTGTTGGAGAACAGTAACCAGGCAAGCCATGTGGTTTAAACAGAGCTGCCATGCTCAGGTGTACCTTGTTCTCAGAAAAACTCCCTCCCCTATGTTGTATGGAGCTATGAGAGGGTCAAATGTATTTAGCATCTGTGTGGTATTTTATTTAGCTGTATTTGTTAACATCACCTTTCCAGTTCCATTGTGTATCCCAGCATCTTCCTGCTTTTTCGGATATAGCTTTGGTCATTCATTTCTTTCAGTATTTTTGTTGTATCTGTAGCTGTCAGAAAGTCCCATATTTGAGTACACAATTCCTATTCATTCCTTTAAGGAGGGGGTTTTAGATAGCTCTGTACATAACAAAACCCTGAACCATTTGCTTCTCTGTGCTCAGAACCTGCCTCTGGTTAACTTACAGGTGAGCTGTCACATTCTTCTGGATATTCTTTTCCTCTGATTAATTTTTTCTTATGTTTAGTAATTTGAGCATAATGTCAAGCCCAGGTTCTTGATGAGATAAGTATATGTCTAGTATAACTTTAATAGTTAATAGAAATTCAGTGTGGTTTAAAAAAGTGATTATACTGGTTCATGCTGAAGACCTCATTAAGGTATCTGTCAGTGAGAGCAAGGATAAAGCTATTGCACTGTATATTGCAAGTTTCTTAATGTTACCTTTTCTTACACATTAAAAACTCTTTACAAAGTTTATTGCAAGATCTGCACACTCTTTTTTTATGATGATGTAATCTTTGTTTGAAAGATTGAAAATATTGAAATCTAATTTATAGTGGAAGCCATATTCTAAAATGTACTATTTAAATATTTTATGATACTGCCACTGCTAAAGTGAGTAACAGTACAAAAGTCCTGGCTCTGTTTACTTCCACAAGCATACTCATACACACGTTTCTGAAATGCTGGAAACCAGCTAGTAGTTTCAGTAGACATCGCTGGTTCCAGAGTCCCTTTCTCTCATTGCAAAGTTTTTTCTTATAGTCAGTCATTTTTACATTTTAAAATTTAGGAAAGAAATCACATGTTCTCAAATGTTTTATTTAGCACATTATATGAAGGCAGGGTTTGCATATTTATAAAGAAGAATCTGGCTAGTCTGTATTAGCTGTGTTCCACCCTTCTGCTGATTCAAGGATCACACATACCTAGTTTAAAGGTTGAGAAACTCAATTGTGAATGTTTCCCTGTTTGATAAGGAAGGATAAGAAGAAAATGCTACAGTGTTATTTGGGAGAAAGAGGAAGGAAGGGAGAGGAGAAAGGAGAAGAGAAGCAAAATAATGGAAAGAAAATAAAATGCTGTGAACTGACTTCAACAATAATGAGAAGAAACTAAACCATAGCCTTGTCTGGCAGAGAGAGTTTTATTATTCCCAGCACAAACATACATGAAAACTTCACATGCTTTTACTTACAGTTACTTTGCGTGCTTTAAAATGTTTGTACAAAACATGATCAAGTTTTAATTTTGCTGGGGAGATGTCCTTTAATTGTAGCTTGCTTGCTTTTTTCCTTAAGTCATTAAGGAAAAATCATCTAGTGATATTGGACGGGGTCCACACAAAACTAGGCTGCTTGATCAACCTATTACGCACCCCTCAGTCTTAATCCTGATTACATTTGCCTTAGTTGATCTCTCTGAAGCCAGCCCACTTCAATGTCCTTAGATGCTTGCATACTTCACTGTTTAAAAAAAAAAACAAACCAAACAAACCAGGAGTAAAGTGCTGGTTGCCCTTGCTGCTCTGTTTTCAGTAAACTCGAGGAGGCAAAACTTTACTTAAGAATCACTTTTGTCAATTTTTTGTTTTACAATCAAGTAACTTAACGACAGTTCAGAGAGTGCTAATATATTTACCTACTGCTACTATTTTGATTAGCTGCAAGCTGAAATCCTTACAGACTGTGAGCAGTTTTGGAATGTAAAGTAACTGTTGTGAGAGGAAGAATCTTTGTAACTGTAAAAACAGCAATAATCTGGCATCCCAGAACCTGTTGATTTACCGCATGCCTCAAAACTGATAGCCTGTTGCTGAGGGTGAAAAAAGAAATGTTTGCAGCTCCTCAAAATGTGTGAGCAATATAGCCTCTGAGGAGCGGGGACTGCCTGTGTGGTCACACAGCAGCTTTCATCGCCCATGGATCTAGCTGTCGGCTGGAGCTACTGCGGTATGAAGCAGTAGTGGTATTACCGGGAATACAAATGCCAGCCTTGAGCGTAACAGGGCAGATCCTGAGCTGGGAAAAACGGGTGTAGCTGTCAGAGCACAGCAGGGAGGATTTAATGCGCTGCCTCTAGGGTTGTTGTGGTGAGATCAGGGAACAGACACTCTTTTTGGTGTGCTTTTGGGTCCTATGCTGGGCACCGTGAGTTTTTGTCAGGGTAGTTTCAGGTAGTCAGGTAGTTCAGGGTAGGTGCACAGCTCATTCCAGCAAGAACGCTGTCCTCCTGGCTGGCTGGCTGCTACCTCTGTGTTTCTGGAAGAAACAAGTTAATGGCTCCCTTCTCTTGAGATGTACTAAAGAAGGGAGAGGCTTTTTGTGTCTGTTGGCAGATACTAGTAGAGAAATAAGAAAAGGCACGTATAATGGAGATGAAAACAAATTGATTGTTCCATTTTTTTATAGTCTTTTATATACTGACATTTAGATAACACTAAATATCCGAGAACAGGCCAACCTTTAAGTCACCCATTAGGAGTCTTGGCCTGCAATAAACAATTTCTGAGAGATTCTTCTCACCTGTCCTTTTAGTTTAGCTCAATGAGCACTTCATCTCCTAAAATTTTCTGCTTCCATAAAACAGACCTACCTGTAAAATCAGTCTAATGGGAACTTAAGAAAGTCTTTTGAACTGTTGACTGCTCAGATGCCAGTTATTGCTACAAAGTGCTGCTTTTATATCTCTCAGACTATTTGATGATTCCTTTACTTACATTGACAACAAGAGCTCTAGGCCCTTCTTATTAGTCCCTCTTTACCCTGAAAGTAGGGCCTGTGGTTTCAGTTGTGATTCATCCCAGCAGGCTGCACTGCTTTCTGCCTTGATTATAGCCATTTTAACAGTAGCTGGAGGGAGAGAGACACATGCTTCTCTTACAATTAGGGAGCTCAGACAAAACTGCATTATCATCCTTTATCAAGAGTTTTGGGTTGACAAAACCTAGAGCAGATGCAGGAGATTTAAACTGCATTCTTTGTTGGGGGTGGGGGCAAGTTTTTGAGAAGTTCAGGCAAGAGATGTTAAAACAAAAGAAGTAGAATAAATAATGTAGTCCTGTAGTGAAACTGTAATTTAATGTTTTAATAAGATGAATGGTAATTTAGAACATACATTATCTGCTGCATCACAGTATAGGAAGTATAAGAAAAGGAGACAAATCTTCCTTCAGCAAAATTTGAATGTCGGATGTCCCTGATGACTAAAGGGAATTTGTGAAATAAAGTGGAAGCTTGTAAAAGTAAATAAATAATGGCTATCATAGGAGTCAAAATAGTGAGACACATTTCACAGGGAACTGAAAGAAAAAGAGAGGATAAAGCTGCTTGATGTAGGGTTAGTGTTTGCAAACTCTGCCTGGGAAAATTCCAAATGATGGAAGCAATAATAGAATTGGTTTCTGCTTTGAAAACCCAGAAATTGGAGAATGCGTTTTTAATTTTTTAAGTTAAAGAGGGTTTTAGAGTTCCTTGCTAAAGTTAAAAAACTGTAAGCCTTGTGTGACATCCTCTCTGAATCCTTGGGGAGCAAAAGTTTTACCATTGCAGTGAGTCTATGCTTTTTAATTAAAATCAAAGATAAAGCAAATCCTCATAGGCTAAAAGACAGCAAAGATGACCTTTAATATCAAATATATCAGATATATCAAATATCAAAGATAAATTTGAGAAGAAGATACAGAAGTTTTTGCCTAACAAGATTGAACAGCCTGGGTTATGAATCATTGATCTCATATTGTAAGACCTGAGTAACTGAGGATATAACTGACTTCTTTAAACAAGGTTGAGAATTGTGTGGTGTCAGTGGTCTGCTCAAGAAATTGACAGAGCGGTATCTATTTATGAGTGAATTGTACAAGTGCCTGTATTTTTTATATATACATTGCACATTCCCAACTCTCAGTTTTATCTAAAGATGCAATATTATCCATGCAGGGAGATAACTAGAATGTGAAGGAAGACAAGGAAGAGAAGAGTAGCCTTATACTGAAGGGTGCATTATCTGAGATTATACAAAGCCTAGTGGAAGGGTGAGTTGTAGTGCACAGTTCCTCTCTGTGCCAAGAAGAGTGAAGCAGCCAAGTTCAGTTCAGATCTTACAGGGAAATTCTGCGCAGCCCTCAGAGGGACCCCAGAGGGTCTTACCAGAACAATCCAGCCTCTCCATCTGAGCTTAAATTTATTATGAAGTCTGTAAGATATGAAAGTGTTCAAATTATGAAAAAAAAGTTGCATATTCTGTTCTTTTAATTTTTTTTAATTGCCTAGTATTTTCTGGGTTACTTTCACTACTCTATTTTAAATCTGATCATCCTCCTACAAGTGATGTTCTCTTTCCATATTACCTGCATTTAGAGTTTCCTTTTAATTTTACTAAGAAAATCAAATCTGAACTAAGAGCAGATCTGTAAACCCAGAAGTAGGTAAGTGCAAATTCTGTAGTTAACTTACCTGCCCTGTGCATTGAAGTCTGTGATGCCAGATAGTTTCTCATACAAATTCATATTATTGATGTTCAACTGAGATACAGTGAGTAGGAGGAATGAACCTTTAACTTCAAATATCAGGTGAGCTTACACTCCCAGCAGAAAAAGTGTTATGCATTTACATTTGAAATTAAGTAAGATATTGAGGAAATCTATATATGCTACCAGGGATTAACACAGGATAACAGTATTGAATATTAACCATAATTAAGTCTTCTGAATATGTCCTATATTAGCAACATTCCACTTAGAAGAAGTCTTAAGACAAAACTTTCAGAAACAGCAGTAGTATGTATTCAGCTTTGGTAACTGAAATCCAAAGTTATTTTTTATGGGTTTTTATCAGGAAATTACTGACCTAGTGTGCATTTATTTACTAATATGTGTATGAATTACTTTAGTTAGTGAAATGTATGTAAAATTAACTCTTAGGTCCATTAAAACAGCAGAACCGTACCTTACTATGTTTAAACCCACAGTGGATATCAGTCAGCAAATATCTGGATTTTGCTATTTTCTATTTGCAAGTTAAAAAGCTATTTGTATTTGAATTTTGATACATATAATATAAAATAAAATAATTTCTTTGAATGTGGAATATAATCTCTAATGTGTCATTTCTATAGCATTTTGTTTTGCTACCCAAAAATAGAAAATGGGCTGTATTTAGTTTTACAGATTTATTAACTAATGGTATCTCAGTGTCTTCTATATCAAAGAATAAATAAATTTGCTTAATCATTAGGACTAATCAGATCAAATCGTGCCGCTTTAGTACTGTTCATTATCTACACTGGACCCAAATGTCCATACTCCTGTGATGAAAATCAGTCTCTCTGATTCTCCACAGTGACCACAACTAGAGAAAGGCAGTAGGTAGCAAAGACGGAACTGCTAAGCATGCCCACATAAGAATGTCACACTTAGGTAACAGAGTGTCCCTCAGGTCAGCCTACGATAAGAGCAAAGTCAAACAAGGCTGAATCCTTGATGTTTTGTGTTTTAAGTATCTGAAAATTGTTCACGACCAGCCTCGACCTACAAGACCTCAAATGATCATATGAGCAAGGCAATAAATTGGTCGTAACTTGCCCTGAGGCCCATGTTGTAGTTGTGATGTTGTGAAAGTTACGTCTAGTGTTAGCCTGTCCACATACATCTGCCTAATTGTTCAGGCTTCACAGACAGGAAAATTTTATATTTACTTGTACCGAAGTGGAACTATGGTGGCTGAATGGGCATGGCTGAAAGGCTCTGCATCGTATCAGTGCGGTCAAGTGGATCTGCATGGGAATACCACGGCATCAGGAGAGCTGGGGAACCACTTGCTTTCCAAAACTCCACACCTGAGCAAGATTTTGGCAATGCCAACAGTTTGTAGCTCTGCAGTATTTGCCAAACTTCCAGGACGTGGCCTCCTGTCATGGGACAGACTGATTCACCTTCCTGACAGAAACCAGAAATGGAACGTAGTGGGCATAACGGAAAACCATTTGTGTAGGAAAAGGCACTCCAAAAATTATGATACCCAGAGGAATGGACAGCAGCTTTCGCAATGTCTGCATGCTTCAACTTGGACTAGAACAATTTTACAGCCAGGCCATACAAAAGCAAACTTTCAAGTTATGTCAAGTGCCCAGGAATACCAAAAAGAAGAAAAAAAGTGTAAAGGTAACTGGCATTATTATGCAGAGCACAGCAAATGCTGCATTAAAACAAAACCAAAACCAACCAAACCAAACCCACCAAGTTGTTACATCTTTGTTTACGGTCAGGGGTTTGGCCATTGGTAAAAGCATTATTATGTGGGGGGTGTTTTGTTGTTATCAATTTTAAAATTTTTAATTATTTTTATTTTAAGCAGAGATAATTGTGGGGTTTAGTATTTCTTTTAATTCAGTTTTATAGCTTTGTTAAGAGTCATGATGACAACGTAATGAGTGCTTACTGGGGTCTTCTGTGTGATACCTAATATAAAATAGTATCTATTCCTTTAGCCTTCTAAAAATGTACTTGTCTCTCTCTTCATGGTCTTGATAAGTTCATCAAAAGTCTTTTCTGAACCTGGCCATTTTAAATTAAGCATATCTTTGATACATTAAAAATTGAAAGGCAAACAAAAGCATTCTTTTATTACTTCCATGGTGTTCATCTCTCACCTGTGACTGTGGTGTTTGCCTTTTCTTCTTTCTTATTAACAATCCCCAGAGCCTCAGTAAGTGCACATACAGAACTCACATAAATGGAATTTCATGTTAGGAATATTTTTTGCCTCGGTAGTCAGGAGAATTAACCATTTTCTTTCAGGTAGCTTTTTTTGTTCACATCAGCGCAGCATTGAAGGAATTCCTTTTAAGAATCGCAGTAGCTTAGGTATTAGCACAAATTTAGTGCTTAAGTTATTTTTATTCCTTTTTAAACTGCGGTAAATAGTTCTTTGTTGTTCTTCACCTAAAAAATAATTGCCACATATTGGGAGGGAGGGATTACAAGTTGTTTTCTTTTACTTAAGTCTTGCGTCACTTCAGGAAGAAAGATTACAGTGTCAGGCAGGATATCACCTCATGAAAAAGTTAAACTGGTCTAAGTACCTGATTTCTTTAGATTTAGTTGCTCTTTACCTCAGAATGCCTCTTTGCTAACAGATGTCAGGTGTTGATCGCTTTAACGTCTTACTAAGGGCTGTCAGGAGGCTGCCAAACCCAGACAGTCCCAGCCAAGAGTCTGTTAATTATGTTGTGTCAAGCTAAATTAGCTGGCTTTCTCCTCGGTTTTATTTTTGAACAAACGGAACTTTTTACCTTGAAGTTTTCATGTGGAGTTGGAGTAGGGAATGACTCAGAAATGTTTTGTATTGGTGGTTACTTTCTGAAGAAATAAGCTGTGTAATTAATTGATGTCTGCTAACAGGGTCTTCCAATTATGATATATGGGGAGACTTAACAAATTGGGTTGTCTGCATCACAGGTCTATAATGTCTCTGGGCAAATATTTGCTCAGAGACCATCTTAAAAGTTGTTGAACACTATTCAAGAATTTTGTTAGCCAGGCTGTTGGCAGACCTCTCAAGGAGCAAATGTTTTCTGACAACACCATGTGCTACGTACATGTGTCGTGAATAGTGCAAGGAGCTAGTGCAAGAAAAAGCAAGCCCAACCCCTTGAAGAGTCCCGATCGTGAAAGAGCAAGCTCCATTCTCTTTTAACCAAATGTATTCAAGGTGTCAAATATTTTCAGGGATAACTGGATTCATAGTGAATCTGAACATTTAAATATAAACTATGACATTCTTTGTTACCCAAACAGACTAATGAGTCTGAAGTGTTTCAATAAAAGGCACATCACACTGGCATTTTATGAGTCACATACAAATTTAGTGGCATGTCATAATTGAGGTACGGCAGGTTTTGTAAGAGAAGCGGTTTTAGAGAAAGAACTAATGTAATACCTGTTGAGAAAAGAGGTGTGCTATTGTATAAGCAAGATTATCTTCAGGTTTAAAGCAGGGACAGCTAGCTGGAAGCTTGCTGTGTCTGTTGCAAACCCAAAGAAATTATTTTACACCAGAAGGCTTTAGCTCTTTTTCTCTCAACTGTATCACTTGCTATAATAAATATAGTGTAGACAAAAATACAATTTTTAATGTCTTTGATTGCAGTGAGACATGCTCCAGGAATTGTCAAGTGCTGTTGTAACTTTACAGCACTAGGATTCTGTAATACTACATACTTCATGATTTAGTCACAAGTAGAGTTTTAAAAATAAGGTAAATACTATATAGTGTTAACATTCTGTTCTTGTAAATGCTTGGTATTATTTTGGAGTCTGATTTTTGAGGTTTTCTTAGTTTAATCTGTAAGTTTGCATAGTTATATTTTTGAGGGACCGTTATGAGCCTTGATCAAAGTACATAAAGTGAACCTATAAGGTAGTGCAAATATATACCTTAGGGAGAGGCGGTAGCTCGTCTTGTGGGCACAGAGATAGATGTATTTGACAAATTATCTGTGTTGCAAAAACCACAGTACTTCTGATCAAAAGCTGTTACAGTTTTCAGTGCATTTTCTGTATGATAGGAGAAGAAAGGGACTCTCTGGGATGTGTTCCATGTTATGTAGTCACATGTTATGTGTTCCATGTCCATGTAGTGTGAGCCCTGAAAGCGCGAATTTCTGTTCTCCTTGAAGAGCTGTGATCTAGTTTTTTTTCCCCCATGACCTTCATCAGAGGTGCCTGAGAGAATGCAGGCAACAAGAAAAACTTATAAGTAGGAAATGTTACAGTTATTTTGTAACGTGAAAATATGTATTACAAAACTAGGAGCTGATAATACAAGGTACATAATTGATTAGAGTTTAGAAAGGTATGTTTAATCCTTGCAAGTACATGTTCAAAGATGCAAAACTTTTTGACCAAATACTGGATTTTTATTCATCTGTATGCACAAAGCATGCACGCAACCAACATAAGATCCTTCTGTTTGGTCCTGTAGAAGCGGCGCTCTGCCCTGACTAATCGGAATGTTCTGCCATACCTCCCACGTACTGACACTGCCGAATCCTTTAGAAGCGGCACATGGGGGCCCTAACTGCAGCACTGAGATACCCAGGACTCTAGACCAGGGCTGCACAGTTTGGTAACAGTCAGGAGAACGTGACTCTTGCAGGTAATACGCCACCTGCACGTTCATGCAGATAGCAGAGGTACGCAACAGAGTCGATGGTGCTGAACGACGCTTCTTTTTGTGTGTCGGGGTCGCGGTTGCTTGGGGGGTGCTGTTGGGAGGATCATCCACGGGAATACTGTCTTGCCTTAACATTTCTCTGGGTTCATTTTGGTGGTTTTTCTAACTGAGTTAAGTCACAAGAGAAGCACAGTTTAGTGGGGTGTTTGATTGTTCATAATCAAAACTTTCAGTCAGAATTTTTAAAACGGGACTCGGTGAAGAGCTGCATGGTCTAGCGTAAGGTAGTCTCTCCTGCAGACACCTCCTTTCAGGCATTCTCAGCCTGACTTCTGCCCACCCAATGTAACATCACTGACCGCACTACACTTACTTCTGATTTACATCAGGGTGAGTATTTCAAAACCTTTGGGACATTCAAGACTCATGTTCAGCAAGTAATTTCTGCCTTTTTTAATACAATGAACTGACACATTGGACTGTGGAGGGTTCAAACTTCGGATTCTCTTCTGACGCAGTAAAGTTTCTGGTTTATCACTGCCCTATTTGCTTGTACTGTAGGTTTTACTCTGCTAGTGATTGGTTTCCATGTGTTCACATAATCAGACAGTTGTGAACTAATAAAATTCCAAGTGTGATACTATTTTGCTGAAGGCAATGAAAGCTCAACATGACATGATGTAAACTCTTATATTCAAATCAGAATACAAGACAAAGAAAAGCTGTTAATACAGCTTTCTACTCCACTTTCAGACTTCAGATAAAGACCCCTTCTGACTGTCTTCCATCAGATGATTAAATTCAAAATGATACCTGAAAGGGACCTGCAGGATTTGACCCTAAGTGTTTAACATAAAAGTATTTTAGGCATATTTCAGTTTTAGTAAGGATGTTAAATCTTTGCACTGTTTTTTGAACTGATTTGTTTCCAAGGGAACAACAACCTGCAGTGCTATAAACCTCTTTAATACTAGCACATTACAGGTAAGGAAACTCCATTCGCTGGTGGTATTTATCATACTTTTTTTCTTTTTCTTTTTTTTTTTTTTTTTTTTTTTCAGAAAGGGCTGTCATCCATTTTTCTATTTTCATTTTTCACGTAATTTAATTTCCTTGCAGTATTACAGTAGTTCTGACAAAATTAGTATGTATGACACATTTCTAAGCATTCTTGACATAGCAATAGAAAATAAGAAATGTTTGAGGGATTTATTCTGGAACAGAGAGTAAGTCACAGGCTGTGCCGTGTCGAAATGCTGTATCCTCAGGTGTCATCCTGGCTGGGATAGCTCTGTCTACTTACAGTTTCAATTCTGTTTAGCTTTTCAGTAACAAACCTAAATTAAATTGGGGAGAAAGAACAAGAAAAGAGAAAAATCGTAAGAATTTTGACTCATCTGGCAAAACAAATCCACATGGGGAAAAATTCCAACCAAGAACTTAAAACCTATTTCTCCAAAGCTTTTCTGTGTGGTGTAAAAGTATCTAGGTATTCTGCTCTGCTAATCTGTAAAAAAGCAACCTCATCTTTTTATGTGCAAGCTCTCACATAAATTCCTGTTCACTGTACAGGATCGTTTTCTGGTAAATGAACAATCCATATATTGCACTTGTGGAATGTTTTCTTTCTGGGGAGTGCCAAAAAGTAAGCTTGGCAAGTTGTATGTGTTACATTTGTATGTACTAAGGTATTACCAACTGATCACATAAATGGGTATGGTTTGGGGGTTTCTGTGTAAACAACAATTGCAGAATTTCTTAGGAAACATGGGCATGTTTTCGTGAAGTGCTGAACATCCATTCTTGAAAAATGAGATCTTGCCTAAGACAAGCTTTTTATCACAAAATTACTGTTTCTGAAATCTAGACCATGGGCCTGAGCTAAAATGAAAATTAACTTTTATGGTGTGCTTTTTTCACGTATTTCACAAAGCTATTTGTTGAGTTAGAGTTTTGGTAAAAACAGCATGGAGAATGAGGGTTTATTTGTGTTTCAATTCTGGGATTTCAGTAACTATTAGTGCTTTTAATGAAGTAAGATGTAAGTTTAATTTATCAGAGTTTTAGCGGAGTAAGGTCATTTGGAGGCAACTTCATTGACTTCAGTAGAACTGATCTTGATAGAGTTCATTTTGACTTTACCAAATGTATTACTATTTTCTGAGCAAGTTAATAAGAAATGTGTGTTAAAGATGCTTCTTTTATAGTTGGGGGGGGATCCAAGTATGAATTTTAACTTCTCTGGTCCTCAGAAGCACTTTTCCTGAATTCTGTTAGTCTGCGTATCAGGAGCTAATTGACAGTGTTTCTTAGTTAGATACGTTAGTTACGCGTGTATGTTGGAAGGGAGAACGTTTCTCCAGCAGATCTTTGCATTAGATTGAAACACTAAACAATATTGGATAGGGAGAAATATGTACATGTAATGCCCAGTTCTTTCTTCACTGAATTTTTGAGGACCATTTTGGTGTTTCTTTCTCAGGGTTGTTAGATGTATACTTAAGATCCTAGAAGAAAAAGGTACAACTACACTGCAATTTTGGCGATCATGTAGATAAAATGAGTGAAATAAAAAAAAAGAAAACTTAGACCTCGTTACCAAATCAGTAATAATTCTGCTTCCTAAAAATAAGAACAGACATTAAAGAGGAGATGCCATCTTGTTACTGACTTTACAAGTTTTACCATATTTTAGCTGTGCTGTAAAGAAAAAACATCTTTTGCCAAGTAAAAAAAAAGTAACAGCTAATGTAAGTTAAAAATAAAATAATTTCTTCTCGATCAAAAAGAACGGCAGATTAAACAAGGTATATTAACTATATTGACAATTGGGGTGCATTAAGAAATTTTAAGGTCCTGTAGTTTTTGTTGTAGTGGCATTGATATGTTCATAGCTCATAGGTGAGCCAAAACGAGCGAAAACCCCTCCTTACTCTATTCAGTCTGTTGTAGACAAAGATGCACTTCTACAAGTACTTCATTACTGAAACATAAAAGATAGCAATGTGTAATAGCAAGGCAATTAGCTTATTGATAATATTTAAGCAGTGGGTTTTTTGCTGATTATATTATTTTGAAGTTTCCCACCTGTTGAACTCAATAGAAATTACCTCCCCAAATGACTGAAGTTTAGAAAAGCTGTTTTCCTGTAAATGCATTACCAGGCAGTGGGGAAGATTGTGTATGTGTGGAAGGCTGGGGAGATTCATGCATGTAATTCTGTAAAACAAAATCAATAAAGCTGATGACAGATTAAGTTGCTAAATTTTGTAAAACTAGACTACTGTTTGGGTCATCAGCACAGCGCTATTGGATTTTCTAGGTTTAATGCTGAAAAACAGGATTATTGATTTTAGGATTTTCAGTGTATCCCCTCTGGGAGTTCTTAAGCAGTCTTTATAATGCTTCACACTTAAGTTGACAACTACAGTGACATAACTGTGTCCTCGCCTTAGTAATCATTTTCTAATCATATTGGAAAAGGCTGGAAATGGTTTATAAAATGATTATTCCAGACAAACGGGTGAGCAGGAGGGTTGTCGGGATGTCGCGTCTTTGTCTGGTAGTCATTGCTACCTGCCTGCCATCTTCCCTTGGAATTAACTTACAGTCACAGATTAAGACCTTTGACTGTCATAAATCTGCTTCCCAATATGTTTGACTGGCAGGGGAGTTCACAAGCCGTCCCAATATAAATAGGATTTTAGCACATCAGGTGCTGCTCCGAAGTAAAACGGGCTGTTTTGCAGTCGTCTTTGTTGGTGTATATTCATTGCTCCTCTCCCATTCCATGTGTATGCATGCCTGCGTGTGTATGCATGTGTGTGTGTACGTAAAGTAGAAGCTGAGATAGGGTAACAAAATGAACTACTGTATGCAAGAAATATATGAAGTGCACCCAGCTGCTGGTAGCAATTGCTACATGCAGTCCACTGATTATTGCACATATATTGAAGATAATCAGGGTTACAGCAGTTGTGATGCTCAGGTCCTGCACAGTAACAACATATATATGGAACAGGCCTGGGCGGTGAATCAGCCTTATACCTGTAGTTACCCTGGAAACGTGTTTAAAAGCGAGTACTCTGACATGGACATGGCCCTGAATCAGTACAACCAACCTGAATATTTCACAGAAGAAAAACCTACTTTTTCTCAAGTGCAGTCGCCATCGTACTCTCAGAAGAAAGGTAGGGGCAATTTATTTGAATAACAAAAAAAAAAAAATAATCTCTGCTTTTGTTTTTGTTTTGCTTTAAACTTACAGTTGCATCAGTTGGCTCAGATACATCTTTGAATGTGAAGGCTGCCTGTTCAAAATTGAAAGCAGCAGTAACATAGGTTGCTAGGTGATTGTAAGGTTTTCTGTGAGCGATAAGGATTTCCAAGCACTTTTTCTTAATCTATAAAAGACATTTGCAAATATATTGCTTGTTTTCTGCTTTCTGGGGCTATTAAGTTCATTTGCTATTCACCAGTGAGCTAGATAAAAAAGTTTCTCTTCTGAAATGTCGTCATTTTAGATTGTGCTTCTTAAACCTTTGTTTCTGGTTACATACAAACAATTTGTGTTGAGTCCTTGTTATCAATAAATGTGAACTCTGTTTACTTGGGGACTCAGGCAAAATATTTTGAAAATAGAACTGTAAAGATGTATGGGAAAATTACTATGTTTAATAGAGTTACTCTTTTAAGTGAAAACCATGTAGTTTCTGATTATGCAAAGCAAAAAAGGCTGAAAATTCAAGAATATATCTATGCAAGAAAGACTCTTCTGCATCCAAAAAGTTAAATCTAATCAATCTGTTTGAGATAAAATCAGTGCAATATCTGCTCCCTCAAGGTTAAATCATTGACTGTTTTTAGGATTTATTCTTTTGCTTTCAAGTAAGCAAAGCAGATTCAAAAAGAGCCCAAAATGCCAACAAACACTTGGAAATGTTTTCAGTGTTAATTGTTCTGTACTCAGACAAGCAAGCTGATACAGAGTATACATTCTCTGTGTTTCTTTAAAATCACATTATTAAAGAATAAAAATACAGTCTGGTGTACCAGCATAATGTCCTTTTTCTATTGCGACCAGATTTTCTGTGTGCAGTTATCCAAACCCCAGATGAATCTGATGTAACTAGGTAGATAGAGAAAACGGCATTTACTACTTTTGAAGTTGCTTTGTCGTATAAAGTAGACTTTTTAATCTTATTAACTACATGGAAAACTGAAACATTTTCCTTTGTGCAGGCAGTGTTCATGAGTGCTTGGTGTAATAAATCTATGTGTTCGGTCGACAATGTCTCAATTTTATACTTTGAACAGCACTGTATTCATAAAAAAGGAAATACTTTAAAAATGCTGTTCTAGGAAGCTGTAAGAACATGGTCAAATTGTAGACTATATGTAGTTGTGAATAATGCATGGGTTTGTATTGTGCAACATTTTAAATGGTTTTTAAGGCTATTAATCTGCTATTGGGTTTTAACTAATGAATCTATAACACTTTCTAGACTTCCCATGTCTTGTTTTTAGTTAAGGAAAAATAGTACTCAGGATTATCTTAGAGAAAATAAAGACTTGCTATTGCAAAGTCAGGAAAGGAATAAGTTTTTCATAATGTTAAAGTTTATAAGTAGTAATTGATATACCTAGATCAGAGTTTTAATTAAGTTATTTCAGTACTCAGACACCTGACATCTGCTCTGTTCAATGTTTTTGTACTTGTTTATTTGGAAGAATGAAGAGGTTTTGTAAAAAATGCTTGACTGCCCTTGTTTTCTACCTCAGTTTCCCTAAGAAATGACAGTGAATTTTGGTGGAAGCCGGCTCTCAAGCAGGCTTTTAATTGATCATTCATGGAGACTGAGCAACGTGCTCTGGGATTCCTTAGAGCCTTATTACTGTGATAATCAATAAAAAGTTGCCTCCCTTCTGTCAATCCTTTGCAAATTCTGAGTTTGTTAAGCAGAAGAGATCTAAACTGTGTGGGACATGTGCCTCTGCTCTTTCTTTTTTTTCTTTTTTCTTTTTTTTTTTTTTTAATTTCCATCTTTTAACCAAGCTATCGTTAAACTAACGAGTCATTTAATCCTGTCCTAAGAACAGAAGGCTCTGCACAGGGCATGTGTGTCTGTATTGATCCAGAATTGATTTGGGGGGTGATGAGGGAGTTTGTTAGAGAAGCCTTGGTAATAGCCCATTAAAGCAAAATTAAGTCCCTAAGCAGGTGTTCATGAGGAGTCTTGATTGTTGCAGTTGGTATATCTGTTAGTCCCCTGAAATTTGTAGTAATCTCAATAATATGCTGTTCAAATCAGATTGTACTTTACAGTGGCACATGGAGTCTTTTCCTATCAAAACTTTTGCTAGTTAAAGTTTTAATGGTTAAATGTTTTATTTTCCTTCTGGGAAGAACAAAAATCAGTATTTTATACGCTGAAAAAAATATCATTTGTGAAGGGGAGTTTAATTACTTTTCTATCTTTAGGTCACTTTTAAAGAATTCATAAAATAACTTTAAAAAAACAGGAACCAAAGTTCTCAACAACGTGTCACTAAAGGAAAAAAAAAAGTATTTAGAAAGTATACCCAGTTGTTCTAAAATATAAGAGAGCACTTAAGCTGTTGCAGTTATTACAGTACATTATAAACCATTATTTCCTGACTACCGGTCATAAGTTCTGATGAAAAACTTGAATTTTAAAGGAAAAAATTGCGTGCCAGAAAATTAAGTGGCAAAGGTATCGTTTTAGCTTTGGATCTGCTTGTTGTTCCATTGCCTTTTGTGCTGTAGCAGCCCAATATTCATGCCAGAGCTTGCTGTTTTATTAAGGAAGCCCTTTTAGACCTGATCCTACCATAGGAGACAGGCAACCAGATACACTTTGTTTTCCACATGAGGCTGTGAAATCTGATGAGCAAAACAGGGCTCATCATTATGAGAACAAGATGCTATTCCCAGTTCTGTCCCAGAGAGGTTAAACTGGTATATTTTTCCCTTCTTACAGTGTCACCAGCCATGGTGAACTTGCAGTGCTGCACACTGGACAAGTGATGCTCCGGGGAGGTTATGCCACCCTACTGTTGCCCAGAGGCTGAGCAGAGAAGCAAAAGTGATCTCCTCATACTGCCCATACAGTGAGGAGGAATACCAGTGACAGGGTAGGATAGTGCAGTCAGGAAAGCACAACAGAAATATGTCCAGAGGTCCAGAAACCTCAGTATCCCCATGTTTGGTGTGTGCAACAGTGTTTTGGCCATTTGGACAACATGGGAAATAGGTCTGCAAAGTCAAAACCAGGATGAGAGTTGGCTTTCACTTCCCTTGACGCAGTTATTTCCAGGACAAAGTTAATGAAAGATGCCCACAGATACCTGTCAGGTTAGGCTTCAACTTCAGGCTCTGTGAGAGCAGACCAGAAGTAAACCAAGGGTTTGCAGGTGGGAATTCCTGAGTCAGGCTGTAACAGTGCTGGCTCCTCAGCCCTGTACCTCACCTGGTTTCCCAGCTACAAGGTGAGGTTAATGCCATCTTTTTAAGGGCTCTTGGTATGGTGGGAGAATGGGGCTTCAAAAGTTATTATTGTTGTTATTGTAATTGTCATTATTCTTTCCCTTAGTATTCTCTCAGGCAATTTACGTGCAGCTGAGAATACAAACTGTAGGAGTGCTAGAGTGTGTGACTCAATTAGTCCAAACTGAGTTCTCAGTGGTGTGAAAATGTCAGGGTACTTTCTGAATAGCTAAGAAAATGCGACATGGAGATTATGTCAAAATGTCTTCTCGTAAGGGCAGGCAGTATTTGTGCATATAATCAATTTAAAAAAACACTGAGCATTTGTCGTCTTGGCCTTTGCAGCAGAGCAACTCCCAGTATGTTAACAATTATTTTGGGCTTAAAAATTATTAATTTTTCTTTTGACCACCCATGTAAGGAGACAGCAGTGATCAGAAAAATTGCATCTTATTCAGAAAATCATTGTTGATTTGGATTAACACGTTTCTTTTTTAATAAAAATGTTAGTGGAAAAAAAGTGTTTTCAGCTCCTTTACTGCAGCCTTTCCGCAGCCAAATGAAGGATGGGAAGGTGAACTCAGTCATAGTTTGCTTTTGCATCAGTAGTAAAACTGATGTTCAGTGAGGCTTAGACATCTATATAAATTACTTGCAATACTAACCTATGATCTCTGAAAACATTTAAATAATTGGGGGGGGGGGGAACCCTGCATGGTCTGCTTCTTACAGTAGTGCATTTCGTACCTGTAGTTGGTAATGGATGCAAGTACAATATTGATCAAGCAGTTTAAGTGATAACACAGTTTGGGCTGAAATATTTTCAGCGTGTCTGTGCAAAATGTACTGATGTTGATAAGGTTTCTGATTCAGCCCAAAGAACAGAGTTAATACATAGAAAAGTCACTGAAGGAAAAGACACTATAAAAATGTTCCATATGTTCTATCTTTGCAGAATCTCTTGCCAAATTTTAGCAATTCCATAAATCAAAGAATGTCAACAAAGGTCAAAATTGTGGACAAGCAAGTCAGCTAAAAAAAATGTGACTCTCTTAAACAGCATTCTCGGTGCTGCTAAGCTCAATGGAGAAATAAGCAATTTTTCTCAGTGGGAGTAATTTAAAGAAAGCGGGAAACAAGGATCAGTGTATCAGCCCAGCCTTTCAGATCAGTATTGATAATAGTGCAAAACAGAATGCAGTATGCTTTTTCTCACTCAGCTGTATGCTTTCTCTGATAAACACTCTGTTTAAGCTTTTTCTACACAAGTGTATCAAGGATGATATCTGGATGGCTCATGTAATTTCTTATAATTTACAAAGGCTTACAATGTGACTATGGAATCAGTAGAACAGCAGTATGAATTTTCTTTTCATTTCTCATACAGTTGGGGGTTCTCAAGGTAGTAATTAATTTCATCTTTTTCATTTTCATACTGCAATGTCTAGTAATTGAATAAGACCTTACTGGTAAGTCCTAAACTCCTCATTTTAGTGAGTGCTCTCTAGTCATGCAAACTATACCAGATGGGGGGAAAAAAGATTTCAGGGAATGTATTTAATACATGACTCTGCCAGTGTGCAGTGAAAATCAAAATACTGAATAGTGGTCTTAGAACACAAGTGTCCCTGTGCAATAGCAAAAAATGACTTTTTCTGCTTGCAAGGTGTAAGCCTATGGTGGATCAGGCACAAGCTAATAAGGAGCATCTGGTATGCAGACATAATTTGTTTGTGTCAATGGCACTCATACCCCTGTTTGGTAGTCAAATATGTTTTGGGTCCTAGAATTTTTTTTAAGGTGTGGTTTAATCCCTAAGCCAATATTACATTGTACAGAGAGAGACCTGGACATGTAAAGACTGTGCTACAACACCTTAACAGAACTGAAATCAGTGCTTTACTTTCCCCAAAACATTTTTTTTTTAATGTGTGCCGGGTACAGAGGAAAAAAACAGTATCATTTTTCATGGGTTGTTTTCATTTAAACAGTTTTTCTTTGCCTTGTTGCGGGGGGCAAGAATAGCCACCAAGTGCCTCATTTGTGTCTCCAATCTGTTGAACAGTGCAGAGTCGCATATGCTGCTTTAAGGTATCATTCCTGCAAATGGTAATTTGAGAGTGTAGGCATACAGTATTAATGAAGCAGAGTACCTTAGATGACTGCATAGATTAGCAGATCTCGTTCTGTCCTTATAACTGCTGGGGCAAACTCATTGCACATTTTCCTACCGAAGGGAATTGTTTCTTGCCATACCTCTACCAAGCTACAGTTACAACGTAAAAGAGACAGTAAATCACCATCAGGGTTGGTTATAATGGATTGTACAACATACTCTTCTAGGTAGGGGCAACTGGTCCTGCTGGGTACTTAACCTTGCCAAGACAGTAAGATTAGGTGGACTGGCAGGTGGGAGTCTGGGGAGCAAAGGAGTTACTTTAGGCTGCAGGGGAAAGACCAGACATGGCAGGTCAAGGTCATTCATTGGTGTTCTCCACTCAAAGCAAAGATCCAAGGCGGGCATTGGGGTGAACGATGTTAAGTCGTACTTGGTAGTTACCTTTGAGGATCATACCAAACGGTATGTTTGGGATGCACCAAACAGTACTCCAGGAGGATGCTAGAATACAGCAGACAGAAGCTTGAAAAGCCAAGGAACAATATTGGTTATTGTTGTACAGTTCAGTGAGGTTGGTGTTGCTTTTGAACGGTTCCTCTTCACTATGCATATGGTAGATTTTGACTAAGAAATAAAGGGTGAAATGTGAACACCAGAAATAGCTCAATGGAGCTCAATAGCTCCCCAGTGTTCCCATGAGATTTGTCATCAGACATTCATAAGCAAGTACCTGGGTTAATCTGTCCAGACAGCATCTGCTTTGTCCACATAGGAGGTTTTATTTTTGGACCAGAGTTATTAAATACACAAGATGCCAAAGTACTGCTGATGTGAGACAGGTCCCTATTAAGTCTGCCCCTTCTCTTTTTTTTCCCCAAGTGCTGCAAGGAGTGAGAGAAGTCTGTTGCTCAGCTTCTTCCTCAGACCATCCAACAGACAACTCTGTTGCCATTCATGACTTCCCCAAGAATCTCCATTGCGCTATTTCTAGCTTCTATGCTGGTACCAAGTTTAGAAAGGCTTTCGAATTTCCATCTGCTGATACTGTGCCTAATTCTTAAGTAGCAGCAAAAATGCACTGAGGCTGCTTATCTGCACGTCTTACAAATGAAGTTGCATTGAATTTATACAGAGGTCAGACTGGACATTTCCATCTACTAGAAATTATTTACAGTGGACAGTATGGTTTGTAAGAACTGAATCTAAGTCCCCTTGTTCCTCTTGGTGTGTCTGTTTGAATTACATCTTTTTAAAATACTGCTGAAGGTCCAGTTTTCCTACTTCCTAGCAGTTTCAGCTGTTGGAAGGAGGGTTAAAAATATACAAAAGCATGGATATCACTCTCAGATTTGTAATAGAAAGAAAATATGTTTGTTGCACGCTTTTATTACCAGTGATTTCTTGGGTTAAGATTTTCCTATCCGTGTTTCCTGTTGAATCAGTAGAAGAGTTCGAAGTGTGTGCTTACCTTGTGACATGGGCACCATGCTGCAAAAGTGATGAATGTAATGTTTAATGTTTAAGTAGCTTAAATAGCTGGCACTTAACACTTCCGATGCAGGAAAATTGGGAATGTGGTAACATGTAAAGATGCAGTTTTTAATTTCTGACTAGAGTGCCTGCAGGAGATTTGTCTTTTCTGCCAGACTGGAAAATGTTTCCTGGGTTGGATAAAGTAATGAAACTCCAAGGAGATGGACAGCAGTGGCCTCATGCTCAGGCTACTGTATATATTTAAGGAAGCAGTTTAGACAAGTGGTCTCCTGCTCCTCCAGTAGAACAAAGCTGCCATTACATGAGCAGTGCTAACCAGATTATATACTTAATGAAACATCAAGGCATTTAATTCAGAAGTAATTCTTGAGGAAGCAAACTAGGGACACTGAATTTTAGAAGATATAGTCTATGCTACACTAAATCTGTGTTTCATGAATAGCAGTAACCAGCAATAACAAGAAGCCATTAATCTTTATGAGAAATTTAGTGGAAGATTATGCATCCCCTTGCTGACTCTGCTGCCTCCTGTACTGGCTCCATGTTGTGTATGTGTTGCATGTGCAGAGGCAGGTGTGAGCAAAAGGGGGGCAGGATGGAGATAATAGCCTCTGCTAATCCCCCCAGGCATAATGTCCATTAGGAGTCAGTGATGTAAATTAGAGTCGAAACCCTGCTGTCTCTCTTCCCTCAAGGTCACAGAATCAGCTCCATGTGTCCACCAGTCTTTATCCAAGCACAACTTGTTCATCGTGGAGGAATGTAACTTGAATCAAAATCTGATCTTTTGCCATATTCTAGACCGGTATGATACATCAGGAAGATCTCAGCTCGTTCCCCCACTCCCCTTTCAGATGCCAATAAGGGAAATGGCAAACCTGAGGTACAGGCTTCAGAGTGCTCCTGCTTACCAGCTTTGTAGAAGAGGGATATACGTTCCTCTGTAATTTGAGGTTCTCATAATTATGCTCAAATGAGACATATGAAGTAGACTGTACATATACTTCCTGCCTTCTTGCTTCTTTACTTTCTCCTAATACACTCACGAGCCCCTAGAAAGTTCAAGTATTTTAAGCTTAGTTAATGTCAAGTGTTTTCTCTATGATTTGGGCTTTTCTTTCTGGAGGGCCTTTGGCAAATGTAGCCTTAGGAAGGCAGTTTCATTTAAGCTGTCTGTTACTGAAGTGACCCTCTGGCACGTTAGTCACAGGAAGATGACGGCCACCACTCTTGCAGCGTCCTCCAACAGCCTTCTGCTGCCCTGAGTCCGGTTGCCCTCCATGTGACTATGGTGTGCCAAGTCCCCAGGGTGTACCAAGCCATACTGGTGTGAGGGCTGCATAAAGACCACAAGCTTGGAGTCTAGTCTTAACGTGTCGTGCTACAGATGAGTTCAGCAAGGCAGTGGCAAGGGGTAATGTTATAGGTAGCCACATTGAAAGGACTCTCCCTCACTGCACCTATAAACTGCGCTCAGCCAGTTGACGGATGATGCAAAACTGGGAGGAGTGGCTGGTACGCCAGGTGGGTGCGCTGGGTGTGCTGCCATTCAGAGTGACCTAGGCAGGCTGGAGAAATGGGATGGGAGGCATCTCTTGAAGTTCATCAACGGGAAATGCCAAATCCTGCTCAGGAAGAGGAGTAATAAATGCAGCAGTACAGGCTGGGTTCCAACCAGATGGAAAGCACTTCTCATTGAAATACTTGGGGGTTCCTGGTGGGCAGCAAGTTGAACATGAGCCAGCAGTGTGTCCTTGAGGCAAGGAAGGTCAATAGCATCCTGGTCTGCATTAGGAAGATCATCACCAGCAGGTTGAGGGAGGTGATATTTCCCCTCCACTCAGCTCCGGTGAAACAGCTGTAGTGTCAGGTCCAGTTCTAGGCTCCCCAGAGAGACATGGACATACTGGAGAGAGTCCAGAAAAGGACCACAAAGATGATGAGGGGACTGTAGCATCTGTTCTATGAGGAGAGACCTGGAGAGCTGGGAATGCTCAGCCTGGAGCAGAGAAGGCTCAAGTATGTGTGTGGGGTCTTATCAATGTGTATAAACACCTGATCCCCCATCAAGTAGAAGACAGAGCCAGACTCTACTGAGTGGTGCCCAGTGACAGGACAAGAGGCGATGAACACAAATAGAAATACAGGGAATTCTTCCTGAAGACAATAAAATAATCTTTTCTTTTCACTATGAGGGTTGCCCAGAAGGGTTGTGGAGTCTTTATCCTTTGAGATACTCAAAAAAACCATCTGGACATGGTCCTGGGCAGTTGGGTTTATGTGACCCTGCTTGAGCAGTGGTGTTGGACTAGACGGCCTCCAGAGGTGTTTTCCAACCTCAGCCATTCTGGGATTTGGTTAAATATTCACTACACTTCGGTAATCTTACATGGTTACACAAATAGCTACACTTTCCTCTCTCCCCTCAAAGTGAATCTGAGATCTCTGTGTTACGTATTTACAGAGAGATTTTTCAGAAGGAAGAGTTATGTACCATAACCTCATTAATTATGAGTCACAGGAACAGTCATTTTGAAAGTTTGTATTTTCCTCTGTTTAAAAGTTCTCTTTAGTTTAGAATTGCCTTTTGGTTGCCATCAGAATGGTTTGGGGTTTTGCTCAAATGGAAAATATGTTTATGTTATCAAAACAACTATCATTGTGGGAAAAGAACTAAGCATTTCCAATGTTTTTCATAGCAGTAATATTTAATATAGCTTGTTGGGTGTCTGGTAGACCGCTTCAGAATAGAAGATGTCACTCTAACACACGCACGTACTCACACTCACATATTTGAACGCCCATGTATTTTGCCTAAATTCAGGCTATATTCAGTATTGCTGCGGAGCACACCCAGGTCAGGTGTGATCAATGCAGCTTGGGATGTCTGTTGCTGGTACATCTCTAACCACACCTGTGGAGCTGTTGTGAAACAAATGATCTCTCAGTAAATATTTCTTACCATCAAGTCTCTGAGTCACCCTGCAACCTGGGATCTCATCTTCAGTGTCCAAGTATATCAGGGGTTTGTGAAACAGAAAAGAGATATATATTGTATGTCTTATTTCATTTTTTCACGTCAAAGCTTTTGAGGTAAAAATAAATGTATTTATTTTTCTGATAAAATATTTCACTCAAGAGGGAGAAGTCATGTTCCAGCTTTTCCCTCTTGACCAATAGATGCTGAAATAGTCTGAAAAGTAGAAGTTACCATAGAGTATGGTTAAGTAAGTCTGTAAGAGTGATTTTTTATTTAGGAAATTCAGTGAGTTCAGAAATATGGGGCTGGTAGACAAGATCTGTTGTGGATTTTAATATAGTATTTTTCTATCAAATGTATCATTTCATCTTGAATTTACATGCCACATGCTCTTTTTTCTTTACAGGGTATATACCCAGTTACTTAGACAAGGATGAGCTATGTGTAGTGTGTGGGGACAAAGCTACCGGATATCATTATCGCTGCATCACTTGCGAAGGTTGCAAGGTAAATGACACGGTGGGAAAGTGGGAATCAGAAATAGCCATCCAGCTCCTCCATTATACAGATTTCCTGAACTGTGCTGTCAAATAAAACAAAGACAGATTAGAAGCGTATAAGAACATCCAGTACTGATGATAAGCTGTATCTGGCTATGAAGCTGCTTTTCATATGCATAAGGAATATAGTTGATTTTTGCAGTGTTTGCTTCTGAAAAGCGAATGAGAAATTTAGATTTTTTTTGTTGCTGTTTAACTGTTAGCTTTCACTTTTCCATTTTTTAATGTTCCTTTGGTCGTGTTTCTGAGATTCTGCCTATGGCTATGAAAAGTCTGTAGCAATTAACCATGTTCCAGTGCCTCTCATCATTACTGTGAAGAAGCAGAAATCAAAATCCCTTCCACATGCTCATACAACAGTAACATCCATCACTTTGGGAAGCACTGACACCCAGTTAAAACAGTTTCAAGAAGATTTTGACTTCTTTAACTTAAGCATATTGAAATGTGCTTTCAGCCCTAAATTGCATCTACAAAGCTACATGCAAAATTAAAAAAAGAGATTGCTTTGGGCAAGTAAATAAAAAAAATTGAGTAACACAATCAGGCACATCTTACATGATTTCACTGCCATAAATTTGCCTGAATAGCTTGAGATCCTGTAAGAAAGCTATTCTTTCCTGCAGAAAATAAAAAATAATTGTTTTTCTAAACAAATGGGACCACACATGTCATGGACTAGTTTCATGGGACTAAGCCACATACTCTGTTCATCCACAAAGTCTGGAATATTTGGATTTGAGATTTTGGGTTTGGATTGGCTTTAGAGCCTGACATCACAGAAGGTCTTTTGTTGAAGTAGTTCCTTCAGTTGTACAGCATTGCCCTGAGTTACATTTATGAAATGCACAAAGGCCTGAATATCCTATGTATAGCAGATTCATGGTAATATTCATAACAGATTTATACACATACATACATACATAATACATATTAAAAATTACTTATATCTGAAAAAAACTGTGGAACTACACAAGTGATTCCCATATGCATCCCATATACCAGGTAATAACAATACATAAAATGTATGAATATGACTTAATTCAGATATAATGAGAAGTAAGCAACACTGTGGCATTATGAAATACCTTTTGCTCCGAGCTGAACAGCTCTATCTCTCACTAGCTTTCCTATTAAGATTTTTGTTACTCCAACTGAAGTATTTCTTTTTGTGCCTACCAGCTATTTTGGAGATATAGCATACAAAATCTACTTTTATCTTCAGATACAGTTCTTCTGTCTGATTTTACCTTCAGATACAGTTCTTTGGTAAAATTTAAAATAATGCTTATGTGCACAAGGAACTGAGCTAACAATTTGCAAAAAGTAATTAATTTCTTTCTTCTGCTTATAGTTGGCTTACAAAGAGACCATTTTGGTTTGATTTATTTGTTGTTCTTCTTGCAAATGTATTCATTCTACAAGGTGCAGAGGGGTTGTGTGGACAGTTTCAACCCATACTTTGGAGGATCTGTGTGTACACTTCAAGTTGTATGATTTATCAGCAAAGTTATATGCAGTCAGTTCTCAATGGATTTGACGTTTACTAGTTGCTTCCATTCAAAATCACTTTAATTTTGTAACAGCATTAATCAGGACTGACAGCCAAAAATTTGCTTTGGCAAGTGCTTTCATGAACAAAGCATCCTCACACATGATTTCTGAAGAGTAAATTGTAAAGACTTTAAACATAAACCAGCAGTGAGCTCTGGCATCATAAAATGTTACTCCAGGCTGTACCCATTGCATCTATTGCTCTATAGGTACATAGTAAAGGAATTTAGGAAAAGAGTAGTTGTCTTCAATAAAATATGCTTTCTTTTATTGGTGAAAATAACACTTCTGTGATAAAGTGTTTAGAGAAATACAGAGAGCAGCTTCCTTATCACATTGTATCTAGACATGATCAAAGAGCTTTTTGCAAAAAGTTTCTGAGAAGTGCAAAGGAATGGAAAGATGAAATGTGCTTGTCCCAACACAAGTGATGAAGAGCTGTGCCATTGTAAAGCTAGAGCGACATTAAGTGGCATGCAAGGTTTGGAAAACAGAAGTTCAGTACCACTTCCTGAGGTTCATCAGAGATTTTTCCATCTTTTGCTGGAACTAAAGATGTCCTGTGTCCCTGGTTGTCCAGAGCCAGCTTTGACCTTCAACGAGGAGACAGACAGTTCCCGTCTTGAGGAATTCATCAGAGGTTTGAGACTGGATCCAAATCCAGTTGTGGATGGATGGGAGTTTGAGACCTGATCCAAACATAATGACATCTTGCCTGTGATTTCTTGAATGTGGGCTCAGCCCAATAGGTTCCAGTCTTGCAAAGGCTCACACACATGCTTTACGCAACTCAGTTTGATTGGGATTTCAGGTCTTAACCGTTACTAAGGAAGAAAGACTTATAGTCTTAGCTCGAGCTGGATCTTGTAAGATAAAACTCCAATGAGGACAAGGCTCTTTACTGTCTTCACTGGAGGTAGGAGTTCGAGCTGAAGTACAGACTTATCTGTACATTTTAGTTCAACATTCTGTGTTAAAAGAAATTACACACTGCTGTAAGATTTTACCAGGTGTTATTTAACATGATTAAAAAACAGACCTTTTGCCTAGTGAAGTGAAGAAACTATTCATTAGATAAAATTCTAGCTGAAGAGGCTGTTCATAAGGTAAAATCTCACTTTAATTTTGCCATTGTTTTCACTGAAACCAAAACCATTCTCAGTGGCCTCAGTCAGACAGGACCAGGGTCCCAGTGTGTTCTCTATGTCAAGATGGTCCCAAGCTGCATTGCTGAATGTAGATGGTCTCAAATGATGGTGAAACTTGAAATTAAAGTGAAGTCTAAATTTCTTGCTTTACAGCCTATCTTGTCCGTATCTTGCAGTCTTGGGAAGTTTGTCCAGCTCTTGCAGAAGTCAGTGAGAAAAGTCATATTGAATTTAGTAGCAGAATTAGGTCTGTAATGTTCAGAGATAAGTAGTATCTGATTTCTTTACCTAAGGCCAGAGTCTATGAGGTGTATAAATCAATGAATTCAGTGGCGCTGCATTAGCTCATGAGCTTGGGATCTGTTTCAATTGACAATAGAGATCTATATTATGATGGATAGATGGATGGATGGATAGATGGATAGAATGAATGGATTTATATGGAGATGGATTGTTATTGGTGATGTTTTTTTGAATACAGAGGTAAATCTGTGGTAAATAGAAATCAAATCCTTTTCTCAGAAATATAGATAATTTTAAAACTGTGAATCCATTATTTAGAATCAAACTCAAGGATTCTGTAAATTGTGTTTGCAAAATTCTTAATCTTGCCCAGATTTGGCTGGTTGGTTGGTTATTTGGATTTGATGGGCAGAAAGGAGTAGAACTGTTCTTAATCCTTTAGTAGCTAACATGCACAATTCTTAGTATTTGCAGAAGTCAAACAAAAAAAAATTTAACAGACAGAAACATAAGACTTCCAGAAGACATGGCGACAGTTTTCTTCCCTCAAGACACCATTACTTGTGCCTTTACTTATCTAAGATGTCTATGTTTTTAATGTATGGGGTGGAAATGTTTCATGAAACTCAGAAGAGAAATGTCATAAACTATGAAACTGGTTTGTTCTTTTCCTCTTTGAGAGTTTCATGGAATGACGTATGTTATCTTGCAGACTTAGTTACATTCCTACCAAACTAAAGTGGCTCCTAATCTGAAAAAAAAATGCACAATGCTAATGCTTTCCAATGTATTTATTTATTGCACTTAGGGTTTTTTTAGAAGAACCATTCAGAAAAACCTCCATCCAACCTATTCCTGTAAATATGAAGGAAAATGTGTGATAGACAAAGTAACAAGAAATCAGTGCCAGGAATGTCGCTTCAAAAAATGTATCTTTGTTGGCATGGCAACAGATTGTAAGTATATTTTCCTGGTTTTCTTTCTTTTCTCTCTCTTTTTTTTTTTTTAATGTGTGTGTTTGCTTACAGTATGTTGATTAGTGAAGATTGTTAAAGTAGAGCAGAACTGCTAGCACTTCACTGTTTTTAATAACTTCTACCAGAGAATTATGCTCATTGCATCAAACCACTTTCATAGGGCTGTAATTTTTTATCATTCACCAGATTGCACCTTTTCCTGGCCTTAGCAGGCTGAATAACACTAGAAATGTTCACTCTTCGGAGGAGAGGAGGGAGAAAGGCATCTGGATGGACACTTTGCTTGAGAAAACAAAATCTTGTTTAGAAAATTCTGGAGGATGTGAAATTGAATGTCGTTGTATGAGTCATCCTGCAGTTGTTTGTTTTATTTTTAGCCCTGAAGAAGTTATCGACTGCAAAGAATGCGACTCTCATTCTAAAGAACTAGAAAATATGGCTGTAAGATTAACTCTTAGGGGTCATCTTTTCCTGCCATTGCACAGGGATTTACACCAATAACTTCAATTAGTGCAAATAGGAGGGAGTCACATAAATCCCTCTGTGCATTAATGTTAATGATTGTGGCTGGTGTAATCCTCTGCAGAAGAACTGACAGGGAAACAGGCCGAATAAACAATGGAAGAATAATAATATTTTTCATTGTTAATATAATGTACAACAGTGTCTTCTGTCTAGAGGGAGATGGAAGAAACGACACAACTTCATTTTAGCCAGGTAGACCTTCAGGAGAGGGGCTGGACAACCCTAGGTCACCAGTTTGCATCCAGCCCAGTCTGACACAGCAGGCAGTGGTGAGCATCAGCCAGGCAGTGGCTGTACAGAGAAGTTCCTCTGAGTCTGGTTGTGACCAGAAGGTGCCATTACCATAAATCTGTCGTGTCCTGCGTGGGCTGCACTTGCATATGCACCAAAGGAGCTGTCACCGAGCGTGGCAGACGGGCCAGATGTCCCCTGCCTCAAGAAGGGTTTCTCCCACCTTTGAGTTAAAAGGTGCGAACAGAAGCAGGTAAGCAGGGGTTTTGTGGCTCCTGCCTGCCTGCCACCAGTTGTGGATCAGAATGGTCCTCCTCTGCTAAAGGAGGCCACTCTGTTTAAATGGCATATTCACGTTTGCATGGAAAATGGCCTAAAACTTTCCATGGTGGTCAGAGATGCACAGCCGTAGGGCCTGGCAGCACTGGAAGTAGCAGGGTTCTAGGGGGATGCTATGGAACGGCACCATTTGTAGGGCTTAAGGAAGGAGCCAAAGGCAGATTGTTTCTGATCATGGCATGCAACATGTAGTCGAGCCTCCTGTGAATAAGTAAGCACTCCCACTTTCTTAATCGACTTTGCCTTCTGCTGGCTTACAAGAACGCATTCTACACAATTCAGAGCACTGAGAGTGCTGATAATACTTTAAAGAAGACAAAAGTGCATCTTTTTCAACATGGATTACTCCAAGTCTGTTGTAGGAGCACTTTGTCCGAGTCCTCACACAGCTTTTACACATTGGGTTTATTGGTGGAATAAGCCACTGAAGGCAGTGGCAGCATACAAAGCGTTACCAGAAGGGTAAGTCGTTCTTTGCAATCCAGGCTTCTGAGAGGTGAAGTATGGTGGGAGAAGTAAGAGAACTGTGTCAACTGTGGGTCTTACCAAAGTACCTCTTTACTGATTAGTTAAGGTGTTTGTAATGAATTAGTACTTCAGGCACAGAAAAGACCAAATTTCAGACAGCCTTAAGAGCTTCCTGACATTTTTGGATGGTTTTTTCCCTGCTAGTGGTGTTGGATGACAGCAAGCGGTTGGCAAAGAGGAAGCTGATAGAAGAAAATCGAGAGAAGAGACGTCGGGAAGAGCTGCAGAAAACCATTGGGCACAAACCAGAGCCAACAGATGAGGAATGGGAGCTCATCAAAATTGTTACTGAAGCACATGTGGCCACCAATGCACAAGGAAGCCACTGGAAGCAGAAGAGGAAATTCCTGGTAAGGACTGTAGCCTTTTACACTGCTCTCGGAGCCAGGTTCCTTTCTTTGTTCTGAAGTTCCGTCCCAACATTGCCACCCCAAAGCGGATGTATCTGCCAGAGTATTGACATTTATGAAAAATGGATTATTTTTATAGTTACTACGTGCTTATTCTTTCCTGAAGCTCAGTGTTTACATCAGACCATGTATTTCAAGAGATAAACAGCATGTTGATAAGTTAAGGCTTACCCAGATGGATACTTTTAATGTGCTATGATAAGAAGAAGTAGCAAAAGTGTTTCACTTCTGATTAACAACAGTAGCAGTCTCTAATGCATACCAAATCTTTTTTTATATATTATATCTAGGGACAGTTGTCTTTATTAGGGACTAGCATAAAACATACTGTAAGTGTTAAAACAGTGTAAGTTTTAGGTGAAAGCTGATATTTTTAATTAGTAACTCACGGGGTTTGCTTCCTTGTTCCAAAGTGAACACATTAATTAAATTAAATTTAGCAAAGAAGAATTACTTCCAGTGAAAGCAGGATGATACATAGACTATATAGCATTGGGGTTGCAGACTACAAGACAACGTAAGCTTTCAGTCTGTAAGTAAGGATCAGAAAATAAATTGTGATTTGTGATGCTCAGCCTTAGAAGAGGATTTAGTTGATTTTTTCTAAATTGATTTTTAAAGGAAATAAGTGCAGAATGCAAAATGTTTCTACAGCACAACAGAGGGATTATAGACTGCATTTCAGGAATACACAGGGGTCTTCAACAGTTTGTGTATACCAAACCAGATAGAGAATGCTCATTTTTTTGCAGGCCTAGGCTCCTGCTGCTTAATTCACCGTGGGAATCCCAACCTACTGTTAAATTGCTAAGAGACATTATGTATTCAAACCAGCTGATCCCTTTTATGATGTTCTGTTAATTTCAGTGGCACTGTCTAAATTTCTGTATGAATGGCTGCACATTTGTAGTAGTGTCCCATCAGGAAAGCACAGCCAGTGATCACGGCAAGAAGTAGCAGAGCACTTTCCAGTGGTGCTGCACAGTGAGGTTTGCAGGAGTAGTTTTAGCAGATCAAGAAGCAGCTGCAATAGTGTGTTTTGTTGCTTAGACAGGAGTGCTGTTCTGTGGGTGTTGCCTGGTTTGGGATAAAGCGTGGGGAGCTTGAGGTCAGGGCTGGGAATGAGTACAGTGGGCCGCATAAAATGTGAGATTGTTGAGGGTCTTCAGGCTCTGGAGACAGGCACAGTGGTGGGGGAGCCTCCAGCAAAAACATAACCAAGGGCATGAGGTTATGTGATGAGTGGGCTACTGGAAAAATGGCAGAATGGGATAGAGGCAGGGGTGGCAGCTGTAATGGACGGTTCAGAAACCAGCTGTGGCTTCCACAACTGGTTCATAGGCCATTGGTGCAGCCCTTTCTGCGGGCCTCCTGGTTATTTGAAGTGCTAACAGGCTGAAGCTCAGTGGTTTCAAGGCAAGCATAGGAAGCTCACTGACACCTCGCAGTGAGCACAGAAGGGATAGTCCAGGATGGCATGCCAGCCCCAGCTGGAGGGCTTTGAAAACCCCTGCCACAAGCTGTTGAAGAGCAAGAGGAACTGATCGCACACCCCAGGAGCTGTGGGGTTGGTCCTTAGGCAGCTGAAGCTGGGTCTTCAACAGCGGGAGCTCCTTCGAGGTCTGGACTTCTTTTCCTATTGAGGTGAGTTAGGTAGCAAGGGCTCTCCAGTTGCATTCCCTTCTGGAGTGTCATAGCTTTAGGTAGTGATCCTGACTTCTTTTTCCTTTCCCAAGAAAATGTTGTGTTCTTTCTTTTTCTCCCTAACAATGTTATGTGTGGTTTTAAGCGTTTGGTCTTCTTGCTTGGAAGTGATGAAGGTTGTTTATCATGAGCACACAGACAATGTGGTTTAGTTTCCCAAGTTTCAGGGAGGGAGGGGGCCTAGAACTGGGATTATTTGAACTTTTTAGTAGGAACTGTCAGATAATTGAGCCCAGTCCTCTTCATTGTTACTTTACAATTGGTGCTTGCTTTATTAACACATTGCAGAGTTTTTTCTTGAAAGAAGTTAGATTTGGATTCAGATAGGTGACAGCTGTAGAAGGATCCTTTACAATGGGTTGCTTACACAAAAATGCTGAACACAAGGTTTTATTATAGACAGCACTTTCAGCACCTCCCCTGTTTAAGTGCATTTATATAAATGTAATGAATTCCATCAGTCTAAAAGGCCTTCTTCCCTGGGTTTTATCCAGTTTTTTACTCTAATGTGAACGAAATGGAACCTCTGCATGGTGGCTGGCAGGTCTATTACAACCTCAAAGCCACACTTAGTGAATGGAACAGCTTTGATATGCCTGTTTTTAAAATACATGGTAACATTGGCAAGCTGTCGTAAAAATCACATGAACAAACTGAAGTGCAGTTGGAGAAAAAACCCACTCGTCACAGATTCTGCTTGAAACTATTTTGTTGTATATTCCTGTTGAAATCCTCAATATACTTTTTTTTTTTTTTTCTTTTGGGGAAGCCTTGAGCTGAAGTCATGCAGAAGGTGATTTTCAACCAATATTTTAACCAGACAAGTTCATATTTTAGTCACTTTATCCAGATTAGCTTTGTCTTAGCCCATTCTTAGTCATCAGTTGTTCTAGCCTAGTTTTGGAAACAGGCCTTGGCAGTTGCCTGGAGCTCTGTGGTGCCAGGCAATCTGTTCTGAGGAGGATTTCAGAACTTCAAGTAGGTGAACGAGCCCAATTCTGCAAAGCTTTCAGCATCTTCTTGGGGGTAAAAAGTCACCTCATCTCCCTTCACTGTCAGAAAAACTTGAGAGTTCTCAGCACCTGTAAGAAACAAGAAAATGCCTATATTTTAAAACAAAAAATGTGTACACAAAATACTCAGATACAAGCACAATGAAGAAACTGCATGTGCACAAAAGTGCCCACACAATATGGGTTGTGGCATGCCAGACACCCATTTCTCTGTGCACTTGCCTCTTTTAGAAATGCCTTATACAAACAAATAAATTCACATTTTGTGGTATAATGGGCATTATTTATAAAGTGAATAGTGTTATTTTTTTTTAGCACATCTTCTGTCGCCAAGCAGGACTTTTTTAGAGTATAAAATGCTTGCTCTAAGATAGATTGTTCCTTTAAATATCTTTGTTTATATCCTTAGCCAGAAGATATTGGGCAGGCACCAATAGTTAATGCCCCAGAAGGTGGGAAAGTGGATTTAGAAGCCTTCAGCCAGTTTACAAAAATTATCACACCAGCGATTACAAGAGTGGTGGATTTTGCCAAAAAGTTGCCTATGTTTTGTGAGGTAAGAAGACTTCCTTGCACTCCTCATTTATATACCTGTTGTTAAAAACTATTCAAAATACTCCTGGCGTGGAACTAAAAAATTCACTGTGTTTAAACCCAGAAAAATTAAAGGGACCCAAAGCTGATAGGACTATAATCTTCTTGATTTTTATGAGATTTCTTTTTTTCCTGGGATTACTGAAATGGTGATTTTATTCATCTAGAGGTCGTCATGGTTCATTAGGGACTCAAATGTGTCTTTAGAGGTGGCCTTGAACAAAGCAAATGAACAAAAAGAGACTGTCTAGAAGCATCTTTGATACATTTAATCAGATCTTCCAGAATACAGTTCCCCTCTGTGCTTTCTAGCTCCTGGGCAGGTACAGTATTGTGGAAATGGGTCTATGCAGTAACAAAGTCTTCAAATTCAGGGAAGTATCCCTGTCCAGGAATGGCACTTGCCTCATTGTGTTCCTTAGGGAACTCTTCCTGAATGGGGAGCTGTGTATAAAAGAGTCTGTAACAATAATGGATTGTCATTCCAGGTAGATACTCACATGTTAAATATACAGTAAATAGACTCAGATAGACTTGGTTGCACAATAGGAATATAGAGGCCCTAGGCTCATCTCATTTACACCGAGGTACCATTTTTACTGAAGGACCAGATGCAATGGAGGACCAGATGCAATGGCTGACAGGATTTTTTTCCTGATTAAAAAAAATGTTATCAGAACTGCAGCCTGAAATAATATTTCAGGCTTAGTAATCTTAAAGAATTTTAAAAATTTTTAAGTTTTGTGAGTCACTTAGAATCCACAGCCATGGGAATTTTAACATGGAAATATCCCCAATCCAGTCATGGAAGGATGCTTGCCTGCTCACCCACACTGCAGAGCAAGACTTTGTTGTTGAAATGCCAAGTCAATAACATTCAAAATGGGAATGACCATGGTCAGTGAGTTCATGGGGCTCCCTAACTCAGGAACAGTGCTTCCTCCTAATAGCTAAACATCAGTCAGGAAGGATGTTTACAGCAGCTGTAGCATTTTACTCTTCTGTACGCAGCAGCTTTTCTTTAAGTTTGGTCAAGGAGAGAGATATTTTATGTCCTCTGGTGCCTACAGAACAAGAAAAGGTAAATATCAATAGTTGGCATAGTGTAAATAGCTCTCCCTGGCTACCCTCAGCATTGGCTCCATCAGCCAAGTGGCCAAGCATGAAGATTTCAAAATACAAGGAATGTGTCCCCAGATCAAGAGGCCCTTGCAGCATTCTGTGTCTGAGGGAATGTGCCTCCTCTGATTTGTCTTTTGTTGGTGCGAAGTTGCAGTGACATACTAAGGTAGTCTTTTAATTTAGAAGGTTTTGCCAGTCACACACAGACTGCAGTGCCCATCTGACATCTCCTACCCCTCCTGGCTACTGTGGGCCCACTTGTGTCAGAGCCGGGCGGGAAGCGTGGATGAAGTCAAGGCGGCGTTAGGCACGACCTCTGTAGGTTATGCAGCTCAGCTAGGACAGGCTTTGTTTACAGCTGAGCCACTGTGTAAACCTGACACACCTGACAGCAAGGTCTGATGGCAGAGTGAGGGACAGCTCATGAACACAAAGGAATAGGACAGCTGTCCTCTGAGTTGTCATGTAGCTCCTGCCGTAGCACAAAGAAAATGACAAATGTTTGCTTCTTTTTGAAGGGGCACTGTCTTGTTAACTTTATTTCAGTTATGGTTTTTAACCCGTATCTATCTTAGAAGCAACACTGGGTGAGCTGTGGATCTGTTCATGAGAAAAAGCCCTCCCTTCTCCCATAGGACCTGCAGGACATTACCTCAGCTCTTAATTCCACAGAGGCATAGGCTGAGAGCGTAGTAAATCCCTGTGAAGGAGGGGCATGGCAAGGAACGTCCATAGCCACTGACATATTCATGGCTACTTTTCCTTCTTTTTCTCTTCTTTGGACACATGCGCAAGCCAGCAAAGCACTGTGAGTACCCAGCTTAGTTTGTGTGCATCCATTGGCCCGTGCCTCAAAGGAAGAATCTAATCCCAGTATTATAAATCCCAGTATTATCCCAGAAGTATAAAGAAAAGTTCATTTACTTCTCAGCATTTCTGCTGTTGTTTCCTTCTTGCATTTCCTTCTGCATAGAAGATGAAGACTGAGAAGCATTTAATCAGTTTGATGTCAGTTTCTAAGTGTCACCGGCATCAGTGATTTCACGCTATGGTGAAAAATATACATCACATCAGTGAAAATTCACATTAGTGGTGAAGCTGTGCAAATACCTTTCTAGGTAGCTCAGCTCAGCTCAGTTCCACGGTGCTGCATTACGTGTGTGCTGGCTGCCAGTGTGTCCTGCAGAGGTGAGCACCTCAAGTTTCTGCCTTTTGGCTTTTCCCCCAGCAGAGAGAGAAGGAAAGGACATGTGGCAGTTAATCAGGCATATTTGTTAACCCCACTCCTGGAAGGTGCCTCTGGTGGCAGCGCTCAACTGATGAGTATAGGCAGCACTGAAACCTGCGTAACTGGGAGCAGAACTGATGTTCAAGACCCCTGTCTTTGGTAACTGCTCCTGCTGGCAGATAAGACCTGAGGCTTGGCATCAGTGAAACAGATGTCTCGTGTATCCTTCAGAATTAGGAAAGAGGGTGAGGGACAGGCATAGGCAGATCACCACTACCATGAAGGAATTTTAAGAAGGTTCAAATCGGAAGGAAAACTCTCATTGGTTTAATGGCTCACTAACAAAACAGCTGAAGTGTCACAAAGTGTCTTCCCTACTGTTACCTGTCTGATTCTTTTCCACCATTCTTCCTTCTTCTTAGTGGTCTTTTCCTTCATGTCTCTTTTCTTACCATTTCTCCCTTCCTTTTTCTTTTATGTCCCTTTCCCTTTCCTTTTCCTTCTTCTTTCTGTTTCTTTTCTTACTTCATTCTCAGTAGACAGAGAGTGGTGTTGTTACTGGATAGCAAGACTGCCACTGTGGCTGTGCAGCCTTCTCCATGCCACTGCTGAGTTGAGAGTGTGATCCACAGAGAAAGTGATTTGCCCTGAACTGGATGAGTCATTTTTCTTGTGTATCAAACACTTCACACCTGAAGTTGGCATTGCTGGAAAAATAGCTGCATGATTCAGCTCCTTTTTCTGGCTATGGCTGGCTTTGTGCTTAAAACTTTTCTCTAACAGGGAACTGCTTTCCACTTGCATTAGCTAACTGTCTGGCATCCACTCTGCATTACTTTGAACCAAATCAATGGACTTGCTCCGCGAGTACACAGTTGTCACATAAACCTTTAGTTACTGGGGGCTTTTTTCATTTTGAATTGCAAATCAGGTAAATATAATAACTCTACATGAATCAGAAATGGATGGATTTTTGCCTCTTTTCAAGCCAAGTAGAAATGAGTTGCTTTTTCATACATGTGGCCTTTGCTGTTCATTTAGTGACAGTCTTAAAATAGTCTTGGTGGGTTTTGCTATAACTGAATTACCTATGAAAACATAAACACTTGCTTTATGGAACACGTTCTCCTAACGTATAAGCATCCTAGTTATACTTTCTAAATACAGAACCTACCTCCACCAATTCAGGCAGCTTACCTTTTTTAATATCATGGAAAAGACATGTCTAGCCACATGCCCTGAAGACCACGGCTTATGCACCAGCATACAAACTAGAGCTATATCATAGATTTTCTGTCTGTCCAGCAATAACATAGGGAGCCTGGGGAGATCAGCCTTACTAAGTTAAATGTAGTGTACTAAGTTCTTGTTGTTTAAATGGACAGTGAGCATTAAGAGTACATGCCCCACTGATTGAGGTCAAAAATTTGTTTCAGCCCTTTTATTTAAAAAGCAGTTCACACTTAACAGGCCCTCCCAAATGTCTGGTTTTTCCTCTGATCAGGTAAGAAATAAGCCTGGCTGGTGGTGAGTTTAACCAGGATGGATGAAGTCTGTACCAGCCCCAATTATAGTTTACTGTATTATGCTACGTTGTAAGCTGAGGGAGCTCAGCAGTATAAGAGAGAAGGGTAAACAGCTGAGAACCGTGACCTCTTTAGCCATCTCACATCCACTCATGATGGGAGACAAAACCAATAGTGTATGCTACCACCAACCAGGCACCTGGTAGGTCTGCTTCACCCTTCACACCTTCTGAAATGTTCTGCAGATGGAAAGCTACATTCTTAAGGTTTATTTGACTTAATTTTATAATGCTCCCACAATCTGAGCTACAGAGAGCAGCACTTCTGCAAGTGCATCTGAGTCAGCCTGGCTTGCTTTGAATATCTTGCCCAGGACCATTTGCCTAGAGCTGTCATCACTAGATTTCCTAAGGGTGTATGGGGATGTTAATCTGCTGGCAGTTTCTGAAGGCAGGAATGCAAGTCTTGGAGGTTTGTGCGGTGCAGTCAATCAGCAGCACGTTTGAGGGTAGCTGTACTATGTGAGGTAGTGTCCTGGGGTGTGAACTGTGACTTCATGCTCATGGATTTGTTTTAGTTGTAAAACCAACTCAGTTTGAAAAATATATCTTTTTCTTTACTGTTTATAATTTCTGCAGCTGCCATGTGAAGACCAGATCATCCTTCTGAAAGGCTGCTGTATGGAGATAATGTCCCTCCGAGCAGCAGTTCGCTATGACCCTGAGAGTGAGACTCTAACACTAAATGGGGAGATGGCGGTGACAAGGGGCCAGCTAAAAAATGGGGGTCTTGGCGTAGTGTCTGATGCCATTTTTGACCTGGGCATGTCTCTTTCTTCATTTAACCTGGATGACACCGAGGTTGCCCTTCTTCAGGCTGTTCTGCTCATGTCATCAGGTGAGAACAGAAGTATGTTGAGACCCCAACCATTTGGAAACCCTTTGGTCTTTGTCACAAGCCTCTTTTCAAAAGAAATAGGATATGTTAGATCTTGTAGCGCTGACTAGAGTATGTGGGAGCAGTTTTCTCTGAAAATCCTGATGCAGCTTAGAATTAGTTTGGTGAGCACTAGGAAAGAAATTCAAGGTATTCAGAGACATGGGCATAAAAGTGGCTTTGGTAACATACCTTGGTCAGTTTAGTACTTAGAGAGGAGGCAGGGATGATCATCAGAAAGAGATTAGAATTGGTTCTGAGCCGATTTGTCTTGCATGAAAACTGGCAATTTAGCAGCAGTTGTCCTTACAGTAAGTTCCCTCTTCCCCTCGGTACTGTCATGCACTGGGCGGGAAGTACAGTTCATACACATTTCCATCAGTCTCACATGCTTAGTTTGACCTGCCATCTGGTTTTCCTACTTAACAGCACCACTGCTGGCTGATGGGCATTTGAGAGCTGTGCTGTTTCCCCACACTGGGACCATTTGCAACTTGTCTCTTGGTGGCATGATACAGAAATATCATGAGAAGGTTAGAAACTCTTTGAAAATCACATGAAATGGTCTAGCACAGACCATTTCATGTGATTTCCAAAGAGTTTCTAACCTTCTCAAATCAAGTGTGTTTTAAAATATGCTTCCACTGTCTGTGCCAGCCCAAAGGAGAAATTCCATTCTTGGGCAGTGAGAGATTTAGCAAGATTTTGTTTTAAGACCACTTTGAAGATTGGCCACTGAATAACAACAGTACACAGACAGTGATTTACAAGCATTAACTGCATCTGAGACAGAAAGGTTTCCACATTAATCGCAACACGGCACTTGACCTTCCTAATCAAAACATTTTGATTTCTTTTTTTGTTCCCTACAAAATGATATGTGAGTAGGGGTTTCAGAAGGCAGTTCAGAGGTCCTGCTTTCCCAGAAGTGTTTCCCCAAGAGTGACTTATGAAAAGAGCTTTTCCAGTGCCCATCTGGGTCCTGCTTGAGACATTGGGCCAGACTATTTCAGCCTATGCTGTTCCTTGGTGCTCTGTAACAGTTTCCTTTGCAGCTCACCTGTGGACCAAAGCTTGATCGAAGCATTGGTCAGACTGCAGAGAAACAGATAGGAAAGAATTGTAATTTAGATACCTGACAAGGAAATTTTTTTAGTTCATCGTTAGTTGTTTTACAGAAGGTTGTAGGTAGAAACTTTAGCTAAGATCAGGGATCTTTTGCTCTAATCACTGTAAGGAAACACTTTACAAACAGCTATATTTTAAATGGGCAAAGCAGACAAAGGATGCAGAAAGGATTTTCTCCTTGTTTTAACAGGGATAGTACTGATAAGTGAGGGGTCCAGGGCCAAAGAAGTTGTCTGTGGCAGATGTCTGTGGTCTCCTTTTTTTCCTAACAACAGGATCGTCCTGTTTTTCCTGATTTATGGTCAGGAATTTGTTAAGTAAGTAATAAGTATAATTCTGCTTCTTTGTATCTACAGATCGCCCAGGCCTTGTCTGTGTTGAGAGGATAGAGAAGTGTCAAGAGGGTTTCCTCCTGGCATTCGAACACTACATTAATTACAGAAAACACCATGTTGCACACTTTTGGCCAAAACTGCTGATGAAAGTGACGGACCTGCGAATGATCGGCGCCTGCCATGCCAGCCGCTTCCTGCACATGAAGGTGGAGTGCCCCACAGAACTCTTCCCTCCGCTGTTCCTGGAAGTGTTTGAGGATTAGAGAGTCCAGAGTGGTTCTCCGCACCCCCGTCGCACTACTGGCTGTCATTTCATCCCGTTGCCCGGCTCTTCTCACCTCTGTTTGTTCTTCTTCTTTCGTGCTCTTCTGTTTCTTGAGGTGGGGTTGGGTTTTTGTTAGGGTTTTCTTTTGGGGTTGCTGGGGGGCAGTTGTATACACATGGATGAAAACGTCCCTTTAATGCGGGTACTTGTGACTATTGCAATTTGTTCTTCAGTCCTTTGATGTGAATGCTTTGACAGCTTAACAGTGAAAATAGAAACAGGCCAATCTCATTCACCAGCACTTGCATGGTCACCAGCTCACACACATCATTGCTTGGAAAATAAGAGAGAGAAATTGAAATGGCAGAAAATAAATTGGCCTCCAAATTGAAACGGCTGTTGTTAATTTGACCCTGGCAATTTTGTTTAGTCTTACCTCATTTTGCAGGGCACAAGTGACCAATTCATGAGATGAAATTTCTAGTCTTCATGGTTGTTTCTATTGTAACAATCACCATTATGATCTGGGATCTGCATCATCACCATGATCCCATCATTATCTGAGGATTGTTCAGGCAGATGCAGTACAACAGTTTAACTCTGCCCTGTAAATCAAGTACTTAAAATAATGCAGAGTGTTAGAAGGGATTGACTCTTCTTTTTTTTTTCTCCCATGTGTATAAGAAATTAAGATACTTCAGGTTTTACTACATTTGAACTCCATGTAACTTCACTGGAAGGTAAGGAGGGGAGTTTGATCCTCTGAGGTGCTTTTCCTCAGAGTGGAGAGGTCTGCTTTTTCTGAGGTGTGTGGAAAATTCGTCACTCTGAGGGAGAAGGCTCTCTGTCAGGATAGCAGGCTTTCCTCGGAGTTATTCAGGGATATGAATGCTCACAGAATGATGAAAAGGGGAACGAAACATACAGGGTGACCTTCAGATGGGACGGAAACCAACCGTGTTATTTATGACACTCAAGACTGTACAGCTTTATCCCAGTAATACAAACAGTGTTGCTTGGCAGTAATCTTTTTGGGTTTATATATATATATATATAAAGTTTATATGCACGTATATATATAATTTTATATATATATAATTACAAAACTTCAGCAGATGTCTTAAACATATTTCCATATTTTTCTCATCTCGCTCTCCTCTCACCCTCTCCTGTGCGTGTGTGCATTTATGTGTGTTGATCAATTAGGTTCTCCCTCCTTGGTGTCTGTCTGTGTTTTGTTTGGCTAGATTCTCTCTTGATTCCTTTAATTTATTTCAACTAACTGCACTAGCAGGAACCGAACTGAGCAATGACCGGATGTCCTGCTGCCGAAATCTGCAAGCCAGTACTCACAGTCCTGGAATGTTTGGAGGCCGGTGATGAGGGCATTATAGGTAGAGGTTCCTCTCTGTCATCCATCTCCATTCAGGGGTGTTGTCCCTGGATTTTATAAACTTGGTATTAAATCATTCTCTTAATTTGTATGATACATCAAAAGCATCCTTCTGTTCTTCCTGGGAACCAGAGACTTAGTTCACTTATTTGCACTTCTTCATACCCCACGTTCTTTCGTGTTGTGCATTCATTTGTACCGGTTTCTTTCTCTGCTATTTATTGATATATTTGCCTGGCAAGTCAGTGGGCATTGTTATGGTGGATGTGTTGACTTTCAAAGCTCATGGCCTATATCTAATCCCGTACATTAGGTGTTTATCCCCTCATGAAAACATGATACTCAGGAAAACGTATCTTGTAGGTGGAACACAGTATGTGTGTGTCAGGGGTTAAATTCTTTCCAGCCCTCTTCCCCTACATCATTAAAGCATGTGGAGTGCTATTGGCAGTGTTTTCAGGGAATCTTGTTCTCCTTATTCTTTGATACCATATGTACCTCTGATGAGTTGTGAGCAGTGATGTTATCACTTAAGGGGTTTTAGCCGTAATTTTGTGAGAACACAAAACACAATGGGTTGTTTAGGGTTTTTTTGCAGGTAGCGAGGAAGACAGACTGTTGGAAATTCGTTCTTAAATGTTTGCTGAAGTTGAAGAACCTCTATTGTGGGTTGTGTTTCTTCCATCTTGTTAACAACAAGATATGTGTTAACATATCTTCCATATGTGTTAACAACATCAGTCTCTATCCAGATTCCTTGTAGAGCACTGTGTCTTAGGGGTGAGTTAGAAACTTTCTAGCTTTTGGAACAAGGGGCCAGACAATGTGATGAACTCACATGTACTCATGCAGAATCTCAGATGAGCAGCATCCATAGTCAGTAAAGGGTGCTAGATACCTGATTTGGGGGCGGCTTGGTAGAGAGCTGGTAGCATACAGGGAAAGCAAAAAACCAGCTGATCCATTACGTGCATCTATACCCACAGTGGCTTGCCAAGAAAAAGAGCATGTCTTTTGGAGTTCTGTTCTGCCACGGATCTGAGCCAGCAGTTCCTCCTGAACTGCTGTGCAAGTATCTCACCTGTTTGCTAAATCTGAGCTTGAATTAGCATACAAGCTTTTCACTATGCTGCAGGTGAGACCCAGGAGAAAAAACATCACATTTCTCCTAGTAGTATTCACAATGATCTCACTACAAGGTCCACGATAATTCATGTATTTTTCAGGGCTTCAGTTCCTGGAGTTGGGCTGCTGCTTGAGAGGTTCTGTCTGTCATTAAGGTCGGCAATTCTTATCCTTTGGGCTCTAAAGAAAATCAGTAGCCTAAGTGTTCATTATTTAGATGGGAAGTCACTGTGCAACAGTGACTTAGCTTGTAATTATTGGGACACTCATAACTGGCTTTTGAACACTTGGGATTGTCAGGACTGCATAAATCAAAAAAAGTAAATAAAGATCAGAAGTTAGGAAAAAATGTGAGAGTTACTGGATTAACTTGGGGAAGCAGCAAGAGATGAAAGAACTTGAAACACCCTGGACAGAACTGCAGTTTGAATCAGTGCTGAGAATTAATGCATTGTACACTTGCTGCTCTAAAAATTTTTGCTCATACTGGATCTTGTTCCCCAAGGTCTACCATGGCAACTTACAACATTCTGTAACAGCTTGCATAATAAATAGATGTAAGCCGCATTTAGGAATCTGAGCTAACGACCTGGTTTACCAAGATGCTGATGCAGTTTGGAGTTGGGCTTAATCAGGGTTCAGAAAATCAAGCCTCCTTCCTTAGGTGATTGCAGGTGCACTGAAGTGCCTAAAATCAGGCAACCAACTGTTGACAGGTTTGGCAGTACTCTAAGTGGAAAGGACACACTTTGCGAGCTTTTTAGATTAAGTTGGAGTCTGGCACTGGTCAACAGAGCGGGATTAGTAGTATTCCTCGATGAAAACTAAGGCCAAGCTCTCAGTCTGACAGATTTGATGTACTGACATCTAATGGCCTCTGATCTCCTATCAGTCTTACTTTGTGTGAGTTCATTTACTCCCTCAGTACAACTCCTGCTTTGTGTGATCATGAGCGCAAAACTAGATCACGAGGATGCTCTTGCAGACCCTTACCAATGGATACCGACCTTGGTTCTGCAAAGACATACTTGCTTTTAAATATCAGTGATCTCAAGCCATTGTAGGATTGAGCCGCTGGGTTGACCATCTGGGCGGCAGACATCAGAACTGCAGCCAGCAGCCTTTGTAGTAACTGGCCTTCTGTGTGAAATAGTAAACGTGCACTTCGGAGTCGCGTTTCTGATGGTGCCACATAACTCTCACGTTTGCTCTGTGGTTTGTGTGGTTCTACATGGAAGATTCTTCCTGTCAAACCTGATTGTCGCCATTCGTGGTTTTGCCCTGAGTAACACGTGCATTTAGATACTCATTTCATGTGTAATCTCAGTTAAGTTATGATATTTATAATTACATATATAGTGTGTGATAACGATTTTTGTTTACATTCTGCCAAAATGTAGATGTTAGAGTTAGACCTCCAAGGTCCGAAATCATCCTTGAGCAGACTGCTTGCTTCTTCAGAGGTAGGCATCAGAAAGAGGAAAAAACTGTCCAGAAAGACCATTTATGTCAGAAATCTGCCAAGACAGGGCTGTTGATCACAAGCAGAGCATGTCATTGCTAGTGATGTATTTTTATGCTATGGAACTCTAACCTGTATGTGTCATATTGACTTCTTGCTGCATGAATCATAAATTATAAAAATCAATCTTACGGTTTTGAGATGTAGCCAGCATTCCTAAGGCTAAACCTTTTTCATTGACAGAATCGAAATCCACAACCAAGGAACGTATTCCTCTCACTGTGAGAGCAATTGAAGGTGTTCAACATTTATCTTTTCACAAAGGAAGAGGTGACAGGACCTCTTAATGTGTCTTGTTATTGTGATCATCTGGAAATGATTGCCAGACGTTTCCTTTTGATACAGCAATGAAGTGATCCGTATTTAAATTTTATAGACAATTTTATTCTAGTGTGATAGAGATTTATTTTCCACTTAAAGACTCAAAATGGTGTGAGCACATTTTTTTTACTATGGTATATTTTTGCTTTAAAATTGAAAACAAAAAAAAAAAAAGGTTTGGCCTTATCACGAAGTTTTAGTATAGGTGTTAGCAAATGCAAACAGTATGCATTATTTGTGTGTATCCACATTGACTGATGTCGCCTTCTAAAAGCAATATTGTGCAGGTAATAAGTTGTTTGTGACTGTCCATTGCACAGTTTACCTTCTTTAAAAGCTAACCTTGTTTATGCACAAGACAATCAAATGTAAATCTGCATCAGCACCCGGATGTAGATTAAATTTATGTAAATTACTGAGCACAATGTAAAACATTAAAAGACACTTTATTTAATTACACATTTAATGTTGGTAAAGATAGTATCAGGGCATGAACTAGCTGACATACTGTAATTTCTTTTTTCCTACTTCCTTAGCACTCTTCAGTTTTAGTTTGCTCATAAATACATCAAATTAGTCATTCATAATTTTTTTGAAGAGAAGGGTGGTTTGGGTTGTTTATTTGTTTTTATGATGTTGGTTGGGAGGACTTCTTACTTTGTCTATGTGGTTTGTGGGGTTTGCTTATTCTGTTTATTTTTTTATATCGGTTTCATGCCCTGAGGGTAAGGCAAACATTACACCGTACAGTAAAAAACAAAGTACCTTGGATGATGTATTTTTTTGCAAACAGTGTTAAGAGTTATGCTAGATTGGTAATATTTTTTCAGCCTAAACTATATTAAAAAAAAAAATCTGTGATCACAAATGTTTTAAACTATCTAAAGAGAAAATTTGTATATTTGGGGGAAGAAAATAATTTTTACATAGCTTTTGTATGCAGATATTAAAATGTAATTATGAATATAGTGGGCATAGATAACTGTGTAAGCTTGAATTCTAAAAAAGAAAAAGCTTATAACTCAAAAGTGGTCCCGGTGTCTCTGTCTTTTTGTTGCGGGCTGTTTTGTCAGCTTTGTCTCATGCTTCCAAGCCACTGGAATGGGAAAAATAGGACAAGAGGACAAGTTGTATCACCTCTAACCTGTTTGTATGCTTCTGCATCCATTTCATTGCCTACCTCATATCTTATCTCCTCCCCTCCCCTCCCTTGGGCACCCAGCCAAACGTTTTCACTTCCCCATGGTTCACATCACCTAAACTGAATTCACTCCAGTGAACTGACAGTTATGTCTCGCTCAATTACATTTCCTAAGGGAATGCCCTTTCTTTCCTTCTCCATTCCCAGACTAGACAGGGATGGTGTCACAGGAGCAATAGACTTCCCATCTCTTCACACTTCCCATGCCTTGGTCGCCTACCTGTTGGAGAAGGTCTCCTCGCTCAGATGTTATCTCTGTTCTGATATTCCT
>JAVJGJ010000047.1:104303302-104342668 GCA_035590215.1 Microhierax caerulescens
TGGGCACGGCGCTCCCGATGGGCCTCACCAGGCCGAGCAGAGGGGCAGGATCACCCCCCTGACCCGCCGGCCACGCTTTTTCTAATGCACCTCACTTGTACTCACCAGGTCAAGAGCTACAGAGCTGGAGAGATGGTCACAAAGGTCTGCCTGGATGGATATTGTGGTAACAAGGTGGATGGTGATAACAAGGGCAGATCTACTGCCTCTAAAGCCTGCATGCAAAGCTCAGGAGCAAAGTATTTTTTGTCAGGAGTCTGTAGTATTAAAATGGGCATCTGGTTATTATAAAAACCTGGCATTCAGTTGTCTGTTCTCCTCAGAACTATTCTGTCATCAGACCTGCAAGTTGTGAATATTGTTGCCAAGACCCAAGGGCAAAATGAGAGTCTGTGGGGAGAAGCTGTTCTGGCCAGAAGGAGACGGGTTTGGCCCCCCCGCAGATTGTGTGTTCACACAAATTTGCACTCAGTACATGGGTAAAACACAAACCGGGCTGATCCCTTTCCAGTATATACCCCCAAACCCTATGCTGGAACATAGGTGCTGATTGCCCTTTGAATCAAAGGTCTTCTGGGAGTGACTCTTCATTTTGGGAGCTGAGGACAACTTGGAGCCCTGGGCTGCCCTGCACTGAAGGCAAGGGAACGCACCAGGCTGGGAAGGGCTGTGGTGACATCTCCACGTGCCCCGAGCAGCCGCGGGCACGCAGCCCGCTGAGCCTGGAGCAGCGTCGGGGCTGCGCTGGCACCGGGGCTTGGCTGCTGGTCAGCACCCAGGGCAGGGAGGGCACACAGAGCACTCGGGGTGCGAGGCACGGCATCCCTCTTCCTGGCACTTTTAGAGTTCTAATAAAAAAAAATCCATAGCGAAATCAAGAAATCAGCCCGTGTTAATTATACCTTGTCACATTTCTAGCCGTGCTGATCTGATCTGCCTCTAGCCTTGGCGTCAGACAGTTGAACGCACCTACACACTAGTTTTCCCACACATGTTTTTTCCTGAACTGGGGACGATGACAGTCTTTCAGCTTCAAAACAATGCTCACACTCTCCATTTCTTTTCTCTGGCGGAAAAGAAGGTGGCAATAAGGATTTTCAGCAGGAGATGTCAAGACCAGATAGGGGTCTAGGACAGGACAGGAGGCTGAACTAATAAGCCAGGTTTCAGAATCACTTTCATGAGCCAGCAACTGCAGTGCCACACTTCTACTCAACTAGTGCAGCAAGCCAAGCCCAGGAATTACTTCAGGACTAGTTTTGCAATTCCCATGATTTTACTGGAAGTAAACAAGACTTTCTTTTTTTTCTTTTTGGGGGCTTCAGAATACATTTAGAGGATGTTTGACTTGCACTCGTCAGCCCCTCTCAGCTCTTGCACTTTGTAACAGTCAGCATTGGGAAGGGAGGAATCCCTTTTTGTGGTGTCTGTTGCAGAGGAAACGCTCCTCCTGCTTAATGAGGATGTTATGCAGAGATTTATCTGTAGGGGAGATACTCTTCTGCACTGTCCATGTAGCCTTCATTCCTACATCTTACACACATGCATACCCTAACTCCTGGGCATTTTTTTTCTTAGCAAGGCTTTGTAGCTCCTATATTTGGATTGGAGGTTAGATACCAAGGTTTTGCAAGAGAGGGGGCTATTCTGTGTGTATGCCAGTGCTCTCCACAGAATGGAAACCATCCTCACTTTAAAGGTGCTGCTCTTGCAAAAATGTATGATGTTCTTCATCAGACAAGTAAAGTTTATCTGTTGCTTTTACAAAAAGCCAAAGGAAGTAGAAGCTAGTGAAGCCTGACTTTGCCATAAAGCTGTGATTTGTGACCACAAAGTTGGGTGCTTGGTCAGACCATGGCAGCTGTGGGGCAGAGCATTTGCACACCCATTGTTCAAAATGTTCCTCTCATGTGAAACGGTTGGGTTGTGCACCTATGCAGCTTAAGCAATAGCTTTTGTGACAGACATACCTATATATTGGTGACATTTGTCATCTAAAATCTCCCTGCTGAGAAATGCAGCCTAGCTGTGAGTCCTGATGTACCTGGGTTCGTGTCCAAGTTTCTGTAATGTCCAGGGTGATTTTAATCTGATTTTTTTCCAGGCTTTTTCATACCACTCCCTGGTTCTAGCAGCGCACAGCTGGTGTGGATTATCACGAGCCGCCTGAAAATCACATAGTATTTTTTAAGGCCACAGGCAGATGACTATGCCCTGACCTGCCTTTGAGCTAACTGAGCAGGACACAAGAAACCACTGGGCATGACATGAGCAATTGCCAGATGTGACAGCTACGAATGTGAGAAGCCAACAAAAGTTACATATAGCACCATGAGGAATGGATGGATTTCACAGATGGTTGAAAATGAATTATGTGAGGAATAACCAGACCTCACAGATAACTGTAAGGGAGGGTTGAGGACCTTCTGGGGAGTGGAACCTTGCAAGGCCTACAGTGCCTATGTAAAAGTATCCATAATGTCATATAAGGTCAAGATGTACCTACGTATCATTATCAGAAGTACAGAATTTGTGTACAGGTGGAGACAAATCTGGACTGAGAGTGAAAAAAAGTAATTAGGTGTGGCTTATTTATTTTGGAGGAGACTAGGGTGGAGAAAGGAGGAGCAAAACATGGGAAAAGAGCTAACAGGTGTAAATGACATAATCACAGCCATCCATGGGTACCTGCCCTTTATCACTACAGCCTGGAGCAGGACAATTAGCCAAACCTGTTCTGATCATACCACACATGTCTAACTTGTTTCCAGAGTCAGGAGACCCAGGGTGCATTCAGTTGCCAGCAAAAGAACACCCAGGATGGACAAATCAAGCATCCCAGCATGCCGTGTTGGTGTCTGTTCCAGGCTCTGGTATCAACATCTCCCTATCAGCCTAACCTCAGTATTCATGATACAAATGTTGATTACATAATTCATGGCAGGTTGATTGCTCTGTTGCAAAATGCTGTGTGTGTTTTACTGACTCATCTTAGAAAGTTTCTTGTTACTCAGCCAAGATATAATGGGGAGAGCAATGACAGTTTCCAGGCAGCATCTGTAGGGTGAAGCCTGCAGTTGTCCCTTTGAGGACTCCAGACACTGAAATGCACCAGGCTCTGATAGTTTTTATGTTGTTGGCTTCAGATCTTTGTGACTCCAGCTAATCTAATCTACAGCACACCCCAGGACAAGGAGCTTGCCAGACTATACAACGAACAGGATTCAGAAATCACCTGTTCACATTTACCCTTCTGCTTCTTCTCAGCAATCTTTCAGTTTCACTGATTTTGCTAAATTAAATAGAGAAGTTTTTCCCAGGCCAGTAGTAAAAAGTACCAGAGAGCTATAAAAAATTCAAAGTCTACACCACAAAGGTCTTGAACTTCAGCTGAGCACTCTGGTCGTACAGCATACCAGGTGCTTGGCACGGGCCCATTACTGCACCCTGTATGATGGATTCTCCTTACGGCGCTCCGTGTCTGGAGAGCTGGTCTTGTTCATTGCTTCACTCACCTGCTGGTCACAAAATGAGCATTGAGGGGGGAGGACAGGGCTGTCCTGTCTCAAATACATTGTTTGTAAATGGGAATTCAGGAGTGTAGTTCAGTGAAAAGCTCCTTGAATAGGGGTTTCTTCATGTATTTCTTATTCAGCTCCTGGGCCTCGGCCACCCTGAGTGAATTCTGTTCCCAGAGCTTCAGCTTGTCTCCCCACAGGTGCTGAAGCACACTGAGAGGTGAAGTCTGCATCACCTCTTACCCACCTGTCCCTGTCTCCCTTTGAGGTCTGGCCTCAGTCACGCAGCACACTACGGTTTCCATTTGCATATAGACTCTGTTCAGCGTCAGTTGAGAGAAAGGTAAGAAAGAAGTTGATGATGATGATGGGAACTGGAATTCAGGAGGTCCAAAGTACATTCCCACTTTAGCCAGGGATTTGTTGTGTGATTTTGGCCATGGGTCTTAAGCTACACTGTCTGCAAAATGAAAGTAACTTGTCCCTGCCTTCCTGGAGCACTGATGATATAGAAATAGCACAGTAATGAGAGTCATATTTACGCTTTGAAGAGCAGCGCAGGACAGCCTGGTCTCCTCCACATGTGTCACATTGCATGTCACCCTTTGGAAATAACATTGTTAGCAAAACTCCCTGCAATTGCCTGAGTCAGCTTTGCTTGTTTGAATTCCTCTGGATGGTGGATTAAATACAGCCCATCTTATCAGGCTTTACTAGGCTTTCTGACAGGGTAATTAATAGCAGCACACACAGAGCATTGGTAGGCTTCGCATGGCTCTTACTGTGAAACAATTGTAATGATGAAACATTTTCATCTGAAGACCTGAGGACGGAGTCTATAGAGTGTTAATAAAATTAATTGAACAGAGTGAAAAGCATCTCAGGGAGGGCAAGACCTTTCCTTCTGGCAATCACCGGTATTTTGCAAGTGAGGTGTGCTGTTCTGACAGAGGAATAGAAGCAATGAAGTAAAAAAGGCTGTTGATTTCCAGGCAGAGAATGGTCTGGTCCTTGTTTTCCAGCCACTTTGTCATGTCTGCAGCAGACAGAAGTGTCTTGAACCCCTCCCCAGCCCCCTTTTCTCAGTATGCTCCAGTCTTACTGACATGTCTTACTGCCAGGAACAAGTCATATGGAACAGGAAGGTTGCTCCTGCCTCTGCTACACTTGGTGTTTTTCTTTCACAGGTCAAGTAACATAAATTGTACTGGTATTTTCCCTGTGGTTTCTTGGGCTGTTGCATTAATGGTCATGAATTAATGCTGAGGGAGAAATGCCAGTTGTAGGATCAGGATGTACTTCTCATTATAGTAATTGATGTCTGACAGTGCTGGCAGGATGAGGTCTACAGTTCAGTCTGAAAATGGGTTTATTATTCTGCCATTCAGGAGCTTGGATAAATTGTTGGCACTCGTTTTATCTCAGGAAAAGATTAGCCTCCTTGAGAGACTGGCATGGTCATGCTTGATGTAAGACATAACACATGGAGTTGGAAGAAGGCAAAAACGTTACAGGTTGACTGTGGATGGGAATTGAACGTGTGGCAGCATGGAGCAATTCTCTGTCTCTACTAGTGTCCTGCAAAGGACAGCAAAATTTATTCTGCCCTGCAAGTACCAGGAAGATGAGGGAGGCATAGGCAGCATGAATAAATGAGGAAAGAAAATGAAACACAGAGGAACTAAAAAAAAATATTTTTTTTAAAATGCCACTTTCTGAAGATGCTTGCAATCATGCTTTCTTTTTCTCTCTCTCAGTTTCTGTGTACCTCTGTTGATTTTGCCCTTCCCTCCCATCAATAAGTTTTAACTCTTGGTGTTTTCTAGAGGAATTGAGAACTCAAGAGTGCCTGTCAAGGAGCCTCAAGGTAGAGGAGGGGCCCTGTTCCCCTTACTATGGTAAAAGACGAGATCGGTGCTCCCTCAACAGAAAGGCTTCCACGTGGAGGGGAGAGAAGAAGGGAGAAAGTGGATGAATGCCCGGATTGCAGAAGTGCTTCAGTTAAAGATTACATGAACTCACAGCTAATTATCTATGGGCTCCTGCAGCTGTGTAGTGGTTTTGAGGGATGTGTGGCAACCAAGTTGTAGACTTTGGAGTCTGAAGAGGGATTTGGATGCTTTTGAACTGTATCTAAATATTATTCCTGCACAGTTCTGTGTTTTCAGAAAGTTCAGAGAAACAGTTTACCTTTGAAGAGCTTTAAAACCAAACTGTCAGGTGTATTTTTTTAATAATTTACCCCAGCCCTCAAAGTGTTCTAGATATTCTGCAGATAGGTATGAAGGTCAGGGGGATGATTCAGAAACCTTTATCCACATTAGCAGCCTCAACACTAAGGCTTACTCTGAGGGATTTATGATCTCTTTAGAGAAGGGCCAGCTAAAGAAAGGAATACAATAAAGTGATGGTGTGGGAAAACTTAGGGGTGTCTCCCTCAGCCAGCATCTTCTGGTTTGATCTCACTTTGCTGTTAATTCTGGTTTGATCTCACTTTGCTGTTAATTTTTATATTTATATTTGGCATCTTTCTGAAGTGCTTCTTATCACAATGGAAGCACAAATCATGTTAATTAATGAGAGTAGCAGCCAAAAAAAAAAACCCAAAAGGAACTGGCACTCCTTTGCCATAGTCAAGAGCTCTTGAAAAGCTTGTCCTTGACATTGTTTCGTCTGAAGAAAAATTAGATGCATGATAGCCCTCAGACTTGATTGACTTGATTTAAATAGCCAAGCATCATCTCCTTGACTTGACCATCTATCACTGAGGACATTGAAATGTCTGAGGTAGTCCGCAATAGCTTTAGCATGACGGAGAAGAAACCCTTCCTGTTGATGTAAAACCTCTGCCAGGCCCAGAATTAGGGCATGATGCTGTGAATCACCACGGCACAGCTGGAGAACCCATATGTTCAAAACCTTTGGCAACTTCTCATACTCATCTGCAACCGTCCAATGAACCTGAATTCAAAGAACCTCCTTCCTAACCTGAGGTCGCAGCTCACGCTGCTCGCTGTGGGATGCTGTCCCCCTGGCCACACACCAGCAGCCAGGTTTCAAGACACCATGAGTTGTTTTCAGTCGCAAGTAGACAACAGTGCAACGTGTAGGTGCCCACCCCAGCAGAGAAGGGTGCAACTAGCAAAGCTGTCAGCAAAGGCTGCCTTGTGTATCGTTAAATTCATAAGCTATCAGTCATTCAGTGGTTGCTCCCCGACCCACCCATACCAGCTGAACATTTCCTTGTGGGCTCAGATCTGACAGTGAAAGAGAAAGGGAAAATGTACCATTTCTTCAGTTCCTTCTCTATCTTCAGCTGACAGACAATGAAAATGGTGTATCCGGCTCACTCACCACCAGCAGCAAAGCACTGCAACTGGCTTGGCAGGGGCACATAGTTGTTCTCATGAGTAAGATGATTCTTATAGCTCCTGGATAAACCACCTGTTGCAGGGCTGTGGGGTGATTATGGCAATTTAGACCAAACTAAGTAAGTTTTAACCTTTCAAATCTTTGCAAATCCTCTTGGAGCTTTTGAATCATCTTTTATGTTTTATGTATCATCTTTTTCAGTTGCCTTCTCAATGTCCGAGGGTGGGACGGTTGGGGGTCAGTCTTATTGACCTTGTAGTACACACAACAAAAATCTTTGAGGGACCAAGAACCACAGGAGATGTACCACAGAGAGACAGAAGCAGAGGGACATGGCAGCAGACCCCTATATGTGAGGTGAAGGTGGGCATAGAATATGGCAGGTTTTCAGAGAGGTTTGGTTTGAAAGCCTCTCTTGGCTTGCTTTATTTTCCAGCTGAAGGAAAAGGCTGTGGTTATCCAGCAGTACCAGCACCAGCACAGCCCTGTGACAGACACATGGCATCTTGCCATGGAAGCTATTTCTGAACTGCAGATCGGTCCCAAGGGGCAATATTGGAGTCACAGGCTATCTGAAGGACAGACTTTCCTATCTGCTAGTACTGTTCATCTCAAAGCTGCATCAGGATTATATGTAAACAAGGAAGAAAGTAAACAGGGTTTCCCCAGCAGCAAAGCTCTGTGTAGCCTGAAGATTTTAAATGCAAGACTGGTCCTGAAGATTCACGTAGAAACTCTCTTCAGAAGTTTGCCATCATTCAGAGTTTCTGCCTTGGCATGGGTTATGTGGAGAAAAGCTGGGTTCTTGCCCTCCCACCTGAACAGAAAATCTCTGAGATCTCTAGTACAGTAGCTCGGTGTTGAGTCAACAGGTAGAGAAACCAAGATACTGCAAATAGTTGACTCACCTTAAGCAGCTTAAAAGCTGTGGCTGGAACAGCTTCGTCCATGGCATTACAGAGCTGACAGTCATATACTGTTCAGTTCTTGACACACCAGTTTGCTTGGTCTTACGACAGGTCACTCCTCGATTCTTTTTCCCTCCTCGGTCTCCTTGTCTTTAATGAAACACTTGCTTGGGCTTCCCAGACACAATGCAAACACAGGCATCTCTGCCGCTAACTCTTGATGGTGTCATGGGGTGGTGGGATGAGAAGGGCTGCAGGGGATTGCATTCGTTAAGGAGAGTGAAGTGGAGCTGATCAGCAACAGGCAGGCAAGTGCCAGTAGGAGGGAGAAAACTCCAACAGCCCCGAGTCAGGCAGCACAAACTGCAGAAGGCGGCCAGAGAGGCAGGACACAAAGGGATGAGGCGGAGGGGGTCTGAAGCTGGTTGCGCACCTGCCAGCTGGCTACTAGAGGGCTTTTTGGCAGGCAGGTGAGGAAAGGGCTCTGTGGAGCTGCTCAGGGAAGGAGTGGATAGATGACTAGAGGTGCTAGAAGATCAGAGCAGAGGTCTCTGCTCTTTGTCGAGCGAGTGGGTAGAGCTGGAACAAAGTAAGCTGTAGAAGATACAATGCAAACTTGGTTACGGCGTGTGGCAAGACTGGGAGGTATTGCTGGATGTGGGCCTGCATAGCTGGGGCATGAGAACAGGCACCGCACGGCTGGATTCTTTCCTCTCAGCTAAAGCCCAACCACAGAAGACTGCAGCAGCACCCACTGGATTTGGGGCCTGGCGTAAGCACGTTCAGAGCTGCTGTTCATGGGAGCTGCAAAAATAATCCAGGGGGCTGGCTCTGCAGCTCCCATCCGTCACACACGAAGCTCTGTTTGTATCTTTCTACACAACCAAATGAGCTGCGATTAACAAACAGACCGCTTCAAGCATCACAGACTAGACTTGCTGTTAATTAAAAAAGGGGATGGAGAGGCAAAACAATGTTTTCCAGCTCCTCCCTGTGTCTCTTCTTTGTCTTTGCTTTGTTCTCACTCTCTTGCTGACAGTCTTCATGCCCTGTCTCCCAGCAGTGATATAAAGGTTATTTGATTATACGAGGACTGTTTTGTCTTACAGGACAAACATCACCCTCTGGGAAACATAGGAGTTGCTGGCGTTGCAAGTTCGTGCCTGCATGCCCACAGCTGATGGTCTCCATCAAGGCCCAGGAGCTGGAACTGTGTGTGTGTGTGTGTGAGAGAGAGAGAGAATGTGCAGATGAGTGTGCCTGTGCACATGTGACTGTACTCACACAGTGGTTGGGCTATCTGGGTTGGGGATATCTGGGTTTTAACGTGAAAAATTTAAGTTGTAAGCCCTCCTGGTTTGGGAAGACAAAAAAGAAGAAACTCAGAAAGGTGGATCCTAACACACAGCTAAAGAAATGCATCAGCTGAAAAAGGAGGAAAATGAAAGGTATCTTCTGGTGGTATTATTTCCGTGAGGCTCCAGATTGAGAGGAGGCATAGAGGCTGGTGTTGAGCCCCGTTCCCTAAAGGCTGCTTGCTCTTAAGGCTCACGCCCTCACCTTTCTCTAGCTGGGAGAAACTGCAGCTGTGAGGGGAGATGTGGGGCAGGAACAGCAGGTGACGGCAGAGACTGACTGTACAGAGGAATCACCCTCACACGCAGGCTCTGAAGCTGCAGCATCCTCCCCTCCCCAGGCGCCCAGCACCAAGAGGGGTTCAGTAGACTACGTTGTAGTCCCGATGATGCTCAGCAGTGATTTAAGGCTCTTCCCATCTTTTAATTCCCTCCTGCTGCCTTGCCCTCGCGAGGGCCTGTGCCGCAAGCACGGCGCCTGATTGCGGGGCTGATGCTCTCAGCTCCAGCGCAGAGGCTGCAGTGAGAAATGGCTGTGCATCGCTGAGCAGCTGGAAGCAGTTATTAACCGAATTTGGCATCTGAGCTGAGCTATGAATGCATCTGGGCGGCTTGAATTGTTCTTAATTATATTTTTGTTTTATTGTTTTCATTTCGAACTGCACTTTACCATTACTCTCTGTATATCTCTGTGCTGTACATTCGCTTTGCTGCCAGCCTGGGGTAATTGCTCCTTGCCGTGCAGTGTTTGCCATTTTAATTTTTTATCATCTTAGTTACTTTCTTTTCTTTTCCCCTTTAGATTATTTGGTTATGTCACTCCCATTCGCCCTGACATTTCAATAAATTCACTGCTACATTATCTTTGTCCCTAGAGCTGCAGTTTATCCTTCTCTTCTAATGTCTCTGTCTCGAAGCTGGATACAAACTGTTTGTTTTTTCCTAACAGCTTCCCTTTTGGGCTGGGGAGCAAACGGCCGCAGAGCGCAGCCCTGCCGCAGCCAGCAGCGCGCTGCGTCGCAATCCTGGTGCCAGAGCGCCCCCTGCCAGGAATACTGGGGAATAACACGTCTCCTCTTAGGGGAGGGATTAAAACCAGGCAGGATCCGCAGCTGTGTCCGGCCACAGGTTAATTAGCGCCCAGCTACTCAGATGCCATTAGCTGAAAGGGTGCTGGTGCAAATGGTGTGTAAGGAAATGAATTTGTTGGGACTCCATCTGCAGGCTGAGGAAATGCCCTTTATCTTCTGGGTTTTGCACTTCTCTCTCCCCCTGAGGTGCTTGTATTTTCCTCCTTCAGGCTTTGTGGCTAAAAGCTCACAGGAAGGGGGGATGCTGGGCAGCGACCCCAGTGCTGGGCAGGGAAGCGAGCTCTCCTGTGCGCTGTTCATGGGGAGGCAGCTCTCCAATGGGAAAGCACTTTTTCCCTTTGCAATAGTTGATTCCACCCCAAGCAGATAGTTTCTGTTTGTCAAGACTCTGGGCTTTGGCAGGTGCTGACAAATCTTGCTCTGGGGTTCAAGACGGCTCTGAGATGGCCAGTCCACCCCCAGTGGGTGGACTGTTCCATGGGGGGAATGGCCCTTCTCGCCACATCAGCAGGGTGGCACAAGCGGAGCAGCTCATGGGCCGCAGCTTCAGCTGCTGCAGAGCAACACCTGGCAGCTCAGTTCAAAGGGGTCCATGAAGATGGGGTTTGGGTGAGTTATTGGGCTTTATGCAGAAGTGGGGAGGCACAGCCAGGTACTGGAGCCCCGTGACTCTGCTGCAGGGGTAGCTGCATCTGGGGGAGATGCAGCATAGGTAGCTGTTGGGTGGAGAGGTGAGGGGGACACAGGAGAATGATACTTCCTTGATCTGCCTTTTATTTTGGACCGAGTGGTGCTTACCATGTCACCAGTTTCTGGAGCAAGGTCCTCACAAACGGTTTGGTTTCTCACCAACAAACTGACTAAGACCTTGGGCTGTGGTTTGATGTGTGAGTTCACTCCAGCAGCACTGCATATACAGCCCTTCTTAAACTGCTTGTGTAATTCTTATTAGACTTTATTCATGTATGAGAAACACCATTTTCCTTCAAGTACTCCTTCTAGACTTTAATAAAGTCCTAGTGTATTAATGAGCTGAGCCTCTGGACTCTTGCTCTCGTATCTTTTAACGCTGCCCAGAGAAGACAAAACCCACCCTGGTAGCTACTTGCTCTAGCGCAGGAAGGTCCCTTGCTAATACACAGCAGCTCTTCAGCACGTTGGGAAACACAAAGGCTCCGGACAAGGCTCTCCCAGCGGTCAGCTTACATGGCTGAATGGAAGCCCATGGTATTCACATGTGGTAAGTTATGCAGCAATGGAAGCTCAGGCAGAGCAAGGGTATGTGCAACGTCCACGAGCACATAACAAGGACAAACCCTAGCTGTTCCTCTCTAGACCTCGCCTTTACAGGACCAGCTTATCATTTTAAGCCATAGCTGCAACGACACCAGGAATGTGACCCATGGCCACGCGATGGCCTGCATTCAGGTCTTTCCACTGTGAGCCTGGCCAGCCAGAGCAGCATCGCAGGCTCTGAGGCACTGCTGCGGCTGCCTCAGGAGCCGATGCATGCTCCTGATGGCACCTTCCATCCCCAGGCCAGCTGTGCGACTGCTGAGCCTGAGCAGGCACGAACGTGCACGTGCTGAGCTGGGAGAGCACCAGCAGGGAAATGGGGCTGCACCCCAGCAGGATGAGGCCAAAGCTGATCTCTCCTCCGTTGAAACCTCAGCAGCTGGTAGACATCAAGGTGGTTTGTAAAGTGCAAAGTACTGTGGGCAGATTACTGGGCTGAACTAGCAACTGAGCCTAGATTATGTGAGTCTGTAAGCCAAGGGGCAGTCGTTGCTATCAGTAACTACGCGATAGCCAGGGTGGGTATGTGTGTCTGCAGACACAAGTGAACAGGACGGGAAAGCTGTGCCCCGGTTCTGGGGGCCTTGTAGTTTTTCTTACTGTATTTCTAATGAAATGCTAGGACTAAACAAGGAAACTGTTGTGGCACTAAGGTGGCTCTGTCATAACTCTGACAGCACTGTTTCTGGCCATTTTGGGTGTAAGATGTGTAAAGAGGCAAAGCAAATAAATGCTTACTGCGGCAGCCATCGGGTTTGGGCTGAGCGTGTTTGAAGCCCACGCCATGACTGGAGAGCCACAACCACAAAGTATAGCATGGACATCAGAGCCTGCAAGCACGTTGCTCTTCAGCTCCAGGGCTATTTTTAAAGATCCTGACCTGGTTACAGACCTACAGAAACCTGGCAGGTGGGAAGGAGCAAATACAGGGACCTTCTCCATGATTCGAAAATAATTACTAGCTGTGGATGTAGTCACCTAACCTTATTATCCCCACCCACCCCGTGTTTGTCTTCTCCTCCAACCCTCTGAACGTGACACTGTCTTGCCTTGGCTTCAGTGCATTAGGAGGCTTTTCAGGGCCAGAAGTGTGGCCTGAGCATGGCCCAGGAGCTGTGGTGCCATGGGGCAGCCAGGGGAGGCTGATGCTCCTCCAGCACAGGAGTAAAGGCTGCTCATTTATGCCAAGGAATTTCTGGCTGCAGGTGCCAGGTAATTCCTGGTATCACTGGCAGGTGACCCTCCTGGCTGTTCAGAGCAGCACTTTAATTCAGCCCACCTATGCTCACACCAGGATCCTGTGCAAGAACAACCCCGTGCAGAGCTTACATGGAGTTAGCTACCAGAAAGTTTTATATATAGTGAAGTTAAAAAGTGACACCCTGCTTTGTCTTAGAAAGCAATGGAGGAACCTCTCCTATGGTGAAGCACCTATAAGAAAAATGGTACTTTTTTACGCCCAGGTTTATCACAGCATTTGCTGCACACAGATAAATGAAAAGAAAGCAACTGCTGACAGAACTGGGTTTCCCAATACATCACTATTTTAGCAGAGCTCTTCTGCAAGGCACACGGCAAACGGTTGTAAATAATTATGACTAGATTCTCCTTGTGAAATATAAGAACCAGCATTTGCTTTCTGATGCGTTAACCCAGCAGTTCAGTCTACACTCTTATAAAGGGACTAACAGGACAGATGCTCCCCTGCAGATGTTGGGGGGGGTGCAGTTTGGACCCCCATCAAACTAGCAAACAAGGGGAAGCCTGTGTGCGGGCATGCAGAGGGCAAATGCATACCACACAGTAGGCAACGGGGCTGCCAAGCCACGCACACTGTTAATCAGCATAAGGCGAAGATGGAGAGGTTGCTATTGGGTTAGGATAAAAAGGTGAAAAGAAAGAAATCCTTCATGCAGCATGGTCTGATCTCTGCACTATAAGCCAGCCTAAGAGGTACTAGTTTAGACATCGTGGAGGTGCAGCATTGTTAAATGATTTGTATCATCTGCCACTGGGGACCCAGAGGCGTGTTAGGTGACCATTTATCCATGTGTTTTCCCTATACCAGAGTGTTGTGCAGAAAAGAGGTCACCTATCAGGATGTCACATCTGTGCACAGATTTGGGTTGCTTACCAGGGCTGCTGTATCTGCATTTGGGCCAAAGGAGAAGAGGGAAAGGGACCGATGGGTACCCAAGGGAAAGGGACCGATGGGTACCCAAGGTTCTCCTGGAGATCTTACCATATTCTGGGGCTAAGCAAGAACTGAGTCAGTCTTCAGCATAGGTCAGAGGCAATTTTCAGCGTGTCGATGACTGAACCTGTGAAAGTGGCATAAACGGGGGCATTAGTGTCAGCCTCATTTTAGACACCATCACCATGGTTTCTAAATCACCATGCGTATGTATCACACAGCTTTTGAGACTCTCCTTTACGTAAATGAAAACCAAGGCAGCAATGATCCAGCCTTCCAACTAACCTGGGGCTGTCAGCACGGGGTCTGTGGAGCACCACAGCCAGTGGAGAAGAGCTGCTGAACTGCAGTAATCCAGCAGGCCTCTCTAGATGTGCATGATTTTAAGCTGCAACTTCTAGGCCAGATGGGTTTTTAACACATCGTATTGGTCTCTGCCTTTGTGCCATCTTGTAAGTAGCACTCAGTGCTGCTGCATCAAATAATTCGAGTCACAAATCTTCTAAGCCTGAGGTATGGGGGGTAGGGGGTGTGGGCAGAGAGAAAGGCTCTTTGAGAAGATAGTCCCCCTGGTTCTAAGCATGTAACTTTACAAGTAAGCCCCTGAGGGTTCTCCTCTAGCCAGAGGCAAAGGCTCTCCTGAAGAGCGATGCAGGGGAGCAGCGCTCGGGGACGGCCACGCAGCCCGCCTTGGGGATTCAGCAGCTGGTTTCCACAGTGGTAGGAGCCAGCAGAGCTCAGCCCCCTATCACTGCAAGTCCTGCCATACAGCAGAGGTGCTGCGCTGTGGGTTGGCAGCACGTACAAACTGCTCTGTGAAGGGGCCCAGCACGGTGCCTGACGGCGGGAAGCGTTGTTAGCGCGTGTGGACCTGCCGGTTCCCGCCAACCGGGGACGTGCAGCCTTGCAGCCGCCATGCATACCGCCTCAGCTCCCGTCTCTCTTTCTCTCGCCGGTGACGCGGCTGTGTCCTTGACCAACTTCCCTGCCCAGCGAGCACAGCTTTCGCCATGTGTTTTTCCAAGCTGCCTATTACAGCTCGTGCCTATTACAGCTCGGTCAGCTGCCAGCGGCAGGTGTCTCCAGGCTCTCCCCATACGTGGATGTTCCTCTCCCTCCCCACTCCAAACTTGAATTGAAAAAAAAAAAAAAAAAAAAAAAAAAGGAAAAAAAAAAAAAAAAAGAATTATCTGAAAAAAAGTATCAACATGTTAGTTAGTTACTATTAGTGACCAAGCTTGAAAAAAAAAAAAAAAGAAGGTATTTGCTGATGAAGGCTCTGGCAGCTGCTCACTGTACTCATCAAAGAAAAGGAAGTGTCAATTATTTCCTTGTACAAACTGTTTCTGTAATCAAGCACTCTGCGGATCGGCTGTGAATGCCGATTCCCTCCCAGCCCACACGCTGCCCATGGGCCGCGAGCCCCGAGCAGGAGGGTAGCTGGCTGCCCACGCCCCCATCCGTTTCTGCTTTCAGGGACACTCGTACCTTTGTTTGCCTTGTGACATTCACCATTCCCTCACGGAGTGAGGACAGAGGCAGGGCAGGCTGCTGCAGGCACGTTCACACTCGGGTCTACGCCATCGGCTCAAAGCCCAGCAAGTTGCCCACAAACAAGCACCAACACTTCACGTCCCCATCCTCACAGCATCTTGCCAAACCTGGAGGCTGGGAGAGGGGGGAACGGAATCGTCTTTTTACAGGGAAGTCTCCCTCCCATCCCCCCCCATTTGCTGTGGTAAAGCTCTTGCAGGCAAACAGGGAAAAACCACCCGTGGCCGACCTGCAACATCCCAGTGAAAGCTGGGAAAAGCTCTTCCCAAGGAGCTCCCAGGCTCTGGGACTCCGTGGCTTGCAGCCCCGCTCACGGGGGCTCAGACTGGGTGGCAACAAGGGAAGCTGTACGCAAACATGCCACCAGGGAACACATGCCAAGAAAAAAAAAAGCATTTTTGTGCTGCTGTTTTTTCCAGTGCTGGCAGTCATAATTTTGCAGTTTGGGGGTTGTTTTTTTTTTAAACACCGATAGATACAACATTTCCTGGAGAAGCTTCTCTTATCTCCTAAGACCATAAACATTACAAATTAGGAAATAGAGCTAGAAAAATCAAACAGATCTTTGCTCTTCACATGCCATTTTCCATCCACCTCTCTTATAACCTAGCCTTAAGACTGTCTTCACCAAAAACTAAATCATATTCCTTTTTTGTTACAGTTATATTCCTGAAAGCAATGAAGGTGTTTAAAGCTACCTGTTTTAATGACACTACCCAAACAAGTCCATTAACTGTAGCAAACAAAGTGCGTCAGAAATCCCCATCGAACCACCTGGCAAGAGCGCCCAGTGTCACAGGCGGGCTGAGACGCGAGCTCCCAGCCACCGCACACCAGCACAGCCCCTGCAGCCCTACAGCAGCTGATGTTCTCATCCATCACTTCTGTTTTGTTCATCGCAGCATGCTGTCCTCCCCTCCAGATTTCGTACAGAAAAATACAAAGAACACACAAGCACAGTGTAGCTTGCTGACATAATGCCCATATTTAATCTTTTAAAACAAGAACAAAATCAAGAATAAAATCAAGAATAAAAATTTCATTTAAGTCATACAGTACACTAATCTTTCAGCAATGACCCAGTCTACAGTACTCAAATGTCTGGCATGAAGTCTATTATCTCAGCGTTTAACAAGTGTATAACCAGTGACACAGTAAAAGAAGAGCTCACAATACACAGCTAACACAATGAGTTCAGATTTTCTTCTAAGAGTCCAGCTAGGGTTTGTAATACGTGGGTCACTTTTGAACCGTACTTCAATCAACTTTTTTGTTCAGTCAATCCGTTTGGGGCTTTTTTTTTTTCTCTGTTATATGAGTTTTTCCATTATGTACAGGAAGATTATTTCAAATGAAATTGCACAAGTTACAATATCTATCTATAGGCATACATGGTCAATCTAACTAAAAATTTAATAAGCAGTAATTACTCAGTCCTGGTTATACATTCCTAAAGGCTTAATAATACAGTTTTAAGAAGAAAAAAAAAAAACAAACCAAACCAAAACACAACAAAACACAGTTGTAGGGTGGCAATCTCTGTAAGAAGCCTCCTTCCCTCCCAAAACAACCAAGGGTTAACTGTACTTGCCACATTTGAAATGGGGTCTACAAAGAAGTCATTTCAGCCCCTAAATAATACAAAACGTGACTGTGTCCTTTCTAAAGTCTGAATGGTTCAATGCGTAATTCAGTGAAGCTCTCAAACAAATAATACTGGTAGGATGCAGACTGTTAACAGAAATTAGGACAATATGCCCCGACAGCACATTGGGATAGCAAAACTGTACGTTAAGGGGCCATTATCCAGTGGTTGAAGTAGCTCGAAGCAGGAGGCCAGCTCTCCCTGCAGCAGCTGTGGAGGGAAGGGTGGGCTCTTCTGCTCCTTAACCAAGGCTAAAGGTGAATTTTCCCCAGCTCTTACTCAACCATCTGCCCCTTCTGCTCTTGGCCCCCTGGCCAGCGCTCCCTACCACTTTCCGAGGGGAGACTCCCAGCCCCGAGGTGACCAGAGCTGTGGCAGGGTGCAAGCCCCCCCCGCTCTGCCCAGCTGCCAGTGCTCGGGGGCTGGCAGAGGTCTGCCCCTCTGCTCCAGCTCAGCGGCGGGCACGGGGGCTCCCATGCGCTCGCTGCCGTGCCAGAGCCATCGCTGCACGGCGAGGAGCAGCTGTGCAGGCTGGCGGCTCTCTGGCTGCCCGCATCAGCTACCGCACACATCTACGTGCAGTAACAAAGGGAGTTAACGCTGGAGACCCAGAGGGCTACCTCTAAGGTAAGCTAACTAAACACGAGGGTAATGGAGCATCTTCTTCCCACATAAGCAAAACATAAACATAACTAATTAACACAACTGCTTTGACTTTACCTCTCTTTTCTGATGCCAGGTCCTGCTACAAATGGAGAAAACCCATAGAAAGCTGCCCTTCTTGATGGAAAAGCAGCAGAATCTTAAGCCTTAAGGATCTGCTTTGTAATTTGCTACTGGCATAAACAACAAAAAATGTCCCATTTGTTTGGTTTTTGTGGTGTTTTTTTAAGAAAAACAAATCCAGACCATCCAGTGCACCTTCTCTGCACATACACACACACGCACATGCACACGCACCAATGGAGAGCTCCAGAAGAACAGGCATGGGAACCACAAAGCCCAGATTGTGAAAAGACGTGGGGAATCTCACATTTCTGTTTTCAATTCTCATTTAGCAACGAAGCAGCAAGATGATGTATTGCAAGAAATAAACTGTCACAGAACACACATACACCCAAACGCAACCATGGATACATTTTTCCCATAATTTTTTTTTTTTCTGATAGATGCTGTTATTTATCAGATAGTTTCTTTCTGGCTGTGCTGAAATTTCTGAAGAGCATCTGGTGCTTCTTTAACCTTTACCAGAACGTAAGAACTTCAGTGGCAACAGACAATCAATTCTATTAGTGCCACAGCCAACCATCTCCACTTGAGATTCTCTACGAACCTCTTCTAGAAGTTGAATCTGACTCTGCCCCTTTGGTGCCACTCTGGTGGGTTTTTTTAAATTAACAAACACAGCATATTAATGCAAATTTGATGTTTTCTAAAAATTAGAAATGCTCATATAATTAGTTCAGCAATATGCAAAGTGCATCTATTTGGTTCTTTCCATAGATCACCTTCTCTTGTAAGTTTAAATTCCTTCACAGTTTAAAATATTGTGAAGAAATTATATGTATACTTTATGTATAGAACTATTTATATACATACACATATATACACACAACTCTGTACTTTATATAGCCATAAACACTCATTACTTAACTATTTATATTATATACACATGGCATGAACGCACACTCAGTGAAGAGTTGGTGCAAGCTGAAATCATTCCATTGGGTTTAATGGAATAACAACAGTGAAACCATGAGTGAGTTATCAAGAGACACAGACATACATCTATTAGATACGTGAAAGACCAATTAAATCAGCTCTTCCATTTTCCTATTAGCACAGGATTGTTCCCACCCCATTCCATGCTCCATATGCATATACACAGCTATTTTGTGTTCCGTTTACATGAGAGGGCAGTGGTGGTTCTTTTTCCTAAATGAAAGAACGGTCCATATTTACTCAGGCTCATCTCAACCTCTTCTGCAGCAGTGCAGCACACCTGGGTCTGGACGTCTTGGAGGACTCCAAACACTGTGCTGCCGTTAGCTGAAAGCACCTGCTGAAGCGTTATTGCATGGTTATGGAACAGCTATCAATTGTTCACAGTCTGTGAACTCTCTCTCTCCAACAAGTGGTACAACTGTATAAATACATATTTTAGCACAAAACAGTTTAACACCAGGCAAGTCCAAGTACAAATGAGATCTAAAGGCCTAGGGGTGAACTTTAAAGGCCAAGAGTTCTTCAGAGTGCATGTTGTTTAAGGAACGCAGGTCAGGTAATTTCAAAAGAAGTTTTGTGAAAATAGAGGCTTCATTTGGGTGATTTTTCATGATTAAGGTCCTTAATGCACGGATTAGTGTTTCCTGAAGTGCCTCCACAGAATTGACATTTTCTATTCCGGAGCGATCTAAAGATAAGAGGGGGGTGGGAGGGAACATGACAGAACACACAAACAGAACAAAAGAACGAGAGGGGTAGGGAGGGGGGGGAGAAGGAAAAAAAAAAAAAAAAAAAAAAGAGAAGGCTGAACAGATGTACTTTGCAACATAAAGCCACTACAAGAATCACTCACTGAGGTAACAAGCACAAGAAAAATTAAATATTTATGCTAGAAATTTCAAACCCACATGTCAAAAGTCTTTCAAACATTATTTAGCATCAGCTTCACAAAGTGTTAAGCTCGTGCCAAACTGGCAGCATTCAAACACCTTTTTTGTAATCACTTACCCACATTTCCAGAAAAGGACAGGTTGAAGCACACACTTGAGTATTTTGCTGAATCACAACTTTCAACACAAGGAGAGAGACAGGGCGCACAGAAGTAAAAATTTCAAACATTTCTCAAGGCTGGACACAGAACCCTAAACTTAAACTGGAGGTTCATGTTTGAGGAGGAAATCCCTCTCCGGGCAAGGCACACTTGTGCCTGCACAGTGGGAGCCCCAGGAGCAAAGGGAGTATAAGCCCTGACACGACTGAGCACTATTTCTGAGCGCGTTAAGAAGCACTTACAAAATGAAACATGATGCACCCAAAAATTCCCAGCTGAGGAAGAGAAGCAGAACTTCAACATCAAGAAAAATATTATGCTTTGACATACTGCATTCACCCCACACCCGGAAGCATCCCTTGAAAGACAGCTGTATTTAAGAACATTCCTGTTGTCCCTAGGTGGAACATAAGCAAGCAGCTTAAAAGGATGAATTTTTAAGCAAAACATCTCACCTAATAACCATGCACACAGTAGCTGTTTTTTCCAAGCTGTAGCCTCTCTTCTTAAACACTATGTAAATTCAGCAGGGCACATACATACATGAGTGACGGACACGAACAGAAATGTGCTTTGATGTGTGCATGTACTTAAACACTTTGCAGAACTGGGACACGGAATGACAACACTTTCTGGAGTAACACTGAGTCACATCACAGAGTCAGAGGGGGAATCCATTCCTTATGCTGTCAGTGTCAATCCAATTTGACTTCTCAGGTGAACAGGCTAGGAAGCCCTCCTGGACTGTTCAGTGCAGTTCCCTATTGCTATGGGGCAAAATTATTACATAATCCACTTACAAGATCCATTTTGAAGCAGTTAATGTGTCTAGTCCCTTTAGATTGTTCCAGAACCTCCTACTCTAACAATCAGGAACTTTGATTAATATCAAATTATGTTTATTAGCACATACTCCAGTCTTCTGTGAAGATTGTCCATTAGGTTTGATAGCTGTTCTCCAAGACGGCACAAGCGAGGAGATGCCTCCCCACCTTTATTTGTGAAGCTAGCTATCTGACTTGCCCTCCCACTTTACAGAACCTTTAGGTTTGCTCTGTCCTGAGCAGGGATGATGACATTTCCACAGAATGTGCCAGCTGAGGTTTCTCAAGAGCTCTGTACAATACTGCCTTGCCTCTGAAGGCAGAAGAATGCATTCCAGTCTTCCCTGGCTGCCTTGGGTGAGTTACTGTAGTCTCTTCTCTTTAATTAGTCCAAGTCTTTCCCCTCTTAGTCTACTTCCAGTTGCTCCCAATGGCCAGCAGAAGTTTTTGTTAGTATTATTCCAGTAAGACATAATAATAGAGGGTGCGTATTTTATATTCTACGACAAGACATCACCCTCAGTTAAGTCTTCATCTGGTCTCTAGACCTGCACAAACCACATTCATTCAGCTTTGCTTCCACCTTGCTTCTTCCTTCTTCAGTGCCTATGACCCATCTTGCCACCACCCCTCCATCTTCAACACATCCAGCTAACTGAAGCCAGAGGTGAAACTTTTCTTTTACTTCGTGAATTTAATTCCTCAGCACCACCAGAATCACACCCACATTCTCACTGTATAGCCCTGCTTTTTCTTTCTTTGCCATATGACACCAAAACAAGATGTAGTGTTACAGTTACACTCATTCCTTGCTACTACCCCTGCACATTCTAAACATCCCTCCTAAGAATAGTTATTTGTCCAGTGTTATGTGGAGTTGTTTCTGACAAGTGTTCCCTCAATAGCACAAATATTTCTTTTTTTTCACAGGCATTTTTTGGGTTTTAAATTTTAAGCAACTGAAAGTCTTTTAAAAGATTTTTAACTAGTGCAGCATGGTATTTTATATTCTGGATCACTTCACTAGGATTCAGTAGTCACACACTGTGGTATCTGCTTCTGGAACTGATATAAATCTTTACTACTCCTTCCTTTCAGTCTTCTCTTCAATAGCATTCATTCCAAGATGAAGAAGTCTTAATGGCCTTATTCTTCCACCTTCAGTTCTTCCAGTTAGGGCATCTTTTGCCTTTGCCTGCATCTCCATTCTCTCTCATAGTGTTCCTCAACTCTTCCTCCTTCTCTAACTGCGCTCTGCTTCCACCTGGGAAATGACTCTCTGGGTCACACTCCTCCTTGACGGGTCAGGTGCAGGTGATCTGCTTTCAAGATCTGTTAATCAACAGGCACCCACAATCTTTCAGTTCTACAGGCACCTTCCCTTCCTGGCAAGCCCTCACACTGCAAGCATCTTCCCTCTGAAGCTCTGCTGGGGGTCCTGTTCTTCTTGGGTACTGCTCAAGCGTGAAGCTTGCTCGCTTACTTCTGCGAGTAACAACTGCAGCATTTCAGTTCAGTTGCAAGTTACAGAGTGAAGTTCATCTGAAAATTGCTGGACTTACAGTGACCATCAAGGTCAGTGTTGTGCCTGGAACACAGTACAAATGCAACTTTGGGCCCAAACATTAAAAGACTTATGAAATTGCACTTCATAAAACTGTAGAAGTATTTTGTGAAGATGTTCAGGAAGGCTGTGATCAGACTGCAGATCAGATCACAAGGTAGCAAAGATAGGTAGCAATAATGTCCAAAGCTATGATCTGAAAAATCCTCAGCAGCTCCAAGAAGTCTGAATACCAAACACTTCCTTCCCCTTTTTGTCCTGTTGCGTGGCTCTGACATTCCGTGCTGTACAGTTACATACCATCCCCACGGCTAAGCCCTACTGGGAGCTAGCAACAGCATGGAGCAGTACCTAAAAGGCTGGGGGGGGGCAGTGGCTTTGCGCTAGAAGCACATTTAACAAAACAGATACAGCCACTGACATTCAAAACAGGCGGCACAGAGATTGTGATATTCTAGGGCCCAAGAGCTGAGCAAGCAAGCGAGGAGAGTGGCTGTAGCCTAGTTACGACACTGCACAAAGAAGGAAGAGGCCTGGTTCTCAGTCCCCATTTTAAAGGTTGTCTACAGTTCTCATCACTTCAGTTTTTGAAAGATAAAATTTAGAACGGAGCCTGGAAAAGCAACTAAAATCCCAGGTTTCTCTCGCTACCTGAAAATTTTCACTAACAGACTGCAGTGCCATGCTTCCTTCATGCTGCCATTCGTTCTGGCTTTTGAAGCTTGCAATCTCTGTACCACCCTCTGCTCATTACCACTGCTTACCAACTGAATGAAGAGGCTACCTACAGCTGCCCCATCCCATTTCAGTATGGCCATGCACAAAGCTATTAGACTGAACTGTCCTACCTTGTTTACAGAGGCTTCACCTCCCCAGTAAGAAAGATGTGGGTCTAAACCACTCATGTGGAAGAGATGCACTGGTTCAAGAAGTGAGTAGCCCCCAAATGCTGGCTTGTTGTGTAAGTAGGCACTACTAGCATTTGTGCTAGCCACCTCTAGAATGCTCCTTACCCAGCAAACAGGGATTCTGCATCTTGTATTCCAGGCATTATATGCAGAGCTAATGTGCCTAATTTGAGGCTTTAGATAATACTACAGAAGTAGGTGCTTAATCCTTCTTTGAATCTGGGCCAGGGTGTTCTGTGTATCCAGGGACTGAAACAAGATACGAGGCTGGTGAAGATGTTAGTGGATTGGCAGACCTTTAGCAGTAAGCAGTCACGATGCAGATGAATAGGGCTTTCTTGCTGACATAGACAGAGATCAAACTGTTGGATTTAGACTGAAGACAGACACGCAACAGACTTCAATGACAATACTTGGAAGTAAAAATACCACCTTATCCCAAGACTTAGGCTGTGCAAATCAGAAGTAATTTCACTGATGCTGTCCTGTGAAACTTATATGAGTCAGACAAACAGCCGCTGGGCAGCTATGAGATATATTTTTGCATTCTATAGAAAGCAGTAGGAAAATAAAATCCCATTGTCACATTTTTTCAAAAGGCGATATTAGAAAAAGCAGGTATGTAAAACAAGTAAATTACAGGCTGCTAGTAGCTTAAGACCTATTAAACTGCACTTAGACACAAAATAATAGGGTATACGTTTTACAGAAATCTTTTCATACAGAGCTATATTCAAAATTTGGCAAAGATGCAAGTTAACTTTCTGTTCTTACCAGCAGATACCAGGACAACCGCTGTAAACAAACTCATTTCCTCATCGCTAAGTTGCAGGGCATTTAGTTTCTCACTAAATTCAAACATCGAGTTGAGCAGATCACCAGCTCCCATTGAATGCAAGTCATCCACACTGTACTTCTTTCCACTCAGGAAGGTGACTGTACGTTCCTTCGCATCAAACAAAGATGCAAACCGTACCATTAAAACCTGGTGAAAGAAAACCAAAACAAAACAACCAGATAAATATAGGTGGATTTCTAGAAAGGCCAAAGAAACAAATTAAACCTTTTAAGGTCATTCAAATTGTCTCATTAACCACTGTACAAACATTCTATGCAGAAACTGTCAGCATGCTATCAAGCTGTAAAAATCAGTGCAAGCTCTGGCCCAGTAGTTGGAGAAACAAACAAGTGAAAAAGTTAGTGAGTGGATGCAGGGGAGGGGCTACAGGACATGAAAAGGAAGAAAATTAAAATTTAAGCCTCAGACAGCCTGAGCCACAAAGACAATGCCATTCATAAATATGCCAGTAAGACAACTTGTTTAAGCCACTGAACAGCCAAAGGCATACAGAGCATTAAAAGAAACGTTTTCTTGGCCGCACTTATGAAGAGCAAAATGAAGGTATCGAACCAGATTCTCGCTTGGCATAAACTGGAGCAGCTCCATTGAAACAATGCGGACTTACACCACCTGATGATGCGGCCCCCTAGGCATTCTCTGGGAAAGTACCATGCCACATCTCTATACCCACAGGAATGTTAACGAGCTCTGGTAGAAAGGAGCCACATGTACAGCCTCCAAAAGGCTAGAGAAGCAGGGCTTGAAACCACACCTGGTCTGTAGCTGCAGCTGGGAATATCCCTTTGGTATAAGCACCTGGGCTGGAGCAGTTGACATGTACTGAACTTACCCCTCTGGGCTGAAATTTCTCCTGTGGCTTCTCAGTCGTACTGTGAAATGTTTCCCTCTGGAATGGCTTGTAAAGTTTCATTTGCTCATGTTCAACAACCTGATTTACATTTTCAAGGTTTAAGTTGCACAGAACAGCCTTCTTATTTAGACAAAATTAAGCAACTGGCTTTGGTTAAAACTTCAGACTTGCTGTAATCTCTTGGTGTGACAGTCAGCTCTTCTCACTTACCCTACATAACTCCATTAATTTAAATGTTTACTACAGATGAGAGGAGAACCAGATTTTCTGCAAAGACTAGTGCCTTTGACAAGCTTAAAAAAGGAGGGTTCAAGAAAAAACGAAAATGTTTGAGAATTCAAATGCCATTCATGCACGTTACAATGACTTGCTTGCAAGTTTTAACAGCCAAATGGCATGCAGCGATCTCGATGGACACATGAGCACTATGTATTATTCACCTTTGTCAGCCAAGCTGTATGTCCTTTCACAACATTAACTACAGAGTGCAGAAACCTAGGTGCAGAAGCCCTCAGAATACAACAAAAAGAGAAAGGGCAGACACACAAAGCTGAACTCGTGCGTTAGCACGGACCCACCAGGTACTCAACAACCTTTCACTTCAAAATAGTCTTGCCCTTACAGAACTGGGCTTTAGAAACATGGACTTACATCACGAACAACCAGTATTAATGCTGGTATTCAAAACTGAAGCCCATGAAGCTGTGTTGACTTATGCTAAGGCAAAGACCTTGCCTATAGATTTCAATGTCACCATTCTAACCCATGGAAGAACAGTCCAGACTATGGCATATCATCCCATTTCACCTCAAGCCAGACTCCTATTTGTGCATGCTGAGGATATACCTGACCAACCCTATCACCTGATCAGAGCAATATAGACACATAAAAACCTCCACAGAGACAACTGCTTGCTCGCTTCCCTACCACCTGCACCCAAATTACCAGGTTTGTGAGTCTGTGGACAGACTGAGTCACTACCCCAACGAATCCAAGGGCTTTGCCATCAACTGTATTTGGACTAGGGGCTTGCGGAGGTGGGGAAGGACCTGCTCAAATCCAGTTCTTTATTTTAGGCTCACTGCTGTTTCTGAGCTGGCTCCCATAAAAGCCATGTAAATGCCACCACGATATACTGAGTTCCCCAATACTCCCAGTTCCAAGAAGACTTTTTACCTCGCATGAGTGTGAACATATAGAGCTATGCCGCTTCTTCACTAACATTGTCTACATGCATCTTCTTACCCCCAGACAAGCACTCCTCGAATATGAGCTGCTGGTAAGCACAGCTTCAAGACAGCCACACACTGGTGCCCAAGGGACACATAACAGGCTCAGAGGTAGTACTTTTACTGAGGTTCTTCTATTAACATGTGGATGTTGGGATATCCTAATTCAGTTATCCAGAAGACAGAAATGACCTTGTAGGCACCAGGTTTTCAAGATGCTTTTGCCTCTATTGCAATGGTTTCATTAATCCTATCGTGGAGGGTTTTTTTTTTCCCCCCACTGCTCTGCAACATTTTTTTAATTGGTTCTTTTCTGTTACTAAAATGCCACACAGGCCTTTAACTACAGGTAGAAGATCACTAACCCAAATCATTAATGTTTCTTATAAATAAGTGAATTGGGATAAGCACGCAGCCATACATTATTATTAATTTCCCTGGATATAGAAACCTCCTTACTAGCAGTGCTTGTAACTGGCAAAAAGGCATATGAATGAAGCTTGAGGAAAGCTTGAGGTGAAGAAAGGCCAAGCCAAAACATTTTACTTGCAAAACATGAATGTCTGGCTTTACATTATAGGAACAGTTCAAGCGATTTTTTCCACTCTCCTTGAGGGCACTGGACAGTATACCACTTTGCAGGGGAAGGAACCAACATTTTTGTATAATGTGAACAGCAATGCAAGAGGCTGTAGCTAAAGAAGTGAAAACACAGCCCTTAGTTACCAAAGTTGTAGATTAAAAGGTCAAGAATAACAGCAAAAAAACATACATGACAGCAAAATGGAAGAAACAAAGAAAACTGACGTGCTCCAGGCACCAAGTCTTCCAGTACAACCTGTACCTTTCAACCCAACAATTACACATTTTAGAACCAGGCTGTATAAATGCAGATAAAAGACCTAAAACATTACACAAGAAATGTCAAGTAAATATGAAATCCAGCACCCTCTTCGATAAGAATAAATCAAATAAACAAGAGCGAAAAGTATTGCCAACCCTGCCCTCCCCAGAAAAGCACAGTAACATCGAATACTTGGGACTTCAGCTCCTCTGGCCTTCTATGTTTAAACTTCACACTTGAATACTTATAAAATGTGCATGGTCTCCAACAGATACAAGAGTCTGGAAGAGCGACTAAAACCTTAAGTAAAGGTCCCCTCTGGTGAAGGTCACTTACAGCACCAAGCTCTCCGCTATCATTTCCAAATTAACAGCACGAATTCGCATGTATGTCATGACTGCAAGTGGACCACGAGGGCCTGGTGGGATTCATCTACAGTAAGTCAGGCTGCAGCAGCACGGCTAGTTATCAGTGTCACTGCATTGGAGATGGAGACTTCAGCAACCCGCAGCTGCCACCACAGACTAGTGGTGACTAGTGGTGACTAGCTGCCAAAGGCTAGTGGTGACTAGTGGTGACTAGCTGCCAAAGGCTAGTGGTGACTAGCTGCCACCAAAGGCTAGTGGTGACTGGTCAGGATGGATGCTCTGGCTTTGGCAGAGAGCACAGTGGCAGAAGGACATACAGAGCAATAAACACATTCCTCTACAAAACTGGTAAGTCAATAGGCAGCTTTCTAAATTACCTACCTTTCTGGATGCAGTATGCTTCTTTCTAGGCTAAGCAAAGGTAGCTAGCACACCATCCGCTGCTATACAAAACCAAGGAACTCCTTAAGAGTTATTTATTAATGCTCAGGGAAGAGGAAAGGGTAGACTGGCTTAGCACTTTTGAGCTAGCTGTACAAGGGACAGCTCAACAAGGTCTGACCAAACAGAAGCATTGGACACCATCAGCTTAAGGAAAGCTTGGAGCTAGCATACATCAACAAGCTGGGCTTGCCTGCTATAACCCAGTTTGTTTATTTTTGCTCTTAAGGGGGTCAGACCGATGCAATGCTTGTCAGGTCCATGATATACACACAGCAGTCTCACCTCAAAGGTCCCAGCCTTCAGAAGATTAACCTGGTCGTGTTGGGAGAGATCTCGGAAACCTGGGATGCGCTTGGCAAATTCCACCACTTCCTTCACCGCAGGGGTAAAACTCAGGGAAAACTCTTCCCAGACTTCATGGCCAGACTTGTTTGGGTCCACATGGGGAGTCTTACTCATTGGGCAGACCTGATGTTTACAAAACATACACAACAAATAACTCTTAAAGATACCCTTCCAAATACTGACAAATACTTCAAAGAACCAGTTGATGCACCATCAATAATGATGCATAGAGAAAAAAAGATCAGTATTCCTCAGTCAATTCCCAAAGCAACTGGATTTTTCCCCTTCCCTTTAAAACATAAAAACAGCAAAAAATCCATGGCAGTCCAACAGTAATGTTTCTAGATTTGCTGACCTTGGAACTCCAACACTGTTTACAGCAAAAGACTTGAGAGAACCCATGTTATGCTATTCTTCCTTGATCTCAACTCATGCCTGACAACTGGATTTCTCTTGTGCTACCCCTGTAATTTCACAACTAATCATGATTTCACAATCAATCAACTGTAATTCCACAATCACTACTACATTAATTCTCATAGATCTTCCTTGCTTTGCAGGCAACTAAAGTGATTCAGTCAAGGTGACAAAGGTATTAACATCAGAGCAAGGAGCCAAGCCTTGGTTTCCTGAGCCACACATTTACACCCTCATTACCAGGACAACCTTCCTCTCCTATGTGTTCGCTTTTATTTGTATCACTGAAGAAGGACCACCAAGGAACTGGTACTCCAATGTTGCTCAGTCACAAGATGACAAAATGTTTTTTTTATACAAACATGCAGCAATTTTTTATAGGAACATCTGAATCCGCTACAATGAGATCAGACTTATCAGTCAAGGCAGACTGCCAATAAATTCCTTTTGTAAAACCCAACCAGACACTCCTGAGATACTTTCAGTTCTGCTTTCTAAAATTTACATCTTTTAATGACATTTAAACCTTTTAATATTCACTTCAGCTGTCATCATCAAGGACAAGAATTCCTTTAAGTATTCCTCACAAGTATACTAAATGCTGCAGGTAATCCTACGTAACGTCAGCAAAGCAAAGAGGAAACAGTGAAATGAATTAGTAATTTCTCAGAGCTATGTTGCTTTTGAAGGGCGCCTTGAATCTGATAATTGCCTAGGAATTCTCTATGTGGAAGGTCCCAAGGTTCCAAGAATATCTTCAATACAAGAACTACATTACAAGAATATATTATACAGGTATATTTATACATGCATGCGTGCATGTGTGTATGTGTACTTGGCAACAGACAGGGAAAACAAGATGGAGGCAGATACAAATTTCTATGGGGTCTCCCCCCCATCCCAGTTTGTAACTGGGCAGTCAATATGCAGAAAGGTCTCCCCTTTCTCTCTCTCCATCAGACAAGGAATGGAATTGTAGATTTCTTGGTTTAGCTGTGAATCACATCACCATTTGAGTGTCTGAGGACAATGCCCAAACCCAAATGATTGCATGTGGGGTAGAGGAGGACCCTTTCCATAAACTGAAAATCATGACATAATTTGGCAAAAGGAAATGTTCAGGCACACAACTAGAAGCATGGCTGAAACTAATCACTGCTCTATCCATGATATTGCAACAGTTCACATATGCATTGTTAAAAATACAGCACTCCAAAAAATAAGGAATCTCTGGTTCAGCACCCCACTCTAAATGGGACACAAAAAGCACCTCAACTTCTCATCCTAGATGGTTTATCCTAAACCCCCAGCACCGAGTCCCAAAGGGAAACTGCCACTTTCCCCCACTGTGTATTATGTCTCAGCTGTCTTGAGAGACCTCTGCCCAAGAGTCATCGGATCATAGAGTATCTCAAGTCGGAAGAGACCATTAAGAACCCATCACTCCCTGGTCCTTGCAGGACTACCTAAAACAAAACCGTATGACCAAACGCATCATCCAGACACTCCTTGAATGCTGATAGCCACTAGCTCTCCTTAGAGGAACTTCTTCAGGAACTACCTGTTCTGCTTTTCTGGTTGGGGAGTATTGACTAAAAAACCCAAACCCCTGAACATCTGTCTCCACACTGCTTCAGAGCCTAGTGACACTCCCTTATGACTACTGACTCATTTTAGTCGGATCCTGATCTCATTGACTTCTCAGGAGTTCCAAGAACGCTGTTGTAGTGACTTCACATACTTTCCCTGCAAGGAGTAAAGGTTGGGAGTTACTACTGTTTGCCAAGGTATAGTGCCTGGAGTCTGCAATTAAGGTCAGAGCTTGCCAGGGATGGCATGGTTCACATATGCAGCAGCTGAAAGAGGAGGGAGGAAAAAAAACAAACCCAAAAACCACCAAACAAAAAAATCCCCAAAATTAAAAAAAAAACAACAACAAAAAACCAGTATCAAAATAAATAGCCTTCATGTGGATACTTTCAGGGGTCTTCAAGAACCTATGAAGAATCTGTACAAACTATGAGGAAGAAAAACACCAGCAGCTCCAAGTACTCCAGAAAGGTCAGAGGCTTGCGCTTCCCAACAGGAGCAGAGGATGAGAATGAGGATGTTATGTTCTCTCATCCCAGGCAGTTCCAGTGATAAAGAGAAGGACAATCTATTTTAAGGTGCTTACAGAACCGGTTGCCTGAATGGCAGAGGAACAGCAGGTGCAAGGCAAATGGGAGGGACCTGTTAAGGAAAGGGGAAAAAAAAACCCCAAAAAAACAACAAAAAAACCACACCAACCACAAACCAAACCAACCCAGAACCCACATGCAAGAAAACAGGAAGCATCCTTTTTAAGAATTCAGTGAGAAAATACTCCAAAGTCATCCAAGTTACCAAGAAACGTGTTTAGAGCCTCACTTGTGTAATTACTACAGAAAAGACCTTGAACTTCTCTCAAGTTGTTTAGCTGTGCATCTTCCTCCTGCCTCTGTTCCAATCTGAAGATGTTCTAGGGGAGAAGGATGCATAGCCTGGGGGTCCCGTTGAGCCTGTATTTTACACTGCCTGTAACAGAACCACCCTATTCCCATAAAAACAAAACCCAAAGAAACCCCACAAAAAAAAGCTTACCCAGCCAGAGAGGTTTTAGAACACACTAATAAGGCATGCAGACTGGTTTGAAGTCCTAGGCCTGAGATGCCACCCCAGAAATTTGCTCTACACACCTTCAAGGAAAATACAGCCTATCCAACTGTGTAGTCTATTTTAAAGTGAAGTCTTCAAGAGGATTGAGTAAAGCAAGGAATTTATAAACTCCTAACATCTATTTTCTTTTTTAACTCAAGCCAGTTAAAAAGCCCGTGAGTTTGTTCTCTTCAACCAATGTTCTTTGACATTGGTCTACTTTGTTTACTAAAAACCAAGCCAAGAAACTCCATCACTTACACGAATTCAAATCCTCCATGCAACCTGAGCCACTACTCTCCTTCATCACGATCTGTGCTATCAAACTTGTGTCACTATTTTAAGTTTCAGTGTTGCACCAACTGTGTGCAGCTTCACTGACTAAAGAGGCACAGCTGGATCACACCCATCACTAAGACTTTCACCACGTAAAATCAAACAATGAATATCAATATACCAGATGCATTCTTCCTCCAGTGCTGCAAGAATAAGTGGCATTCTTGTTTGGAGAAAAGCCATCTTCTGGGATCCTATCACACAGCTGCTGAGTATAACCACTCGTGAAGTTCATACAGTGGCCATTTGTAAAACACATGGTGTGCCCACTTGGATAATGCACTGTGCTTCTCCCTTTGTACTGTCCACCAGCAAGGTGCTGCTCACTTTCAGGGTACTGAGGACCACCGAGCCCACTAACACAGTGCTCACTGCTCAAGATGTACTGCTCAGTGTTCTTTGACATTCTCTCCCCAGTCTGGGAGGACTGCATCATCTCTGCTGGGTTTTGGGACTGTTCTTGGTTGTACATGAAAGTGTCTTTGTGGGCCCTAGTGACCATACCAATCACTTCTTCCTTAGCCATGTCAGTGTTAGGAGGGGGAGAAGGGCTTTTGATGGTCTCCCGCTCTTGTTTGGGCTTGGAGGAAAGGTCTTCTTGAGGTGCTTGATCTTGAAGTTCTGTTAATGCTTCATTGGGTAAGTGACCGCTGAACTGACTGTTCATCATAGTTTTCATGGCACTCTGCATTTCAATCAGCATCCTCTGTTTTTCACGTTTGGGAATACGACCAAATCGGACAGCTACCAAGGTGGAGAAATGAAAAGTGGTGGGAAGAAAAAGAAAAAAAAAGTCAATCCTGAAAGCGTTAGCATGCACACAGAATACACATTGCTACCAAAAATCTTGCCTTTTAACAGGATACTAACTGCTCTCACCAATACTACAGCAGGGGTATTATCAGTGAAGTCAAGGAACTAACTGGGCATAGGACAGGCGTGAGATATGAAATGTATGCTGTTGTTCACAGTACAGTCTCTAAAGCCTTTTCCCCTTTTGCTACAAACCAGGCCATGGACTATACACACAGGTGTGTTAGTTAATTATCAGGTTTTAAGACTGGATCAATTAAATCAGTTCAACTTTGTGAACTGACAATTAGCTGAATATAAACACGGTTCATATCATACTCGAATAGAAGTCCTACACGACAGCTCCTCATGGACCTATTATATAACCTGGCAAAACAGTTAAGAGAATCAATGCTGAATGCAGCTTACCTTGGCAAATTTTCCTGATAACTTTGCCTTGACAAGGACATTTTCTGCTGGCAAAGGGATGGGCATCATTGTGGCTGCAGCACTTCTGATCCTGTCCTCGGGAATCTACAACTGCCTCTACCACCCTGTTCAACCACAGCCTTACACGGGCTTACAACCAGTTTCGACTGACGTAATTACGTTCATGCAGTAGCCCATCATTAATGTAACTAAGTCTGTTTCATTAAAGCAGGTGTAACCTTATGCACAAACAAGCGCCTAGGGGATGAAATAAGTCCTATGCATGACAAGAACTCGGAACAATTATTTAAAATAAGTCTTAATACTCCACCCACTAAATTATTAACAGCCCCAGATTCCTATTTATTGTGACATAAACACCCAGAGAAAATTAAAAAGTGAAACAGAAGGAAAAGTTCTGGTTTGTGACAGTAAGTTGCAGCAGGCTGATGAACTATACCTTCAGCATTACATTTAAAAAAAAAGTCACAAGCAGTGGACAGCCAGCAAGGTGGTCAGAGACACAGCTCAACATTACCCTTTCCTCCCTGTCTTCCCCCTCCTTCCAAGAAAAGAAAAGGAGGCAGATATATCCTCATCCCATGCACCCAAACCTAACTGTTTATGCTCTATAATGGTTAGTCTAAGGCTATCGGCTTGGGCAGAATTCCCTTCCATTGAAAAAACAACAGTAACAAAACAAAACAAAGGAGAAGAGATTCATGCAGGGTGCAGCTGTAAATATTAACTCATTAAAACGAAACTGAGACTCTTGTTACAACCATTCCCCTAAGAGACCACTGCAGTGCCTCCTGCTGCATTAGCCTCCAGAGACGGACAGCTCTGCGGCCAGTATTACATTACCAGTTCAGAAGAGTCACAGAGCAAGAAGGCAAGCTGATCTAAATGCTCTTGGACAGGGAACCTGTTCCTGACAATAGGGCTGGCTGCATTTTTTGCCATTAAGACCCTCAGCAATCAGTTTTGAGGTGGGCAGCAGACTTCCCCTCAGAGGATCACTGCTCAGTAGAGGAACATACCATCTCTTGACATCCCAACTGACAGGCATTTTTTGAAACGACACTGCTGGCATCTGTTCCTATTCATTCTCATTATAGAGCAGTTGTTATTCTTCAAGCACTTCTTATACTGGATGTTTTGCTGAATGCTCCTTCTGAAAAAACCCTGCAAACAAACAAGAAACCACAGCAACTATTATTACAGCATATATCATATCCTGCTAAGATTCACCTCTCTGCAAGCACAGAAAGCCCCACTGCATCTCATCAGCTTCTTCAGAGCCATCAGCCCCAAGAGATCTTAAAGAGCTCGCTACTCCTCATGACTTACTTCCCCATTGTGCGTGATCTGTGTATAACGCAAACTAGTTATGATTTCTAATTATAGAAGATGCTAAGTTGTTCCTTACATAGTCAGCACCTAAGAGCAGAATACCTCCAGTATTACCTCTACCACTGTACTGACTGTTCTACACTGTACACTGTTCCTAAGATACACCCTCCATCTCCCGTGACATCAAGTGCAAGCATGAAAGTCAAAATCAAATCTTTTGACTCCAATCTCCAGTTTGGCAACAATACCATTCTGTTGCACCATATGACCTCCAAAGGTGGCTCTTTCACATAACCCTTAAGCTGATAAACTCCTTCACATAAGGTAAGATTTGCAGTGTTACAGTACCAGAAAATACAGATCTACTGATGCGCGAACACCCAAGCACCCAGTTCTGGCTTTCCCTGTGGCAAAGCATTGCTTTTCCAGAGCTGTTTTGTTCTGTGTTCCAGCCCTGGTGACAACTCACACCTACTATCTCTTAATGCAACTAACATTTGCATGTCTTGCGTGACATGGTCCTTACCACCTCTGTCTCCAGTTCCCATTCTCTGCCATGCACTCCAGGTCAGGCAGGATTGGACATGGGGCGAGAACAGAAAGAATGTCAGAGTTTGAAAAACACTGTGTAAATTTCTAAGTGGTTTACCTTTTCCTACAACTTACATATTGTCTGAAATTTATCAGATTTAAGTTGGAACAGAGAAGCGCACGATACTTTTTCAGCAGTATCACCCCTTTTCCTCTGTGGGGAGAACTTGAGCATTTCACCAGCAGAAGGGTAAGGAGAAATATAGCTTACCTTGCAGCCCTCACAGGCATGAACACCATAATGAAATCCTGAAGCGACATCTCCACAGACTTTACAAAGAAGAACCATGCCATTAAATTCTAGAATCAGAACAGAAAAGTCAGGGATATAGAAAACCAAAGACAACTGCAGGAACATGTTTCCAGCTTCTAAAACCTGGACTGAAAGCAACATACATCAGGTCAGCTCAACATCAAAAAAAATAGAGCAAAGGAACAGACAAGAAAAATGTACAAACTCCTGAACAGTTCAGAAGGTACCAGTGCAAGGGAGGGGGCAAAAAAGACAAATGTGAAGCACTCAACAGAATAGCGAGAAGCTGGACTTTCAGTCACAGTAGCATTATACTCAGCTGTAGAAAAAGAAAGTCTGCTTGCATTTATGCACTTTTAAAAGTACCATTTAGTTAACTAGGCCACCAAGTTCAGGCTCTATTTGTTTGTTCCATTAGGACAAGTAAGCCCTTATAAAGGCTACAGTTTCCTCAACACAGAATAAGCATCTTTTCTTAAAAACAGAACTACTGGACACTATTTTATTATGTATGTAAACAAGCCATACACTGTACCTATTTGATGAAAGTTTCAAACTCTGCCACTTCTGCATATGTACAGACTACTCATTTCAGCGTATATCCAGAATGGCACACTTGCACACCTGAACTTGAAAATACCTTCTCAACACTGTAAATATGCTCATGGTGTGGGGTTTTTTTTTAAGTTTTTGCCCACCTATTTTACCTCAGCTTGTCAACAAGCATTTTTTGCAAGTCCTAAGTGCTGGTCTAACATTGGTTTCACTGAAGCCAATGGGAATTTCACCATGACTTCAGTAACCACAAAGTTACCTCAACAGTGAGTAACACAGACAGCTGGAAATACTCCCACAGAAACATATTCTATGAGAAAAGTAGATTATTTGACATTTGGGTTTCATTTATAAAGAAGAACTAAAACTCTTATTTTTTTGTAAAGTTCTGAAAAAGAACCAGACCACAAAAATTTTAGTTCGCTTTTTTCTTTTTTATTTTTTTAAACAGAGCTAGTACTGAGCTAAAAATGTTATCTATCTATACATCTGAACAGTTTACAACAGGTTTCATCCTAAGAAACCTCTGCCCTGATACCAAAAACCTAGTTCCTAGCAAATTTCTAAGAGGAAGTAAAGGTTCTCACTACAAACTTAAGGTAAGAGTTCTTACAATTTTTATTTTTTTTTTAAATACTTTTAAGGTAGAACTGTGAGATACTAATTCTAGCTTCATAACAACTCAAAATGATAAAACAATTCTGCCAATAAAGGATTGCAGCCTTCAAAAGACTAGTGAAAATTCCAGCTGTTTGTTGAAACACTCATTCCAGTACCCAGTTTGATTCCTGCCCTTCCAAAACTGTTCAAATATAGTTCTTTATCATTGATCTTCTCTGATTACCATGAAAAAGTGTAAAGAAAACAGCTGGAGCTAGATTGTTACATGCATTTTAAAAGGCTATCCTTTAGCTCCCGCTTATGAATACTTCAGTTTTAATATCCACAAATAAAGACTTAGAAACAAAAAGATAAAAATCCCAGCTACAGCTTTGTAAATATAATACAATGTTTTGGTTTTGTTTATTTTATTCCTCAAAGAAATGGAGGGGTGGGGGGAGGTAGAGGGGTGGGGGAGAGAATATGAAAAAACAGAGAAACAAGATTTGCAAGACAGCTCCATAAATACTCCTAAAGGCAACTTCTGATTACTATTACCTTTACTTCACTGCATCTTTTTAACCAAGTGTTGGATTTTTATGAAGATCAGTTTTCACTAGTGAAAATGTGAAGTAAATCTGGGACATATTTATGGACTGTCTGAAGTAAGCAGCAACAGGACCTCCCTCTATTAGCATTTGTATGGCAATACCATATGTATTACCACGCATATAATGCAAAAAGATTAAAACGGAGGCTTTGCTACGTGCCTTCGCAGCAAGCCACGCGGAGGACCTGGTTGTAATATAAAAAGGGGGAAAACGGTGGTTTCAGGAACCAGCACTAAACATACTTGTGACTCCATTATGGCCTTTTGTCAAACCAGCAACACTCGACTGGTTTGTTTTAATAGTCTCCTCCAGCCGATCACTCTTCGGTGCCCCATCAGAGCCCTCGCTGCTCCGGCCGTTGCAGCCGCTCTCTGAGGAGGAGCTGTTTGGAGAAGATGGTACAGGAGAAGAGGATGACTGGAAACCGCTGTCTGAGCTCTCGCTGTGACATGAGGCTGGGCTAGATGCCGAGCTTGAAGAGCTGATGTAAGCTATCACACCCCCTAAGGCAAGAAAAAAAGGCAGCACGTAGTGACATAACAAGCAGACATGCACCGCTGCCATGTGAGCCACGCCATGACCCAGCACACCAGACCCAGCCATCACGTGTTCCTGGGCACACTCCTTTCCCTCCCTCGCTTAAGCTTCCTTCTCTCCATTCATTTTCAACGGCTGACCTCCCAGTCTGCCCCATCCCCTTCTCCCATCTTAACAGCCTCCTCTGATCCAAGTCAAGATGAACTGGCAGAACCAAAAGATGGAGCAACGAGCCATGGTGCTGGCAGGATGGGGCAGTGGGGAAAAGGCACAGGGCAGCCCAGGGAGGGTTTCCCTGGGCACCCTCTGAGCAGAGCTCGCCTGGAGCCACAGCAAAGACAGGATCTTACAGCGCTGTGGAGCCAGAATGCAAACAAGCTAGGTTAGGGACAGAAATAGGGCAGACAGAAAGACTTCATGCAGGCTACGCGCCAAAGGCACAGAAAGGAAGGGCTGGGAGGTGCTCACGATGCAGAAGGGAAGGGGGCACGGGAAAGACATAGCGCTGCAGCCTGGTTAGCCTACTGAACGCCATTTGTCCGACTACAAGCCTTTGTAGCATTTCTAGCAGCAGCTAAACTCCGACTGCCAGGCTGCTACTTGCAAACAGTCTCTGTCCTGCCGCATCTCACAATTTGACACACTTGAGAATCCCTCAGATGAAACAGCTTTTTGTCCTCAGGCAGACCTGGGAGCAGTTCTGGCTTTTCACAGGCTCCTTTTTCTTGCTTGTAAGCCAGAGAAATTGTTTTCACTTCACTTGACTCCAAGACTCAGCATTTCAAAAGTTAATATAAAAGCATCTGATGTTTCATATCAAAATTTCAACAACAAAAGCCACGCAGCTGTTTAAGCAAATTACACTCTGCATCTTTGCTGTTTTATGCCTGTACTGCTCTGTAGAGTCTCTTCACAGACAACTCAGGACACTGCAACAAGGAACTCCAAACCCCAGTAAGAATTAAAAACTTTTAAAAGGGCCGTTCCCTGGCTTCCTCTGGAGGAAAAAAGTACGGGTGTCTGTAGAGTCCTCTAACAACTGAGGAGCTGGCACAGCTGGTTGGGGCTGTAGCCCCTCACATCAGCCATTGTCTCCTCACAGTAAAAGGCAGTGATGTTATACAACCCTGGAAATATCACTGCTTGAAGGTAGGAATTCTGACTTAGAAAATTTCTTCACTTTTATCAGCTATAACAGTCCTCTCAGCATTACTGCAGCATTTTTACCGGCCCATTTGTTCTTTAATATTTAAATTTTTTTCTACCAAGGAAACCCCCACCAGCCCCTTAAAGAGCGTGCAGCCAAGGAGCCCCTGGCAGAGCTGCTGCAGAGCAAAAGTCAGACCAAGCAGCTGCACAACATCCACGCTACAACACACACTGCTTCTGACATTCCTTCACACCGGTGCCCCTACGTCCCACCACTGCCCTCATTCCGGCACATATTTTTTTATATTTTTAAGAAATCCTCTGTGCAGCATGGCGCGCATCCAAGATCCGTGCTCTGGAGAAAGAAGGACTGCAAGGGGTACATGAGTGCAGCAAGAGCATGAGAAAAAGCCATCATCAAACACGTAAGATGCCACCGATTTGACAACGGTCCAGCAAGCCCCCGGTGCCGCACGTGCCTCTGCCAGGTGCCAGGCCAAAGCTCAGAGTCCACCTGGTCCACGGGAGGCACAGAGCTCCTCAGCAGGCGCCAGCCTTATCTGCAAGGGGCAGAGCAGGGCACGCAGACACGGCCCCTGCGGGGAACTCCACGTTCTCCAGGCTGCCACCTCACCCCGCTAGCTCTAAGCTCTGCCTCATACGGAGATGCTCGTTTCCCTCAAACGTAACACCGATGTCACAGCAGGGCATAGAAGGAGTGCGTATGTCTGTGGGGGTTTTCACCCCCACCTTTTGAAAGGCTGAGGAGCTCCAGAGAGCCGGGCTGCTCCCATACCCTGGGGAGCTCAGCTGTCCGTGCCATAGCCAACACCCCTAATATTTTTGTTATTTTAGAAGTTGCACCTCTCTACGAACCCCAGTTTTGTTCGATCTGCAGTCGGGAGCCGGAACTCGTGCACCGCCCCGGGCGACACCTCGAAACAAAGAGCACGGCACCGCCACCCCCGTGCACCCACACGTCCCCCCGCACCCCACGGGGCACCCCGATGCCCGGCGGGCGAGGCAGCCCCAGCTCCATAAACCGGCGGGGCTGCGCTCGGGGAGCCCGGCGGGGGGTGGCACAACCAGCCCTCCTGGCCACGCCGAGCCCGCACGGGGA
>JAVJGJ010000047.1:104344089-104364584 GCA_035590215.1 Microhierax caerulescens
ACCTGCCCGCGAGCGGGGTGCGCGCGGAGCCCCACCCCCCTTCCCTTACCCGCCGCGGGACCGCACCGCACCCCCTGCCCGCGCCGGGCGCGGAGCTCGCGGGGCCGCTGGAGTCACCCCCACCGGCCGGGCCGCGCCGCGCCGCTGCCGCAATTGCGCTGCGGCGCAAGTATGTCCGCACCGCCGCGGGGCACGGTGATGGACGGCGGTGTCAGCATCCGCCGGCGGGTCGCTCCGCCGCCGCGCACCGGCAGGAAATGCCACTGCTGTGATTGCCGCAGCTAATTAGCTCTGCCATCCCGGCCGGAGCAGCTGGCGGTCCCGAGCACGGTGCCCCGGGCCCTGCCAGCCGCGTGTCTGCTGATTGCGGGGGGGGAACGCAAAGCGCGGGGCAGACACCCACCCACCCCCGCCCCCCGCCCGCCCCCCGCTGCGCCCTGGGCAGATGCGGTGAAGCCCCCGGGCACGGCCTGCCGCCCCGCAGTGGGGAGGGGGAGCGCCCCCAGAGACCCAGCTGCACCCGGGGGGTAAAGAGGGGATGTCCCGCTCCCAGGAGGGAACCCGCAAAGAAAACCCACCGCAACAAGGGGGGGCGGGGGGCAGGGTAAGGCTCTCCTCCATTAACTGCACGCAGTGCCCAAAATGCAGCGCTGTCCTCGCTTGGCCCCTGGGAGACAGAGAGACACGTGGGGGGGCGTGCAATGCTGGGGGACATCAGGCAATGCAGGGGGACATGCAGAGGGATCACGCGTCACCTCACGGGTGTATTTTGCCCTCCAGGATGAGAGGGAGGCGGTGGGGTTACACCAGGTCAGCAAGCGGAGGTTAAACACGGCTGCATGTGGCTTACCGCCTCCCGGTTTGGGTGAGTTTCCTCTCCTCTCAAATGAGGTAAACAGGTCAGTTTGGGCCAGCTTCCTCCCTTCTCCTATAAGGTCAATGGGTGAGTTCTCCCATTCTTCTGCCTGTGGCCCAGCAGCCAGGAGGCATCTAGCTTGCCTCCTGGTCCACAGGCAGCGCCCACCACCGCCTCCAGACCCTCCATCCCCCTGCCCCAATTTCCTATGGCAAAAGCTTCTCCTCCTCCTCATGCTCCCAGTTCTCCTCCTCATGCCAGCTCCGAGCTGCGTTTCCTAGGCCCTGCCACGTGGCCCTCTGGCACAGCCCCTGCCTGCTCAGCTGGCCACCACGCCGTGGCTGCTGGCCCGGGCATGGCCGGGCAGGGGGCACGATGTCCCACCCTCCCTCCGCAGGCTCAGGGCCTCCATCCCCCTCCTCTGCCCTGCTGCTGGTCTTCGGGGAGCAAGGGCAATTTGACGTGTTTAAGATAGCCTATCCTGCCACGTCAGACCTCTCAACAGCCAAAATCGTCCGACAAAGGAGAAGATCGTCTGTAAATCAAATTCTCTTAGGAAGCCAAATTGAAGATCAGAAACAACAGCAGAGCAATTCCTCTCTGTCCGTGCATTCTGCGTCTCTGGGATATTATTTTTTTGTTGTTGTTATTTTTGGATTTTAGCAAAGCAGATGCTTGTGTAATATTCACCAACCAGTGGGTTACCGGCCCTAGATGTTCGCTGAGGCTGCTAAAAAAGAAAAAACCTACAGAACTCAAGCTCTTGCTGTTGGATAACGCAGCAGACTTCAGTCTGCAGGTGGTAGAGGTGAGTCTGCAGGCACTGGCACTCAGACCAAAGGTCCACCTGGCCTGCAGGCAGTCTGTGGTGCTCAAGGGAGGCTCCAGGTTTTTCGGGTCCATGGACTCCATTCCTGTGAGTGGCCCATAAATGGAAGGACTGCTCCTCCACTTCCTTTGTGGGCAAGGACAAATGCTGCTGCTCCTGCCTGGCGGGACAAATGGGAAAGACGACGTACATAGCTTCATAGGATGCCGTAGGGAGAGGCCACCACACTATTGCTCCCAGTCTCAGTCTCTCCTATTTACCACCAGGACAGGACTTTGTCTATCCCAGAGGGATTTCAGCCTCTAGTATCTTCTACCATCTGCTTTTGAGACTCTCGGGGATCATTATAGCAGTTTCAGCCTGCTCTTGCCTCTTGGGCTGCACTTTGCAGCCCCGGAGCCACCCCACACCCACCTGAAGAATGCCTTTATTTTGCTTCTCTCATATCTCAGATCAACCCCTTTCTTAATGACCTTGGACTGCTCCCTGTGCTCCCATACTGCATCTTTTCTGGTTCCTTCCCTGAGGTGGCTCCCCACAAACACACAGGTTGCAAGAGCCAAGCACTTCTTTTAGGGATGGAGTATAGCAAAAGCAAGTAATGGGCCCACCACCCAGCCTTCCACTCAGGGTCCCTGTCCACCACAATCAGAGGAAGCCTAAAGGTGCGTTTCCTGAGAAGGTCCAGCAGATAGAGATGGCTGTGGGCAGCCATGGGATGGTGCAATCCAGTGTAACTCCCGTCCTGGAGTTCCTAATGGAGGAGGTCTCAGAAGTGGCCATGTCCGCTCCTATGCTGTAGGTTTGCTGGTCAGCACAAAGTGATGGGCTGCCACGGCAGCCCATGAGAGGTGCTTCAGTGTTTGGAGGAGAAAACTGATTTTGCATCAAGGTTTTTATTCTGCCTTGTAACCTGGGGGAAGACAACACTCTGCCAACGGGCTGCAATATGGGAGCCAGGTTTTTCTTGGAGCCCCTTTCCACCTACCTCTTCCAATATATAACCTGTGGCTCTGGGTGCTGACCAAGTCGTGGTGCTTGGGCTTCTTCTTGAGGGCTTCTCTTTGACCCCCAGCTTGGCCGCTAAAGCTCTGGTGTTACTTGCTGAGCTGCAAGTAACATTTCCTTCCAGATGTGATGCTCAGCGGGTATTCCATGGTCCCCATGATGAGATGTGATTCCCTCCCTGTTGTTCACCCTTCCATCAAAACAAATCCTGGCATTACGGAGAGGCAGTGTACTGCTGGCATTCACGGTGGTGTGGCATCCATCTCTCTGGCCCAAAGGTCAGGCAGGCACTAGGACGACCACCTGAAAAGCAGTTGGGAATCCACGTGTTTGATCAGTCCTTGGAATCCTTCAGCCTCTGCTCTGCTTACTGAGGGTACTGCTCTCTGCAGAAAACTTGTGGTTCTGGGAAGAGACTGAAGCATTGACACGTGAAGGGGCAAGAGAGGGAAAAAAGCACAGAAGGTGGAGCAGAAAACTTCTACAACCCCCCTCCCATCCCTGGGAAAGAATGCAAACATTTCCCTCTCTTTTCTCTCACCCCACACACATGGGCAGCTAAAATTGCATATTTAAAATCCAGAGGTTGCCGAGTGACTCCCACCTGTGCTACAGACTCTCCTACCTTTGGATGGGAGATGGCACAACAGTGTTGCACCAACTAATGCTGACCTAACTGTTAAGTGCAGTCGATAGCTGGATGGTGGGACAGGATGTACTTTGGCCACCTCACCAGAGGTATGTGGAGGCTGATGACTCTTTTTCCTCAGGCCTGAAATGCTGGTGGTTGCTCAGGTCAGGACAGAATACCTCCACCTTTCTGTTCCTGTGGAGAGGCCCTCCTAATCCCAGTAAACATCCACGGACCAGCCAGGAACACCAAAGCTTCCATCAGCAGGCATTTGTCTGCTTTTGGATGAGTTGGATTTCTTCAGTGCCTGGCACATTTACAATAGCATTAATTTGATCACCAAACAGCTACTTTGCAAAAAGAGAAAAACTGTTTACATGAAGAGTGCCAAGGAGCAGCATCTTTTCATGCCCCAACAGCTCCTGACGTTTTCTGTTTCTTTGTTCCTTATTACCTCAGGAAAAAAATTCCTAACCTCTTATTTGTCTTTTTGACTGATGCTCAGAACAACACTGACATTTCCATATAACTACAATGAATCCAAGTTCTTTTCCCCGGTCATTTACAGCTCAGGTTGGTTATACATATAATGAAAGTTCTTTTCCCCCATATAAAATACTTTGTCACTGTTTTTCTGTCCAGTCAGTCCGTTTGACAAGATCCTTCTGAAACCCTCAGCAGTCTGTCTGTCCTGAATAATTTGTGCTCTACAACTGCAGGTGGAACTAGTTCATACAAGTACACTTCTCTTCAGCGAGGCAACTGGTATCAAACCTATCCTTGCATTTCCAACACCTTTAAAGCAAAGATTTACATGCTATCTTCAGTTACTACCTCAAATATTGTCCTCTAAAGTCATTATAATGATAGGTACAACTGTAACTTCTTTCCTACATTAAATAATATAAATGGCAATAACTCATCCAACTAATCTCAGCCTCTGGAAGCCAGTGGAAATTTTTCTATCGATTAGAGTCGGCTTGGGTCAAGCCCTACACAGTATTTTCTGACCCCTTGCCCTACTTATTCTCCATTTCGATTTCGCATATGTATCTAACTGTTCGGATTGTTGCATGTTTTTTCCCTCTCTCAGTTGAAGAGAAATCCTGATAAGGAGGTCCCAGAGGTCTTTTAGCTTGTCATCGCATCCCTTCATAGGCTGAATGTGTGCAGAATGCTTTAGGAAGAAGCAAAAGCTAAATATAGAATCATTTAAAGCCTACCCATTAAGGGCATGCCTACATGACACGAATGCAACTAGCTTAGGTACTGGGAGTGGTGTAGTCACAGAGCTAAGTATAACCGAAATGGAGGAACTGGCTCACAAACTGTTCCCCCGCACTCACATCCTGTCTCTCGGTGCCAAGTATCAGAGCCTTGGAGGAAGATATAAAAGCTCATAATAGACAGTTATATACTAACTTGCCCATAGGGTAACTTTCTTCCTGATTCAGCTCTTTAGCAGTTGGTTTATGGCCTGAAGCACGTAACACTTATGTTTTTCTCTCGTACGTAGGGCTATCGCAGGAGTGCTTTTTATTCACAAAAATTGATAATACAAGTGTCCTACTAGGCTGGTCAAAGCGATGGGAAATAACCTCGTGCAATAGTAACTATTACAACTAGCCTCAGCTGCCCCTGCAGATTTTAATGGAAGCTGAGGACTTGGACCTTTATTCCAGAAAGACAAAGCATTAATTTTGCATTAATTAAGCCTACATTATATGGCAGTAATTTCACTGCCCACCTTGTCCTTTTTGTGCTGTAAATTACTTAATCTGCTGGTACATCGTGTATTTATCCAGAAATAAAATCATCAGCTAATGAAACAAAGATGAAAATATTTATTGCTTGATTGGGCCAATAGTGATTTTTGGGAGGGAAGCAGAATGGATTGTGCAAAGGATGCACAAATATCTACCCTTTACTTTCACTGAATCACCGAGACTTATGTGACTTAACTACAGGTGATTTCTAATGACATATTGTACAGCCTTGGGGAAGACATGAGAAGTATCGTATTGAATGCACAGTCAGGAGACAACTGCTGCCTTTTGCTCTGACAGCTGCCAGTCCCTTCTGCCCACCACCCAATCCCCTCTGGGGGCAACTGCTTTTCTCCCTCTGGTGTCTTTTATAATAAACATCCTTCTGAGACTGGATTTTCTTCTGCCTTTTTTCAGACTCTCTTATATCGCAGCATCCTGCAGAGCATCTTATTTCAAAGCACTGATGCTCACTAGGAAGTTAGCTACCCTGCAGGCTGCCCACAATCATGCTGGCACTGCATGACACAGTGCTGGCCAGGACACCCCCAGTATGGTGGCATTGCTTGCACCAGCTCAAAACCATTGCTTCAGAAGTCACGTAGCTTGGCTCCACCATCTCCCTTCTGAACCCTCTGGGCCACTGAAACATAAACCCACTCTGCTTTTTCCCTTTGTAAACTATGTTAATCCTTGGAAGGATGTAGTGTGACAGACAAACACAAAGCTCAGTCCTGGGCAGAGCAGAGATGCAAATGGTGCCCGCTCCTCATCTTGGGAAAACTCTGCGGGTTGTATGGAGATGTCACCCACAGCTCCTGCAAGGTTTTGCATATCACCCTTGCTTCTCTCCTTGCGAGCAGCACAAGCTTACGGTGAATACTGGCATATTTCACAAGAAAAATCCCAGGAAAAACCCAGCTCGGCCTCTAACAGAGACAAATGCCACCTGCATCTGGGCCCTAATTAGCCCAAGACTGTAGAAAACAGCTTTTCATTACAGGTGCCATTGGTCCCTGTGCATTGGCTCCGAGAGAGAGGACTGCTCTTCTACATCCAGGCAAAACAAAGGCGACTATATTCAAATCTGTAAAATTTCTCTGGGGAATAAACCAAAACACATTTTGGCCCCAAGAATTAATTACCCATAACTACCCGAAGGACAGCTGGCAGTGTAAGGGCCAGGACGGCTTTGGGCTTCCAGCAGCTCTGTACCGCGCAGCAGCTTTCTCCCCATCATTGTCTCACCCCGGCGAACTTGGAGGTCAAAAGTTGATTTCAGGCCTAATGCTTCAAGGTGATAATTGTATCAGCAGATGACGCATGGAACACTGTATCAGACTCTGTGTCCTGCTGGATTAGGCCGGATCAGTCAAATTCTCCTTCCAAAATGCTGGCTTCTGTATTCTGCTAAGAGCCTGAAGAGTTAAAATTATTAGCTGGCTTCAGAATAAAATGCATTAGGAATAAATATGCTTTAGGATAAACCTATTAAATGGATAAAAAAGCCATTACCAGTGGTGAAATATGATTGTGTGACCTTTTAAATAAATAAGCCTGCTATGCACCAAATTATGTCAGATAATAAGCTTTATACATGATAAAGTCATGCAGTAGGTCTCAATCTTCAGGCATTCAATGAAATATTGCTAGCCATAAAGGGCTTATGAAATGTTACACTAAAGAAAATTGCTTCCAGCTATAAAAACTTAACTGTTAAAACAAATGTAGTTTCTCTCATAAAATCCTATGCAAGGCATTGGTAGCAAGAGCGAAAGCTTACTAGAAACAAACCTGAGGTATTCAAACTATTTTACAAATATACAAGTCTTCTTAAAATAACTCAGATTCCAGATAAATCTGGAATAACTATTGAAAGCAAAAGGGTTATAATTCTGTAACATCAGTGTAAGATCCAGTTTATGTTTGTAGGGTCTTAGAAATATGTTTGTGGGTTATCTCTGGATACAAACATTGCTGTGAATCCAAGCTAACCTACACTCATAGTTTTGGCACTGGTACAAGCAGTGGAAATACTGACCTCTCTGGCTGTCCTGAATCTTAGGCCTGTCTGTGTTATGCCTCAACAACTTGCACAGATTATTCCTGACACAATGATATTCCTATTAAGGGACCATTCGTAACTGATGTGATGGAAACAGGGCTGGATATTATCAGCCTCATGAATAAAGACAGACATTCATCTAGTCAGATTCAGCTACCGGCTTCAAGCACAGCAAAAACTGGCTGTCTACAGTAAGTCAGAGTAAAACCTTTGTGCTCTGAACCATTAAAAATAAGAAGGAATGAAGCAAATTCTCTCATTCCTTCTAGTGATCGTGGGCAAAGCAGCAAAATGTCCAGGTGAGGCTCTTACAGTTTGAATACAATCATCATCATCACTTTACTTACTGTTACATGAACATCAGTGAATACATGTGGTTCCCAGCTTGGGTCTCGAACACAGCTCCGGGGGCTGAAGGTACTCTTGGAACTCCCTGCCACAGTCGATTATCTTCTCTAGAAGGTGGTATCAGACATTAACAAAAAGGAGCATTCCTGTTTCTTCTGGTTTTTTTTCCTGAACTAGGAGAATGCAAACACTTTTTCTGGGGATAGAAAGGATCTTAAACGTGTAGATGTGGCACTTAGAGACGTGGTTTAGTGGTGGACTCGGCAGTGTTTGGTTAATGGTTGGACTCAATGATTTTAAAGGTCTTTTCCAACCTATGTAATTCTATGATTCTTAAGCTTCGGCTACAAACACTGAAAATTTTCACCAACACTCAATCCAGTACAAACTTTTCCTGGAGGGGCACTGAAAAAGACGTAGCAAAATTCAAGCATAAAAAAGAAGCCAGCTTTGCCCCCACTCTGAAAAAGCAAAAGGGTCACTCTCTGAACCTGAGCCATTTTAACTGTGAAGAAACAGTTACATTCTCCGCAACTGGTTTTTGTGCTTTTGCTAAATAGAGTGACGTATGCCATGCTAAACACAACTGAAATGGGATCACTGCAAAGGAATGGGTGGCATCACGAGGCTAGCAGTCAAATTTTATCTTCTCTTCCTGAACAATGGTAGCACAACATCTAGAAACCAGTAATAGGTCTGCTGCAAGCAGGAGCTCAGCTGCATCCTGAAAACGCCTCCAGGCACTTGCCATTTTGTTTTATTGCAGTTCCTCAAAAATGGTCAATTGTAAGCATCAATCTCGCAGAGAAGGCACATTATCAGCAGTGAAGGACAACTGCTTGTTATATAATCCTGCCAAATCCTTGATAAAGCAGTTCCTAGCAAACAGCCATCTTGCTCTGAGTCATCTGGAAAGTCTCTGGTTCAGTGAGCTTCCAGGAGCAGCCCATCAAAACAGGTTGTATTTCCACTTCCCATTTCAAATTACAGCAGGCACCTATGAGTCAAGGCAATCATTTCTCTTTATCTGCCTTCAGATGCCCTCCTGCGTACGGATCCAGCCCGCACTCCTGCTGAGCCAGAATCCCCGTGGGAGTTCCCAGCCAGCTCTGGACGTCACAGCTTGTAGCTGTCCTGGGTGGCTGTTGGCACGCAGGTCCCGCTGCAGTTACAGAACAGGACAGTCTGAGGACAGCCACAGGGAGAGGAAATCCTTACCCTGCTCTTCAGAGACCTGGAGGAGCTGGGCTGAGCTCTGTGCTCACCCGCTTTTCTCCAAACAGTCAAAGGTGGACGTGGTGCCCACTAGACCCTTGGACTGCCCCTGCATCGCTGTTGGTGCGGTGGGAGGCCAGGCACTACCAAACGCTGCATCCCTGCCCCAAGCCCCAGGGGCTTGACTAGCTCACACTTTTTTTTTTTTTTTTTTTAACCCTTTGAGGCAATGCCAAGACTTAATCTGGTCCTGGGTCATGGATGTCAGCAGGATATGTTGCCCTGGGTCTCTCTTTGAATTATTAGGAAGCCTCCTGCCTCAGAGCTGGCCAGCCTAGACCTACTGCTTTCCCACCTCTTCTCCCAGCCATGCTTGACAGGCAGCTGGAGTCAGCTCTTCTGACAACAGCGTGGGCAGACAAAGCTCAGAAGCTCGTTTTTTTACAAACCCAAACAACGATGAAGTTGGCAATCTCACTCCTATTGAACAACAACAACAAAAAGAACCAAGTCAGCAGCAAGCAGTAGCCTGTTGCACGGGGCTGTAATAAACCCAGGAGAAACAAGATGGGTCAAGTTGTGTTGGTTGGTAGGTGCTGAAAGAGCCAGTCCAGAGTTACCACTTCAGGGGCCAAAGTGGGGAAAGATGGAAGTAATCACTTCCCTGGTTCTCCACCTCACTCCTCTGCATACAACGAAACTGCTTCAGCCTTTACTGCTGTTACAAAGTTCCTACGAAAGGACCATACAAACTGTCTTGCAATTAATACAATTTTAGGACAATTTGCAAAATCTGCAAAAAACATCAAGTTTCAGTGTTTGTTATGATCTGGACAAAAATCCAGCTCTGCGGTTCATTTCCACACAGTCATAATTTGGCTAGAATAATTATACAGGCTCAAAACAAATTTCTTATTTCCTTATTTTAAAGTTATTTTTCGTAAAAAAAATGTAAAACTTCAGAATGTTGCCAGAATGGCACCCACTAGAAGGCAAGATCACTTATTAGAGAGATATTTTAAAGTTTTCAGTTCTAAAAGGATGGGGCTATCACTGGAGAAAATCGAACCCCTGTACGCCATATGTTTTCCATAGTTTTATGATTCTTGTGTTTTTTATTAAACTAGCCAATGAAAATAATAACTGTAGTGGAGTTTTTCGTTTAGCCTCAGGAGTCAGAACAGTGATTCAGTTGTTCACAGTGGGTTGTTTTCTTTTCTCCTTTTTTCCTTCTCAGCACCAAAAATCATAAATCTAAGAATTGGGTTTCCAGTATAACCCATTATAGTAATTAATTTATTTTGTGTTTCCTACAGATACGATACAACTGTTGCCTTAAAATTGCTGTTTTGGTACAACAGGGCCCAAAACCCAAGCAGCAAGTATGATCTAAAATGTGTATCCAACATAAAGGGAAGCAATCATCTTCCCAAGCACAAATCATTGGCACTAACAAGAAAAACCTCGCATCTCACTACCGGTTCATAGGGTTTTTTAGTTTCTGCCTATTAAGGATGGACAACCAAGCATTTATCAGAAATAAAGCTACCTATGTTAAGATTGGGAACTAGATTCTCCAGAAGAACCAATTGAAACATGCATTTTGTATAAATAATCTATGTATAAATCTATTTAAAAAAAAATTGAGAAAGTTCCTTTTATTTCCACCTTTCTTCCTAAATGTGTAAGTTATTAACTGGTTTATATCTGTCCTTGACATTTATTGTGTAGCTGAATCTTATTTTGTGTCTTTTTCTTAAAAAAGATGGTAAGCAGATGCTCTCCATCAACACCTGTAGCTGTAACTTGTAAACCAAGTGAAAATAATATGAAATTTTCTATCTTATTTAAAAGCTTTACTATGACTTTAACTGTGCGTTGACAAAACTGCTTTCCAAATGGTTGCAAACAACACAGCAACCTATAAGACATCATTTTTACATATAGCTCTGAACTGAAAACACAAAACTCAAAACACATCATTTATAAAGGTTGCATAACTTGCTATCTAAACTCATCTGACTAATCACGAAACCCGTGAGAGAGGCAGGTGGATCGTAACAGCAGATAAGTTGAAAGGCCACAATTCTCATACAAGGAAAGGATTCAAATAATTGCTCGCCAGTCACAGGAAAACAATGCTGGAAGAAAAATGTATGAATAAATGAATGAGTGAACACCGGACTAATGAGCTACTTCCTCCACTTGGCGTACGAGCTCTCTGGGGATGGCGACTCATTTCGCTACACGTGTGAACACAACGCAGAGCACAACAGGGTCTCGGTTTCTGCCTGCTGTTCTGGCTGTTGACACACAGCCCGGTGACGAGGCCTGGGAGATGGAGGGCTCGAGCGCTGGATGGAGCGCCTTGCACAGCCTACGCCTCGCAGCACCGGGCGAGAGCTGTCCCTTCTGCTCTGGGTTGGGTGACGTGCAGCGGCTGCCTGGTCTAGGTTGACACCAGAGACACGGGCATGTGGAGCTAGCTCTCTGCTGAGGAGACTTGGGTCCAGCCAGGTTTATACACGAGCTGGGCTGACCAACCCTGCTGGACCCCGGCCAGCTGTAGCCTCCTCCGCAGCATGTCCCTGGGGTACTAGCAAGCCCTGCTGGAAGCCGGCTGACTTGTCCTCTTCTTTTTCTTCTTTTCTTTATTTTTTTTTCCTTCAACGTGCCTCTTGATTCTTGCATTTCCAAGGAAACTTCTCGACTTGCACAGGGACAGTCAGCTCGGGTCCAGAGGTGTGCCACCACAGCCCTTGGGCAAGGAGGCACCGGCTGCGTAGCCCCTAAGGAGCCAACTAGGGTCCCAGAGTAACCAGCAAGGGTTCTTCTAAAGCCTGGTACTGGGAGGGCAACACAGGAGACCTGAGCAGGCTTGAAAGGGGGCTACCTTCCATCTGAGAGCACGATCTCTGCCAGCATTGATCTGAACTGAGCCAGGCTTAATTTAATCACTCATCTGCTCCCACTGAGCTCCCTGATCTTCAGGATACCCCAGCTCTCCATTTCCCTGAATGATGGAGAGTTGACAGTATTTAATGAGATTAAATGCCACCTTCATTACATAAGAGCCTTTAATTATATGATATCATTGAACATCACTCAATACTGAAGAAAAAAAGCATGCTCTCTTAAATTTCAGGCAGTGACAAGGGGCCCAGAAGAACTGGGTTCCAGTCCTGGCTTTGCCACAAGCCTCTTCTGGCTCATTAGGTAAGAGCAGGAGAGCCACCGAATTAAAGGTTGTGTAAGCAGGTAGCTCAGGACTTCCTAACTTTAGGGAGCTAGACTTTGCAACCTAAACACTCTGGTGTAATTACTAAATTGAGGCTGATTCAGAACCTTGACACATGAAGAGAACCAAGCCACAGGCTCTCCATCCTTTTGTACGGCTTTACATTTCAAGCAATTACTTGAAAAGGATTGGATCAAAAAGTTGGTGCTTGCTCAAAGCCCCAGAAAAGAGCATCCAATTCAAATCCAAATTGCTTTTTTTGTGGCTGAAACAGTGTTCCCATCACTCCGGGTATTTTGGCTTGATACTCTCAGAACCAGACCCGTGTCTGCTGCAAAAGAAAAGAGCCATACGAGGGCAAAAAAGATGGTGTTTTTTCCCCATCTCGGAGAGTGAGTAGATAAAAGAGCAGGAATCAGGCTCTATTTTTAGAGTCTATTTTTTAATTCATTAGCTGGATGGGACTGTTCGCATGCAGTCACTTTTCTTACTGGGTCAAGGCTAGCGAACAACTGCTGCATTACAAGGACAGAGATAAGTGAGCAAGTCGAGCTATTACTCTCTTCCCTCGCTAATTACTTCATTCTAAGACCCCCACAAAATCACCCATGACATTCAATGACCTTCTGCTGCACGGAAGGAGCCAGCTGCCCCCTCCACCAGCATCTGTGCCTACTGCAGGCAGCACGCCAGCATCCCTCACCCACAGCAGCACACAGCTGCCTCGCAGAGGCTCCCAACGCTTCGGAGACAATGCAAGGAAACAATTATACTCGCTGTTCATTAGCGAGTCTGTGCTTTTCGACTTAGCTAGCGTTGCCAAGTAATGAGCACTTCTATTAGCTACATGGAAGGGGATTTACTACTTGCTTATTTAAAGAACGTGCTAAATCACACAATGTGTTTTTACACATCCCACCCTTCGGGAGGCCAGAATTAGGTTCTAAGAGAGGCCAAGTTACTTGCCAGGCCCTCGCTTTCTACCAAAGGCTAAGCGATTAGTTAATCCAGACACAGGCTTACACAAAAGTGAAATCCAGCCTGATAAAAGCTTACAGTCAACTATTTTCAACAGCATCTGATACCAGGCTCCACCAGGCTGGTACCGCACAGCCCCGCTTCTCTGCCGTTTAACTGTCGTACGCATTTTGTCTTGCCTAGAAACCAAACAGTCCTTTAATTAAGTCTAGAACGTGCCTGTTCAAAATGAGAAATAATCAGCCCTGCAAGCAGAGCCAAGTAGATGGCTTGGAAACAGATTATTGGATTCCTCTGTGTGCTAATAAATTTCACTAGCGAAACTCCTGATGCTTCCTCTGCCCTCCTTCAGTTAGTAGTAGTTAGTACAGCTTAGCAGCAGTGCTGCAGACTCCTGGTGTTTAAGGAGGGTTGAACTCAAGTAACAGCTTCTCACCTGGGCTGCTGTCCCAGATGACTGATTTTCACCAAACTCTTAAGGAACACAGACTTGCAATCATCCGTTGAACTTGCACAACGGGTTCAAAAATCATCAAGTAGGAAAGGAAAAGCTCACATAACCTTTCTCTAAGCTAACAACGCGAAACAAGAGTTTTTCTTGAATATTTTGCCTTTCAAAAAATAGATTGTAATAAAGATTATTTGCCTTTCCTCTTCACACAAATACTGCATTGCAATTGCCCCTCCTTCCAACCCAAAACACTGTTTAGCAGAGCACAGGACATCTCCAGTGGGGGAAGATGTTAAGGCAATGATTTCCCAAAGACTTGGGGTGAGGTGTCCCTACCCTGAGCTCCCCTCGAGGACAGTACCATCCGTTTCAAATTCCTTAGCTAGTCTGGTAATACCATGCCCTCTTACAGACACTTTCATCAGTAGTTTTCAATAAATTTTGGAGGGGATGGTATTTCACCACCACCCCCCCCCTCTATTTAAAAGTTCAAAAAGCTACAGGACCACGAAGGAAACCTCAGGCATCCTCACCGCGGACACCCATGCAAGGTCTGGACCCTGACAAAGGACACAGTGTTTGTGCTGACTGCCCAGTCACCTGCTATCACCCCCACACCCCAAGGGCAAGAGTCCTGAACAGCTCAAGACCTAGAACAGCGTCATTGGGTTCAAAGCTGCCACCTTCAAAAACAATGAAACGTCCACGATGGCTAAACTGACACCACTTTAAGCCTTTAAACCTACAAAAAAAAAACCTACAAAAGGGAAAGATCAGCTCCCTCTCTGTGGTAACCCACTCCATGCCCAGGGGAGCCCTCATTACCTGAATCCGCTCCTCAGAACTTCCACCTCCTGTCCTACACCATTCGCAGGAGCCCCTTTCAAGAATACTACTCCTACTTCACAGCAAAGGTTAAAAATAAAAAAAAATCTCCCTTCTTTAAAGAGGCAGATAGCACTTTTTAACAGAAGAATAATTTCTGATTTTTTTTTCTTGTTTGAGCCAAACAAAACATATGAAAGGCTTGCCACTTTGGGCTGTTCTTCCTGGCTTGAAGAACACACTGCCAAGAAGTCTCTTCTTCAGACTACCGATCTTCCTGCAAGAACTTAAAAAAAATTCTCAGTTGAAGGGCAAATCTTGGGACATTTAATTGCCAGCATTTTATTTTTTTTATTTTTCCACTCCCCAAGTTGAAGCTCCGGTAAGACACAGCTGCTTCTTGGGTCTTTGATGGATCCCTTTCCTACCGCTATTTGACGGGCACAGTACAGTATCTGTGGAAGGTAGGACAGGCATTCAGTTAATTGGTTTAACAGAAATTGCAGTTATTCTCCTCTCAGCGTGTATGTACAAGCTGACTTCATGCTGAAAGGTCAAACTGTTAATTTCACAAAATACAGATGTATTTTAGGCTATCATTATAAACTGTCATGCAAATTAATTACTCCTACCACCTAACCATGCAGAGTAAATCAGGATGCAGCTCTTTACTACCGCAGAAATGGTATCAAAAGGCTGTTCTAAAAACAGTCTCCAATGCAAAATGTAAAATGAATGTCCTAGAATCTTGCACATACGAAGGAATACCGACTCTACAATATTTTATTATGCAACTTAGAAACACTGTATAGTTTTGCAAAGTGTCCATGTTTAAAATACTGTGCACCGTAATAGACAGAGCAAGCCTTACCTTTCTATTCTGTGCTTAGTCAATCTAGCCAATGTTTGCAGATAACACAGGCTGAAGAGCTGGTTTCACACCGACGACATACAAAAAAACAGGACTTGAAAAATAAAATTGCCATTAGTATTTAATTGCCTATAAAAAATAAACTAGGACTTTCAGTTTACATGTCATTGCACAAAATCAAAGCTGGCCTTCAGTCTTAAGCACAGAGACCCCGACCTACAGACACTGAAGGAGTATACTCAGACCAACAGAAAAAAGAACATGGACTAGCCTTTAGGCTTTCAATTCACACTGCACGTCTTTTCAGACCTGCCAAAAGTGAAACCCATCACAGAACTCTATGCTCAGGGCCCACGAGCTTCACAAATACCAAATTACATTTTCAAAATATGGAAACTGAACTCCTGGAGAATTCTACACTTCTCCAACACAAACCAAGAAGCAGCAGAAGCACTTGTTAAATTCAACAACCCGCATCAGCTTTATTAGATCGTTACATTTACAAGAATCAACGGTAACGGTGCAGCTGCAGGGTGTTGCGTCTTCTCCAGGCAGCACGACGTGAGCCACCAATGGTGTGGTGGAATTTGTGGCCCTTGCCAAGACCACGACTCTTCCGCCCAGCTGATGTCAGCCCACGCATCTCTCTGTGCTTGTGCACGGGCTTGGTGATCCATTGGGTATCAGGGTTGCGTCTGATGGTCTTATGGAAGGGATCAATCAGGATCACTTCAAAAAACTTGTAAGTGGAATCTTCACCAACCCAGTATGAGTTCAAGACTCTCAGAGCCCCACAGTGACGACCAGCACGTTCCTAGAGGAAAAAATAAATGCAAAGGGATGTAAAATCACGAATGCAGGACACACTTCATGCAGAAAGATACAAATAACTCAAACCTAAAATTCTGTACGTGGTAGAAGTTTTGATTTGCCCTGAGTGACCCTCTCTTCCTAAAAGAGTTGCTCCCCTTCCAGCTGCAAAGATGCAAGAAAAAGTAATAGCTGGAAGAAATGCTGTATATATAAAAAAAAAAAAAATAGAAAGACTGCTTTGATTCCTGCATGAAAGAGGTTTTGAAGAACGTAAGGAGGAAGGTGCTTGGCTGACAACTACTTTGTACACAGAAGCACCCAATCAGTAAATACTCAAGAGTTTGAAACAACTTTAACATGAAGAGCACAAGCTGCACTTGGGGCCAAGGAATTGTGGGAAGTTAGGAAAGACCAATCAATTTCCACATCCAAAGCTACAGGGGAGAAAGACATTTCTGCACAGAATAAGCCCATACGGAGAGGAGAAAAGGAAGAGCTGATGTAACATGTCTTTGTTCTGCTGCTGGCGTATTAGTGCTTGCTATTCCTATCCTCACTTGTGGTCGGAAAAAGCAGTCTTAGTTTAGAAAACAAAACAAGGCAGAAAACATCAATTATGCAACTCCATCTGCCTCTCCTGTCAAGAATGGTTCTTATTTAAAACACCAAAAGTGTGTTTAATCATAGGATTTTATCATCACCATGGGCAAGTATCAACCAATGGAGCCCACCCATCTTCTGTCCCAATGTGATTCAAACCTACAGTCTTCCACTGAACAGCACTTGGCTACTTTCTGCACGTTATAAACTTCTTTCAAGTCTTTGCTTTATTCTGTCATTGTGAGAGCAACAGATAAGTTAAAACATTAAAACAGCAACCATCTTCAACCAGCTTCTCTGTGGGGATGGCAGCTACAATCCAGGTTTTATTTTTCTATCTGAAAAATGTATCCTCCAGCAAAGAGCATGTCAGATTCAGAAAATTTAAAACTAAAACAGAGGGCAAATAACCTCTTCCATGAGCTGTCGCCACAAGTGAGCACGTGATTAGCCATCAACTATTTGGGAACTGCATACACAAAGAGCATGCCACGGGCACTGAAAATACGGAATTGCATTTTTAATTTAAACGCATCATCTGTGTTTCTTTCAAATTAGCATATCCCATTTATAGTTTGATTTTTTTCCCCTTTTAGAAAAAAACCCACCATATTCAACTTGCTAATGTCATTTAGGAATATTTTTCAAGTCCTGGGAACAGAAAAGTCTTCTGCTTCAAGATGGAAAGGCAATGAACAGTCTCCATCTTTTTATAACGTCTCTTTTTTTTTGAGACTGCAGACTAATATTAATTCTAACCCACTGAAAGCTTTTTCTAAAGGTGAGAACGACATCTCTTCAACACTACTGCTGTGACATGAAATTTAAAGATCTCATTGAATAAAACCTTCTGTTTTCAGCATTTCAGCAGGTAGCAACATCTCACCTAAAAACAAGTTAACCACCTATTTTTGTGCCCGTGTTTTTAAAGAACCAAAAGGTCTCTGGCACGCTGCTTTCAGATCCTGTGATACATCTAGGTACACTGTGCAGTAGTCCTAATACATGAACAGCTGCTACAGGCTTTAAGACAGGAACTCATCCGTGCTTGTGAAAGGACCATTACCTGAAGCTGATACTACATACAAGATTGCAGGGAACACAGAGGTGGGATTTAGTGATGAGTGACGTCTGACACCTAAGCATATTTTAATTTCTCATGTCTAACCCTTTATTTCACTAGGGTTTATACTAGCTGTATGACTATTTTTCATTACCAATATTGTGGCATACTTCAGAAGCGTGTATGCACTATGAACTTCAATACACCACCTAAGCAGTACTTCTCCCCGATCCCATCCCTCAAGTCTGAATAGTTTTTTTCACTTGCCTCAAAACATCAAGACATTCTGATGCCTTCCTGCCATCAGTATTCAAGATCTTTTACCCAACACATTAACAAAACAGTTGTTTGGGTTCTTTTTTGTCTTTTGAGTATTTTCAGCTTTTACAGGCTAAGACCTTCCTGCTGCCAAGTTTCTAAGCAATAACCAAAATAGTCACCTCTGCTACAGACTGAAGACTCCGGGCAAACTTCAGCTGGTTAACACCATGATGCACAGGTTTACCATAGGTTGCACCTTTTGGGACTGGGCGCTTACGACCACCACGACGAACACGGACACGATAGATAACGTAACCTAAAAGAAATGGTGACAGGAACTATAAAAATTCTTAGCAACAGCAAGTGCAGATCACAGCAAGACAATTTTGGTACTCATACTGCATTTCTAACCGCAAAAACTTCACACGGAACAATGCAAAATTCAGTATTTTTTCAGTACTATACCAATCCTCACTGAAACCTGCAACTGGAGGTGGCTAGCACAAGATGTTTTTGCTATTTTGTTATTTCCATTACAGCACAGTAAGGGAAGTGATGTCCTGGTGACTATTTTTCACTTCCAAACCAGAGCTTATGGCACATGCCTACTATGCAGGTCCAGATATACCAAGAACAGCTACAGCTACATTATAACACACACCCACAAAACCTCTCCAAAACACACCACAAAACAACTACCCCACACCTAAAATCCCATATTCTGATAGTAGCATTCATAAAGCACTGAAACACAAACCATCCCCAAACCCTGCTGAAATGTGATTACTGAAAAGGAAACTAGATGAACTTCACAGAAATGCACTCTTAGCCTGGTATTATCATAGTGACAAGCATACTAGGATTTGCTCAAGTTACAGATGGATGGCCACTTTCCCCAGGTTTCTTTCAGTGACTAGTAACTGATTTCTAATGACAGTCAGATTATGTAATCTTTACTTAAGCACATGCAGCTCTAATACAGTCAAAGTAACACAAAACAAAATCTGGCCAGAGAAAGGACACCCCCAAAACCTAGGATAATAAAAGCACTGGTTGACTCCGCAGTAGTTACACAGCACAAGAATTAAACATAAAGCCCAGTTGATCTCCATCTGCCAAAACGGCCACAGAAGGTGAGAATTCAAAATGACATGAAGGAAGGTTTCAGGCTATGGGCACTGCTACCAGTTGAACACATTTATAATACTAAGTGCATTTCAGGCAGGACACTTCAGTTTGCTGGGGAATACTGAAGTTTCAGATTGTGTTATTCTACCACCACTTAAGGATGCTGACATAAAACTGGCCACTCCATCATGAAGCACATGGACTTCACCTCTACATCTCATTACCTTGCTTGGCCTTGTATCCCAGTCTGCGAGCTTTGTCTGGTCTGGTTGGCCGGGGAGCTCGATGCAAGGCAGACAGCTGGCGATACTGCCAACAGCGGACACGAAGGAGAAATCGCATCACATCTGACTGCTTTTTCCTCCATAGCTCCTGGATGTACTTGTAGGCACCCATGTTTGTCTACCTGCTGAATTGAGAAGTCAGTGAAAAAAGTGCACCAAATCCAATTCTAAATTTGAACAGCTTCCAACAGAGACACTGCATAAAACCATTCACATAACACTGCTGAAACACAGGATGCTCTCAAGCTTCTTCATACCACTGCTACATCTAGTAACATGGTTCACACTTGGCAGCCTCCAACAAGACACATGGCAGTTAGTATTCTCAGCAATTTTCCTCCTTCTTGTATGTTCTTAGGGGTTGAACTCCTCAGCTGAGAATTTTCAAATGTGTATGTCAAATAACTATCGATTTTGGTAGTAACATCTGAAACAAGTTGTGCATATTAATCTATAAAGAAGTATGTGACTGTGCATGGCATGGTCTTTATTCTTAACACTCTATTCTTAATTACCCCTTAATTACCTTTTCACTGTCACACACCCGCAGCAACTAAATACAGGTGAACTCCATCAAATCCTCACCCAAATCACCATCAGAAAAATGCTGCCCGTTTTATTTGCACAAAAAAACCCAAGAATCCATCTATGATTTTCCATACCCCTTTTATGACTCTGCCCGCCTACGGCCTAGTTCTTGCCATCCCAAGCTACCTTTCTTTATGATTGCGTTATGCCACAAAACGCCACAAACCGACTGCAAACCCGGAGTCAAACCAGGAGGCGCGACCTGCAGTCAAACTGCACCCGCGACGCTGGCCTCCCGCTCACACCAGGCAACCCTGGGCCAGCCGGGGAGTCCTTCTCCTCACCCCACACCCCGAGCTGTCAGCCCGCCCCGACGAGGCGCAGCCCACGGGCCTCTTCCATCGGCCTCCCGGGGCCTGCGGGCCGCAGAGTCCCAGCGCCGCGGGAGCAGCCCTGTCGCCCCCCGCCAGGGTGGCAGCGGGCGGGCGAGTCTGCGGGGCGGGCGGATGGCCCCCTCGGGCCCGTGATGGAACCGGATCGAGGGAAAGGCCGAACCCTGCCGAGCCCTCACCTGATGGCGCCCAGTACCGGAAAGGAAGAGGCCCGCTTCCCACAACCCCTGGCGGCGGCACCGCGCTTCCGGCGGCCGCCGCGGGGCCTCATGGGTAATGCAGTCCGGAGGCAGCTGGGCCGCCCGGCCGGCCCCGCCCCTCCCGGGCGCGGCCCCCCCGCCCGCC
>JAVJGJ010000047.1:104364927-104382493 GCA_035590215.1 Microhierax caerulescens
GGGGGTGGGGTGTCCCTGGCCAGGCGCCCGAGGCTCTGGCCTGAGCGTTACCAGGTGCTGCTGGGCCCGGCCGCGTCCCTCCTGCCCAGGGTGCTGCCCCCGGGCCCGGCACCCCTGCGCCTCCCCTGGCCCGCTGCTCCCTGCCCGGTGCCGCAGGGGTGAGTTTGCAGGAGCAGGGAAGAGGCCTGGCGCTGAAGGGACTGTTGTCCCCCCTCTCTGTCCCCCAGCAGCGTCCCCAGTTTGCTGCTAGGGAGGTGTGGAGCCCTGTTGGGGCATCCATATGAGAATTGGGCTTTCCCAGCCTGGTAGTCCCCCCCAGCCTTCCTGCAGCGGTGGGGTGACCTTTCCATTTTTTGCAGAGCACCCTGGCTTGTGAAGCGATACCCGGTTAAACTGGAATTGAAGCAGGGCAGCGCCAGCCCCTCCTGCGCTCCGAAGGGCACAATTGGGCTCGCTCTAGCAAACCGCTCCGGAGAGTGAACTGGGAGCTGGGACTGGCCACCTGGCTGTGGCTCACTGGCAGGGGGAACTGCCCCTGGCTTCTGCAGGCCTCCTGCTAAAACCAGCCCGACCCATCCACACTGGTTTAAAGCAGACCGTAACACTTGCTTTTGCATTTGCTTTCCTGTGCTTCTGCCTTTAACACTCCTGTTTTCTAGCTCCTAGCCTGTAAAAGCTAGAAACTTTCTGTGCGTGAAATAAAAGGGGAGGAACTGCCATTTTGTTGCATTTCCAGAAGCTGCCCTGATACCACCAGCTACCATCAGCCCCACAGCAAACCCACAAAGACCAATAAGGCAAGTCTTGTGGCACACACACAGGCCAACAAACACAGCAGCCCCTGCCCCGGAGGGTCTGCACGCTTCACTGCTCACAAACCCTCTCCCCAGGCCTGACAGGGCAAGCGTCAAGGCTGCAGGTAAGCATCGGCACTAACGGCAGCAGCCTAAAAACTTACAAAATGGTGTGGGAGGAAACTAGTCCTAAAAATATCAGTCGCTGGTGAGTGCCTGGGAGGGAGCTGTGCTGCCGAGTCACCCGCTGCTTCGCATTTTGCCTCTCGCCTTTTCGTAGGCTTTGCTTCTGTCTGGTGCTGAGCTCTGCCGCTGCGCCAGGCTAACAGACTCCTGTGTCTGCACAGGGCTCGCCTGCTGACTCTGCCCTCTCAGGAAAGATGGGAAAGGGCTACAAGGTGGTGGTTTGTGGAATGGCTTCGGTGGGAAAGACTGCGATTTTGGAACAGCTTCTCTATGGAAAGCATACTGTTGGTGAGGTATTTTTCCTTCGGGGTGGGGGTGGGGGGGTGGGATTGTTTCCTTTTCCAGCATCTTGTTCTGTGTGGGCCCAAAAAAGCCCAAGGACTATGAACTATGCACAGAGGTGAAGCAGGAAATTAATGTGGTTGTGTTGTATCTCTGGGCAGTTCTTGAAATTCATAGTCCCTTACATACTGGTATTTAAAAGAGGCTTAGATAAAAACCCTTTCCATGATGTTCCTCGTTACAAAATAGGCGAATATTTAGAAAGAAACAAACACAGAAAGTAGTGATGTGCTTGCTGCTGGTTTACCTAAGAAATGTTGCATTCCCTGAAAGATGCTGTAGGTGCCTGAAAAATAAATAGTTGTCACATGATGAGTGGAGAGACTGTTTTGACTTTTGTTCCATCTTCTTAAAGCTTTATTTTGCTTGGCTTTGGCAAGTATTTAATCAAAGTGCTGGAAAAAAAAAAAACTAGCTCAGCTTTAGGTCCCATGTTCTGTGCTGAACTTCAAGGGCCAAACTTATCGGGTCTCAGAGAAGTCCTACTGTGGAAAATGGACTTGAGAGAGGACCATGGGATGTCTGAGACTTGCTGTGCACAAAAGAAAGGGAATGAAGGCAAAGCCGGCTTGTTTCCCACTGTTTCCACATGACTTGGCTTTGAGAGGAAGGGCAGTGATCTGCAGGCTGACAAATTATTCCTGCCCCACCCAGAAACAGGGGGTGGCACCAGAGGTGAATCCTGGGGCTTTGAGAAAAGATGTCTAGTCAATCTGTATCTTTTCCTTGGGCTGATGAATTACATGTTGGGGTGAGTTACAGGATAACCACTAGGCTTTCTAGAACAATGCTTTGCATGCACTGTGCCTTTAAAATGCGTGGATGGGAGGAATTTGCTGGCAAAGCGTGATACAGAACTGCGTGCTAATACCCTTGTTTAAAAGGAGGATTTCCTCTAATGTTGCAGCAACATCTGTTTCCAGCATCTACAGAGCCCTATGCACGTAGCCCAGTGTAGCTTTCAGTGTGAAGGCTGCAAAACCTGCAGGCTGAAGGTTTTCCCCTTTGCTACCGACCTGCCTTGCGCTGGGCTGGGTGCTTGTCAGAGACACCCGAGCAGCATGAGGAAGGCCACGTTACTGAAATCGTATTGCCTTGCATTACTTCCTGCACCGAGCTCCTATTAGTGATCCAGGCAGGAAGGATATTTGAGTGTTGCTGATCAGAGGAGCTATTTATGGAGCCAGCCATGTACACGATTATACAACGTCATGGGTACTGGCTGACATAACCAGAGGGAGGCCCCTTGCCTGGGGTTTAGCTGCTCGTGTCCCTCTGTCGCTCCCAAATGCTCTGCTCCAGCTCAGCCATTGCACAACATAGACTCTTCCCCCCCTTCTCTTAGAAAGATCAGTTTTCCTTTCCTGCAGCTCTGCTCTCATTTTTCAGCGTTAACAGTAAGGGAGCGGCTGATAGCGGAGGGGGAGTGCAAGGGGAGAAGGAAGAAGGTAGCCTCCTGTTTTATATGATTTTGGTCAAATCTTATTGCCAGGACATTGGAGAAAGAGGCCAAATAGCAGAGTCAAGATCAGAGCATGGAGAGGGCTCATATGGAGCCACTGCAGCCCCAAGGGACAAGTAGCCATGGTCCAGTGCTTTTGGTATCACCCACATGTGCCATCAGGCACTTTTTGGGGGATGGATGGATACACTGGTGTTTCTGGCAGTCCCACTGAGTGGTCACTGTCCTCCCTGCCTTTTCCTCAGCCCACTGGCAGTTCTGGCAGAGGGCCTGAAGTATGGGCTGGTGAAAATCGTTCCCAGAAGATCTTTAGTTACTGCTGCAACCTGTATTGGTTTAACTCTCAAACTGTGGAGGCAGGACACCAGTGTGAGGGCCTCGTTGGGCAAGGACAGAGTTTGAGAAATGGTGAGTCTTTGAGTTGAGCTCCTTAGTTGAGCTGCTTTAAAACGCGCAGCCCCGTTGCTGGTGCTGCTGTTGTAGTGGTGGCCCCTCCACGCTTATAACATGATTACCGAATCTCAGTCTTCGTTTCCTAAAGCTTGCGAGCTCCAACAAGCTGACATGTACATCTTGGCTGCTGGCCTTTTTGGCAGGAGGCGAAAAGGACTAGTGTGTTTGCTGAAAGCCTGTCTGTTCAGAGCCAACCAGCAAGGCAACTCACCGGGTACGGCAACATGGACACAAGCTGTTTCAAAACCTGTGCTTCCTGACTGACGTCAGGAGCAGCTCTGCGGCTGGTCTGAGGGCTGGGAAGCTGTGGGGAGGACTGCCAAGCCAACACACAGAGTTTCTCCATTCCTGATGGCATCTACACCCACCTCCCAGTGACAAGAGGAGTGCTCCAACTTGGTTGTAGGCTTAGAGCACAAGGTCTGGTGCCATTCCCTGAGATGTCCCAGCCACTGACACAGGGGTCTCCTCCTGGCTGTAAATCAGCCATGAGTCTATATCAGTGCTTGTGTACCTCCTGTTGACTTTCCTGTAAAAAGGAGTGGTAGCACAGCTGCTATCAGGGAAGTGATTAGTGTCCTTGGAGGTTTCACACTGCTATATAAAGCCCTCGGCTTTGAGCCTGTGCTCCTGGCTGTGTGCTTGGTGATGGTGCTTTAAACCCAGTTGTGCTGTTTCTTTTCCTCGAAAAATGTGCACCTTCAGCTCTCCCTGGCTTGGTGTGGATGAAGTCCCGAAATGCTGCCATTGCTTGTGTGGTCAGCAGCTAACGCTGTTGCAAAGCCACTCGGACTGCTTGAGGTCAACGAGGAAAAAAGTACTTGAGAGGGAGGAATACTCCCCAAAATGGAATATGTGTGTCCCTGGAGCATGAGAGCTTAAAACTGCAAGAGGGGCTGTTTGCCTCATGCCTTTAAGATGAGAAAGGAGAGGGCAAAAAGGTGAGAGATGCTGTCAGAGCTGTGTAAAGTAATGTATGTATGCCATGGCAGCCTCTCTGGCTAAACTGCTTAGAAGGAATATGAGAAAACCTGAAAGGAGATGTTTGAAATTGGTGCACACTTAGCTTTGAGTCATGTAGGGACTATATTGCTGTAGTCAGGCCAAATAGTTGTTAAGGCTTACACATGTGTATGTGTCTGCCTGGCAGCTGGGATGATCTCTCTCTTTTTGTGGCTTCAGTGTTGTCTTTGTCCAAATACTCCATGTTCTCTTGCACTCCTGAAGAAAGAGAGGCCAGTCTTTACTCCTTGGTCAAGAAACGGCTCCTTGACTGGCACTATTGCCCTGCTAAATACCTGTGGTACCTGGCACTGCTTGGTCCGAGCTCTCTTGAGAAGGCTAACAGGAGAGCTGTTGGTTGAACTTTGGCACAGGACATGTCTGTGAAGAGGATAGCTATTTTTCCTTAAACAGTGTCCCTGTTCAGTGATGGTGCAGAAGGGAGTCTTCCTTCTGCCTTTAAGAAATCTCTGGCCCCTCAACCTATGGTAAAGCTTATCGGCTCAACAGGAGATGAGAACTCTTCCTGGAGAAAACACGATTTTCCTTATCTCTGCCTCCTGGCTGTGTAAATAGCTAGCATGGTCAGGTTATCCATAAGCAGCTACTTCAAATCATCTTACCAGCTAGGAATGAAAACACTGTATATTACTGTGGTAGAACCCATAATGAGGGAATTTGCCTCACTTGGTCTCAGTCGGAGGGGTTTAGGGTTTTGGCTTTCACAGCCCCAAAGATGTGGAGGCTAATTAACCAAATTATGCATTCTTACATCTTTGTTTTTTAAATCAAAACTACCTCCTGATACAGCTGCAGTGATCTTTGCATTTTAGGAATAGATGAAAATGGAGCTGGATGTATGCAACTGAGGGTCACAACCATAGCTACTGGTTTGGTGGGACCTGTACTTAACTAGCAGCTAAATCTAAATAGACCAGCTCCCGTTGAGGCCTGTCTAGCTCTTCTCTGAGCCAGGGGTCCTCTGATATGCTGCCATTTGATATCTAAATCAGCAAAGCTTGTTATCCTGCAGTTTACAAACATAAGGAATAGCAGGCTTTAGGAGGCCTTTGCTACGTTCCTGCTGGAGAGAAGGAAGGAGACATTACATAGGAGATCTTCAGAAGTACTCAAGATAACACAAAATTTGTGCTGCATTTATGTTCAGGACTCACTTGGGAACTTCTGAAATTCCATCCATCTTGAAATTTTGCTTTATTCTGGTATTTGCCTTGTCTCTGTCTTGCCTAGCCTGCGTGTGCAGTATTCATTAGTATATTGAGCTTTTTCTTTTCCTTGCTGGAAAACCACCAGGGGTTGAAACACCACCTAATTTATACCTGAGGCTTCCTCTTGCAGTTGCTTTGTGGCAGCCAGCAGTTAGTAACAAAGACGAAGACATTTCTGCCTCTCCCAAGACTTGCACCAGCTAAGCAGGTGCTGGAGAACGGCATCAATCTCCTGTCTGTTCCTCCTTTCCGTCCCTAACTTTTTTTTCATCTTTAGTTTCCAGAAAAGCCATGAGATCATTCACTGTCTTGTTAGTTCCCCTTTCCCCCCATAGCTTCTGAACCTGAAAGCTGGTTCCATGTGCCCATTCACCTGTCTCACAGCAGTAGATATCTCAAAATATGTTCCTGGAAATTTAGAAAAACTGATAGCAGGAAAGAGACAAAAGGCCCACAATAATGACCTCCTCCAAGGAAAACCTAATTGAGCTGGGAGCAGTCTGCAGGGCAGTAACTCCCCAGTCCCAGCTGCCCTTGCCCACCCAGGTAGCGAAGGTGGGAGGATGCCTGGCCATGCCAGTGAAGGAAAGGAGAACCAGGATCCTTGTGACAGGGAGGATGGGATGGTGCCAGACAGCTTCCTGGGACACTGGACTTTCCTGCCTTGTTTTGCTACTTGTACAATTTGCCTGGCGTGTGTTTGAATGGAGACTGGGCAAGTGCTTCAATGGGATTGTACTAACAAGTGTGAATATCGTTGTCAGCAAGATGTGGCCGGTCCACGGTCTGATCTTTAGAAGCAGGGCCTAGAATAAGGTGATACAGGTATGTCTAAAAATTATCTGTGTGTGCCTAGGAATCTGTTTGCATATATTCCCTCCCCCAATGTACAGAGGTGAAATTTCACCTCTGGAATCTGATACTGATGCATAAATTTCAGCTCCTGCCAAAGTACCCCCCCATTTCACATCAAAATTTGTTGCTCTGTTCTGCTGACTTAAGTTCCAGGCTTTAATTTTTCCTTCTCGTTTTCAAGTAGGATATTAAAAGACATAATTTTCTCTGCTACTTTTAATGCCATTAGGAAGAGACTGTCACTGGAGAATGTGACATATTAAACACTGTTGAATTACAGTGCAGCATTTAGATGGTAAAAACCTGTACAACGTTATTCATTGCTTTCTAAAAAGAAAACTTAAGTACTTATGGTTCGTTCCTTCTTGCCAAAGTAGTATTTACTGACGCTGGGTATTTCCTTGACCTGTCTGTACTACGCAATGAGGCAGAACAAGAATATAGTGCCGTATCTATACAAGAGAGCTATATCCAGGGAGGGCTCTGCTACCACTTCTGTCTTTAAAAATGCCCTTGTAACACATTCTCCAGCCACACAGAATACGTTCGTGCTTCCTCTTTTTATTAACCTTTCTTTTGCCCTTCTGCTCTTAGTTTTGCTCCCACATATTAGCATGGCTATATTTGGAGGCAAGATAAATTACTTCATTGCAAACCTAATAAGAGTTTGATCTATGAAGACTGCACAGAGAGGGGCAAAAAGAACAGCTTGTGCCACTTTCCTGCACAGGAATGCTGCGTACATCACGGGAAACCATCAGCGTGGGTGGAATGCTTTAGCTTGTTTGTCAATGTGAAGTATTTTGAATAGTGTCATTGAATATAGCAAAATCCTTATTTTCACAGGCCAGATAATCCCTTGTGTTTTCTTAAACAATGCACTAATATGGTCTCTTTTTGGCAGACAAAGAGAATAATGCAGGACTCATTACTGTAGCGCTGCAACGACAAACAATTCATGTATATAGGAGTGCAGTGGAGGCAAAAACGTGGATTGCAGAGGTTTTAAATGAATACTTAAAACTGACTCTGAAAGTGGCCCAGCTACACTATACATAGTTTGTTGGGACCTGTAACCTTACGCACCTGCATCTAGGGGAACACAAAGCTAAGGTGATCTATGTGTTTTCAGGTTTAGCTTGGAAAAAATTGTTTTAATTAGTGCAAAGTAAGCCGTCTTGAATTACTTCATGATTACCATGGGGAGAGGAAGGAAGGAGAGCCAATATGCAGATAGTTACCATGGAGCAGGTGATATAGATATGAAAGCTTGTTACCTTGTGCCTGCTCTTACCTTGCAGTAAAGGAGCTTTCTCCTATTAGCATATCTGAATCATTTTAAATCCCTTAGGGACAGAAAAAGCTCACTGTGTGTTTGAGTAAATATAGCATGCAACTTTGCTTACATGCAAACACTCCCTTCCTCTTCTGGCTTGATTTCACTTGTTGGTTAGTTGTACCACCAATACACATTCATTTCCAGAATTATTCCTTTGGCTTCTGCTTCTGCCGTATGATCCAGCTTAGTATGAAGCAAAGGAGTAGGCTCAAGATGTTTGTACTTGACTATCTGGTGTTCTTTGGCTGTTCTTCCAAAAGGGTATGTTTGGGCAGGCCCATTTGCGGCATGTTTGGCACAGAACTGGTACACTGGGTGGCTGGAGTTCAGGAAACCTGGGGGAAGAGCTGTATAGCTCATCCTGTCCTGAATGTGCATGTTGTATAGATCAATTTTACAGGCATAATCATGTGCTCATATATTATATGGCTGTATTTATGCAGTGTCACTATTGTAAATAGCTGGTGTGGTGGTGATCTGTGAATACAGTGCTTCATGGGGATGTCAGGCAAGGTTGAGTCCAGGTCAAGTCACTCTGGAAAACATGCACTGAAAGCTGTCGTGGGGTAAAATTGTGCTGTACTGCAAATAATTCTTATAGCTGTGCTGCACTTAACACCAGCTGAACTTTTCTGCTTGTTCTAAAACAGGCTTAGAAGAGGGTGCCACAATGGAAGATGTCTATTTGGCGTCGGTGGAAACAGACCGAGGCGTGAAGGAACAGTTACGGCTTTATGACACCAGGGGTCTGCAGGAGGGTGTAGAATTGCCAAAACACTACTTCTCTGTTGCTGATGGCTTCGTTCTGGTGTACTCCGTGACCAGCCTCGAAGCTTTCCAAAGAGTCGAACTGCTCAAAAAGGAGATCGACGTCTTTAGAGACAAAAAGGAGGTAAATGCACAGTGCTTGAACTGCTTAGCTTATCGCTGTATCAGTGATAAGAAGTTAAGGTTGCAAAGCATAGATCTTGTTTCTATAAAACTTGCATGCAAAGGAAAAGGAACATACCCGCGGCCTTGGGCAGTCCAGCAAAAGGAGGCTTTCTCATGCTGGGGAGGCCTAATTCACATGCCGTGCAGGTCACACAAAAGAATGTGGGGCTTTTTTTCCTCCTTACTTCCTCTACTCCAGCTAAAATTCAGTTAGCTGAATGCACCAGCCAGGACACTTAGGACTAATAAAACATATGGTCTACAGCAGTGCAGTTCATATGTTTTTTTTAGATATTGTACACGGGAAGTCAAGTGCATAGAATAATATAACGAGGGGCATTATCTTTGTTTGCTTTGTATTCATGTATCTGATGGCTTACAAACTAGTGTAATTGACAATGGGTCTCCCAGACATTAGTCAATTGGCAAAGCAGCTTTAATGTATTTTAACAACCATATTGAATCAATTCAATTGTGTGAAATGACTGCTCTATTTTCCCTTAGAAAGCAGCTAGTGTTTTCAGCTGACAGTGTTCCAGCTTAGCTAAACAAATATAACTTGCATGTGGCATTAGCATTATGGCTTTTCCTACAGTATCTTTATATTCTTGAGTAATTTTCCCAGTTCAATTAGTAGTAGTCTTTAGCCTACAGCTTTCCAAATGTCTGGTTTATGCTGTTTTTAAAAAAAAAAAAAACAAAACACGTGAAAAATTAATTGGATAATGGTAGGGAGAGACTTTCCAAAAATGTAACTTGTTTAGTACCAACAACACATAGGGTGGTGAAGGAATGCAGCTCCAAGTTTGACAGCAGCTCAATGTGCAGTCACAGGAGAGGTATGTTAGCTGGTGTAAGCTGCAGACTGTCACGTATATCAGGGATACAGGAGTCAGCCATAACTCCCCTGCAGGGCAAGGAAAGGTGGACAAGCAGGAAATTTTTCCCAGGCGCTGTGTTTTGTGAGGGCCCAGATTTCTTTACAGCATGTTGTAATGCAGAGAGGGAGTCACAGCCCCAACAGGACCTGCGTCCCTCTCTTCTGCATTGCCTGCCAGAACTCTTTTCTCTCATTTAGGTATTTTGGAAAATGACCAATTTGCTTATCCTCTGGGAAGGCTTAAAGGTGTGATCTTGACTGAGGATGACGTAGTGAAAACAGTGGTGCCCACAACAAGCTACAGATAAATTAGTTTGATTGCTCTGATTTCTAGTCCTTATAAAATAGGCTTTGAAGCGTAGAAGGTGAGGAGTCCTACCTTAGCACGACAACAGCAGACTTTAAGTATGGGCTCTGCTAGAACGCACCTTTAACTGAATTAGGGATGTATCTCCACACATGGTGCTTCTGAGCTGGCAGAACTTCACCTTGTTGAGTTGCACAGTCTGCTCTTGTGTGGCAGATGACAGAAAGCACTGATGGCTGATTCCTTGCCTCTGCTGGCTGTGGGGGCTCTCCAGCCCCTTAAAGCCTGGCCAAATTTTATACTAAATAGAGGTTGTGTTCTCTCATACTGACAGAGCTTAACCATAGGCAGAATTCAGTTGGAACACGTGGTAAATGCATATGAAGATTATAGTTTCTTTCAAAGGCTTCACAGAGGGGAAAAAAAAAAATTCTAAACACCCCAGGCTGCTATAGAAAAGAAAGGAAGTCTCAGACCCCACAGGAACAGGACAAACATCTCTAGCTGGAAAGAAACAGAAGACATCCTGGAGTTAGCCTGATGAACAGGAAAGAGCAAGCAGGTGTGGCCACAACAAAAACCCCACTTCATCAGCAAGGGAAGACTTTATCACTTGATCTTTGTCAAGTGACTAGCGTAGAGATGAGACCAGTTTGACTAAGGACCTTGAACTATAAATACAGGCATGGTTTCCCTTAAGAGCTGATGGTGGTAAAACATTTTTAGAAAATTGTTAACTTAAAATAAGCTGGAGCAGTAACTCTATGTGGCCAGCACTACCTTCAGCACTTCCTGGAACTGGGGAGGCCACTAAGCTCAGCCACACTGTACTGTCCCGGTGGTACAGAAGCCACTTGATAGATCCTTACAGCTCAGGATCTGCCTTGATACAGCAGTGCTGCTCTAGTGAGCTAACCAGCTGCTCTTGAATCTGCTACTGAGAGAAAAGTCCTGGTGCTTTCCAGCTCCTTTCAGTGACAGAGGACTGTCCGCTTAAGTCCTCCTAGTGGCTTACCCTGCCTGTGGGGGCTGGCAGAGGGCCATGCAGCCCGGCAGCCTGCCCAGGCTGCCTTGTGGCAGGCTTGGCTTTCTTTGTACTGTGGACTGGGGCTTGGGAAGAAGCAAGCTAGGCAAAATCCACAGCTGTGGGGTCCAGCCTTTCTCTGCTGCCATGTATTTTTTTATCTCTCAAGCAGCCGCTGCTGTGACCTATTCAGATGTCACGCTTTTATCATTTGTCTAGGGCAGCTCAATTGCCAAATAAAAGGAGAATAGGGCTGTTTAACTTTGGCTTTCTTGGCAATTGAAGGGAGAAGGGGAAGTCTTGCATATACTATGATTAAAACCAGTTCCCAGCCCACAAGTAGATGAGGCTAATTCAAATCCCAGACCCTGATCTTCCAAACTACATGCAGCGTACCTGTGCCAGTGCTAAGTTAAAGAACAGGTCTGAACTGTGTTGCTATTTGCCCGCTGTTTAAAAACATTGTGAGTGGTGAATTCTTTATGTATAAAGCTGACCCTTTTGTTTTGTTTGTAGGTAACTCTTATTGTCTTGGGAAACAAAACTGACCTCCTGGACCAAAGGCAAGTGGAAACAGAAGCAGCACAGCAATGGGCAAGGGCTGAGAAAGTGAGACTGTGGGAAGTGACTGTGACAGATCGGAAAACACTGCTTGAGCCCTTCACCTTCTTAGCTAGCAAACTCTCCCAATCCCAGAACAAATCAGCATTTCCCTTGCCTGGAAGGAAGAACAAAGGGAATAACTGTGATAACTAAGCTACTTTAGCATTGTCTGCTGCTGCCAGGTCTCAGCCTAAGTCCCCTCTGTGCCATTTGCTTCTCACAGTTTCACTTAAAGCAATAATCTCATTCAGCAATAAAATCAGCAAGCTTATGGCTAAGAGGTATCCTTCCTTCTCGTGGACTTGGCTTGAAAAAGTCACTGTTGGTAAAAGCCTTAGAAAGCACTTCATGAGACAAGTTATCTTGCAGTAAGGGTTATGGAGGAGGGAGGGACAGGTGGATGCCTCTCTAGCAGGGGCTTTGACTATGCCTAGATAGAACCATGCTGAGGGACAAATCAATGAGCTTATCATCAAGCAGTCCCCCTGCAGATCTACAGCCTCTAGTCACAAGTAGTACTAGCTGCAGTAAAGCATTCAGTTTGGAGAGAGGCTATGTTTGAAACTGCGACAGCCCTTTTACCTTTACCTTAAACAGGGCCGCAGGGCTTTTTGATGCTGCAGGAGGCTGAGGTCAGTGTGTTGTTGCAGGAGAAGGGTCTGAGGTAGGAGGACTAACTACCAGCAGAACTAGCTGCTGACGTTCTGCTAGTGTCTGGAGGAAGAGGAAGAAAAAAGAAAAAATATCTTGTGGGAGATACTGGAACAGGTCTACCCCAACATGAAGCCAGTCAGCAAAGTCTGGCAGGTAACGCTTTTAGCTCAGGAGTTTATTTGTACAAGCCAGAAAAGCTCTCAGAGCACTCATTAATTTAACTGCGACCTGAAGGACAACATAGCTGTACGTGGGTTTGTTCCAGCATGTCCAGTACAAATCAGTCACATTCACGTAGGTGATAATTTTACTGAGAAATTATACAGGGCAATTTTGTATGCAGGAGGTGCTGCCCGGGCTCTGCTCGGCGCATTGCGTACTCCTCCCACCCCGTTCAGCCAAGCTGCAGGAATCCACGCCGGGTACGAAGCTACAGGCCAGATAACGACCGGTACCAAGTGCTGTACTACTTTGTGCGAGGGGGCCAGGGAGTGCAGGAGGCTGCCTTTTGGGAACACCCCCGTGGCAAATGCCCAGAAATACCTGTACAAATGGCCTTGGTCTCAATAGGCCACACCTTGTCCAGCAGCACAAGCGCAACTGTACGTGCTGTATTTGACTCTCCGTGCTGGTAAACCTGTGCTGCAGGCAGCTGCTCTCTGTCCTAGCTCAGCCCGTCAGTAAACTAAAAATTGGATATAGAGGGATGGAATGAGCAACCGTTCCCAGAGGGAGCGGTGAGCTTTTGGCCTCTGACAACCTCTTATACTAATTGATACTAGATTTTTTTTATATTTGAAGACAAAAGTAGGGAAAGGGAGTTAAATTAAGTACCCAGTTCCCTCATTTTCCACTGCATTAATGTTGTTTAGAACAAGTATTGAGAATTTCACTGTGAGTCAGCAAAACCATGACCAGTATTTGCACTGTCACACCATAACTGCTAAATAGTAAGCGTGCTTAATGAACACAATTACACTGCGTGCTTATAGCATTGCTATTCCTGAATACCAACAATTGAAGTCTGTCAGCATTACTAATGTCAGAGCAGTACAATTCACTAAGAAATAAGCAGGTATTCCTACCTTTATAATGAAGGGAGACGAAACTGTTTATGTGCTTTGCTCAATGTAGTTTGGATTGCTGTGGTCAAGGAGTAAGATAAGAGAGCAATTATGAATGAGCAAGCTCTTGTAATGCCCTGCTAGAAACAATTCTGTTTCCATTGCAACACTGCAGCTGAGTAAGCACTATAGCACGACCTCCCCCAGCCTAGCTAGTAATAGTCATTGTCCCCAGCGATGCTGCAGAACACTCCCTCCTCACTCACTTCCTACCACACACGTGTACTCAAGGCTTCTCCCTGCCACTGAAGGCTCCACAGCTGCCCGTGTGCTTGGGAAGTGGGGGTGATTTGTGAGCAGCAGTGGTTCAGCTCCTTGCTACGACCTCTCACCAAGGAATTGGTCATGCTCCTCCTCTTCAGCTCTGCAGAACCTTTCTAGAAAGGACTCAATTCAGCATGGGATTCATCAAAACAAGCAAAGACCTCTGCTAACCACACATTGTCGCTGAAGCTGACCCTTGAGCCAAAGGAGTGCAGGCTGACGAGTCAGAATTAACTTAAAATGCTTTGAGATGGAAGGAACACAGATGACTGGTTCCTGCCCACTTCTGCACCCAGACTCTGTGCCAAATCCACTGCCAAAACTGATGTCATGGCTGCCAGAGCAGCTTGCTCATTTGCTCCCCTGGACACTCAGGAACTGACCATGTTTTAAGAAAGGCAAGAGGAAAGGCGATATTCTAAATGCATACGGCCATTTTCCCAAACAGGTTACATAAAGGCAAACATGTTGTCTTTGATTTGGTTCAATTCATTAGAAGTTAGTTTAGATCATTTTGGGCATTCACATCAACAAGCACCACCCACTGTTTTCTTTCATAAACTTACACTGATGCTTTTTAGGCACTCATATCAATTGTCTTTTCTAAATACCATAGTAATTTATTGACAAGTGATGAAAAATGTAGCATCTCCCCTGCAAACAATCTACACATGGTAGCTGACATGGAGTAAAAATGAAACTCACTGTAGTACTTATTAACCCTATGTAAAACTAAAGTACAGAGTATAATGCAGTAGCTAAAGGGCAGAACGTGTATTTTGTTCTTACTCCTCCGCTGACTCAAAACCTGTCCTAGGTCACCGGGATCACTTACTACTAACAAAGCTAGATAGTGCCTGCACAAGATAATGATGAAAAAAATATTAGAAAAAAGAAAAAATAGGTTAGTAAATGGAATTCTCTCTCTCTGTTCCTCTTAAAACTTCTATCCTGCTGAATAAACACCGTGCAGGTTGGTCACCCCAAATCAGCTCCCTCCCTGCTGCCAACTACGGTGTGTTTGACATGCCCTGCTAGCATGAAGCAAGGAGAGGACACAAACCTGCTGCGATTAAGCCGTGTACCTCCTCACTCAGCAGAGGACAGGAGGAAACCATTACCAGAGATGCTCCTGGTGTGATGTAGCTGTAAACCAACCATTTTCTTAGGCTGAGCCAAACAGCTGAGGGAGCTCATACACCAAAACATACACCGTGTCAAAAGGCGGCAGTTCAGCAGATGGGGCTCCGGTAGTGCTACCCACAACCGCCCAGCGAAGGAAGGCTACCTCTAACAGATTACTTTGGACCGAGTTAGATTTGATCTATATATAAATAGGAAGAGAAGTATATAAATACAATATTTACAAAATTTATTTGGAAGTACCAAGACGAATCCGAGGCTGCAGATGACCATGTATCACCCAGGAGAATGTCGCAAGGTGAAGTACTTGCCATGTGAAAATGAATCTGTATTTCCGCCCTTTACCTCAAGGGAGTGGACAAACATGCCGTGTCCACAGCTAACCGCCCTGTTGCTACACACTCCGTGTAAACACTATGTCTCTAGGAGATAATCTTTGTAGGTAGTTAAAGGATCTAGAGATTAAGTCTTCTTTACTCTCCTTTAAAGTGTCTTCTGCTAGCTTACCAGGACACGATTCCTTCTCCTCTTCCAAATAGGAACAGACCACTCCATCAGAAAACCATGAAGATACTTTCTTCTTCCTTTTCCCTCCCACCTGTTTCCCTTCCCTTCTCTTACACTTTTTCCAGTTGTACTTTCAAAAAACATGCCAGTCCTGAAAAGGCAATGCTGTGAAAACTTAAGCCAAAAAGTAACTAGCATGGGCTCTGTGGCAGGCTACCTCCTCATGGGCCATGCCAGCCTGTGCAACATTTAAGACAGTAAATGGCTAAAAAAGTCTTTATGTTGTCATTCATTGTACGCTTGTCCAGAAGCGTCTTCCCAAAATAGCAGCAGTCAGTGCACTCACCTGCACATCTCCCTTGTCCTTGTCCAAACCATAATCCTCAAGCCGTACTGGGAGACATTGTTCTGGCAAAATGACAAAGCAAGGCACTAAGCAAAAATCTTTTCTTCTTCTTTTTTTTTTTTTTTTTTTTTTTTTAAACATCTTTTTATTAGCACAGTAACAAATGCAGACTTAAGTAGCCCACAACATACAACCAATCCACTGAGTGACTCCTATTCCACGCCTTACAGTTAAACAGCTTAAGGTATTTCACTACAGGTTACCGTAAGTCCTGATTAAACCCTTTATTCTTTTCACAAAGATAGATTGTCTTATAAAATAATACATTAACTACTTCTCATTTCATATATGACGCCATATATCCACCTCTCCGTATCACAGATCATGAGATGACAGTCTTTAAAAAGGATTTGTTAAATACCAGTGTGCCCTCCATAAGGGAAAATCCCAACATCTTTTTACAAAAAAACCCAAACAACAAAACCAACGGGGAAAAAAAACCCAAAAACCTAAACCAACCAAACACCCAACCCAGAACAAAATAACCCCCCCAACCCCAAAACATAACAAAAAGCAAAAACAGTGTGTAGAGTCTTGAAAGGACTTTTACATAAATGTCAACATATGTACCTGTACAAAATTAAGCTGTTTTAATCTTTTACATATTGCAAGCAAACTGAAAACCAAAGAAGTCTAAGAAGTTTACATTCTTCTCGGTACTATATGTAAGCTAATATTGCTGAACTAATTACAGTCTTAAAATATGCTATTCCCAATCCTAGCTGTCTACTGTAGCAAGATACCTTAAGTTACAACAACAAAACCTTAGGAAATAAAAGACTGAATAAAATCTGTTATAGAAATACCCTACTCTTTACCAGCACCCTCCCTCCCCCCACCCCTTCAAAATCATAAGCAGCTCTTTCCATCACAGACGAATAACGTAAGAGTTTGACGAAAATCCAATTTATGTAGCATATCTTTTGGTCCACTGTCTGGCCATTCTGTCGTGCTCTGCTCTGTTAGTCATATACTGAGTGGCAATACTTCCAACCAGGGGGTCAGCTGAAAAGCAAACATTCATTTCAGACAAGTTACCAAATAAAAACTTAAAGCTGAAGTGTGAATTTAATACAAAGGAATCGCACATGTAAGGTGCATTGCAGCAATCGAAACATACTGAATTGATAGTCTGTATCTTCACTGATTTGTGTGTATTTATGGTGATGCACTAATCTATTACTTAATAAAGAGTGAAATGCCACTTAAGGTTTTAAGGAGTTTAAAAGGCAACAATCCAATAGTCATATTTTGCATTACAGAGGACTTCACTGATTCATACATTACAGGCTTATTTTACCCCTTCTAGAAGTGCCTGGGACATACTCACGGCTAAGTGTACCTGTATCCATATAAATCTGCCTTCTAGGAAAGATCAGATCTCAAGGAGAGGTTTTATTTTTCCAAAAAGTTTATTTTTATTATACATAATATTGTGTGAAAGGAATCTGGTGCTTCTCTTCAGACACATACAGAAATACGACCTGTGAAATTGTTTTTGGAAACCAAGGCATATTCCTCATAAACTGGTGTGGGTAACGGGTGGGTTAGAGGAGCAGCAAGGACTACTTGTGGCATAGTTGGTCGCTGGTTTTAAGTGGATGATGGAAAGTAAAAGGCTAATCCCCTTGCTTTCAGAATGGCGTTTGTGGCTCTCCTAGCTCTGTTACTGAATTACTACAGTCCTACAGACCAGCAAAGCATGCTTAACCCTTACCCAAAACCAGGGCTGGTTTGGAAGGGGGAAGAGCTTTCATGTGCACGGGGAAGAGGACCGCTGCTTCCCTCGCGGGTCAGCCCGAGGGGCAGTGACCAGCAGGCAGGTAGGGTGTACCACCCCCACCACCTCCAGCGCCCCTCCGGCTGCCTTGCAAAGGGAAACACGCTGTGCTGGAGGCCAGAGCTGGCCAAAGCCAACGGCATGAGATCAGGGTCACCTTGCTTGGGTGCCGAGTGGGGTGCAAGGCAGCAGGGGACTTACCCGGGTTGCAGTCTGTAAGGAGGGAGCAGATGGAGAGGAGAACTTTAGAAATGGTTAACGCTGGACTCCAGTTGTCTT
>JAVJGJ010000047.1:104392101-104423767 GCA_035590215.1 Microhierax caerulescens
GGGGGCAGAACGATGGCCAGGTAAATGAGCCACATGGTCAGATGCCTTGCACTGAGCAATTGTAAACATTGGCCTCTGGTTCAGAAATTAAGCGTTCATGGAGAAGACACACACAACACACACACACTTTTGCATGTTTTGAAAAGGCTGAAATGACAGATAGTCTGCAAGAACAGCCAACCTGTGGCTTTTTCGTAAGCCAGCCAGATACAACCCCCGCCACAGGCGTGCATTACGTGATACCACCCTGGTATTTCGCACACACCACCTCAGCTCTCTGCTCTGCCCAGCCACCCCTGTGCAAATCACCCCAAGCATACCTATGCCGTGGAGGGAAGGCAGGACTTTTTGGGCTTCACTACGTACAGCTAACGCACAAACATCTGTGGGAACATGCTGCTGGTACTTTCCAGGGGAATGACTCCAAGTCCACTGTTTATGTCAACTCGCTAGTACTTTTGGAAACTACCTGGCCCTTTCTAGGAGCTGACCAAGTGATAACGTACGCTTTCCCTCTAGTGAAGACGCAGCCTGGTGAATGCTTTAGTTCCACTTCTTTGAGATCCAGAAAACACACCAACAGCAATCACTGTAGTGATAAATGAATCAAAAGTAGCTGATGCTATAGACACTAGGTTAATATCCTGATATACCAAAGCAGTGCATATTCCTTTTAAAAGCTAACTAATTTGGCAAAGTAGTTTAAAAACGCCAGAGACTGCTACCCGTAAGGGTGGTAAGAAGGAGGGCAATTTCATGGTATGCTGAAGCAAGTAACAGCTAATGAAAACCTACAGTATGTTTCAGTTAAAACCACAAGTAACAGAACCACAAACTCATACTCCAGCTACTCCATATCCCTAGATGCTATTTTTGAGGCTACTCTGCCCTGACCAGGAGTCTGATGCAAGTAGCTGAGCTGTTTTGAAGTTGCACACTTGTGGAAAATAAATATAATTTCCAAAAACACTGCAGACATGACCTCTTCCAAAGGACACAGGTTCAAACCAGAAAGCGAACAACATACTAACGGCACATGGGAATATCAAGGTAGCAGAGAATCCAGTGATCTCCAATGTAAAGTTGCANNNNAAGTTGCACCATTACAAATTGACAGACATTTTTTTTTCTTTGTTTTATTTTGTAGTAAAGAACAGTGAATGACTGTACATGGAATTGCACCTCAGTAAGGTGATGTGTATATGACCAAGCAGCTGTAGAAAATTTCAGTTGTTTGTTAGAAGGTCTCTTCCCCCCATCTTTTTTTCCCCCCCCCCCCCTTTTTTTTTTTTTTTAAATGCAAGCCCAAAATGCATTAGAAATTTTGACTGGCAAGGAGGTAGGATATCATTCTCATGTGAAGTCCTGGTGCACCTTGATTTTCCCTCCTAATCCACCCCATTCCTGACCTCAGAGTAAATATGCTTTCTTTTCAGGTAGTCCAAGTGGGTCCTCTTGGTGAGCTTGCTCACCTACGCTGTTAGGCTGAATTTGGTGCAGAGATTGCAAAAGTAACTGAGAAGTCCAGGATCACTGGGAAAGGCAGGTGCAGGGTGTAAAAAGAAGCAGGACAGCTCATCTAGCTTAGCATTGAAAAACACACCCTTACAAAATCCCTCATTCAAACAAATTTTGCTCTACAGATCTTTAAGCAAGCTGTGTTACAAATGGGAATGTCATCAGAGTTAAAACCAAAGAAACAAAAAAGCAGCCAATCCTTTGGCTACACTTCAAAACCTTCATTTTAATGCATAGCTCTATGTTTAGAAATAAATTGTCAACTTCTGCACATGCTTTAGCTACCAAAACGTTTTAGGTTTATCACCATAGCACTGAGACACTCCATTCACAGACAGGATGTCACTACGCTAAGCATGCTACAATGCAATCCAAAGACTTGTGTACACAACTTGCACAGGCTTTTCAATTACAAAATAAGCATTAAAACGTTACATAGCTATTAGGAAGAAATTCAACGAGACAAGACAGAAGTAATTAAAAGGATACTCTGGGCCATCCATTTAATTGCCATTTTTCAGTCAAGTAGTATAAAAGCAGGATATAATTTTCTTGCCTCCCATTTTTAGTCAAAGAATGGAAATGAAAGGAAAAGAAGAAAAGAAAAAGAAAAATCGTAACACAACAAAACCTCTCCTGTGTAACCATGGAAAATTAAAGGTAACTAACGTGCTGAATCAACATGTAACTATGCGAATCAAAGTAGTATCTTTTGCCCACTGTCACACACAACCAAGCCACTACTATGTGTTAACGTTAGCTAAAAATGATAGATTGACCATTGGTGAAATGCCTATGAGCTTTGAGACACACAGAGAAAAGACAGCAAGAGGAAAAAGTTGCAGCTGGCTTTAATTAAAACATAAGAAAGGAGCAAAAGAGGGAAAGGAGAGCTAAGTGAGCAAAGACGGAACACTATATTGCTACAGCAATTCCAACCATAAAACTGCAAAAACAAAACTTAATTTTCCTTGCAATGCATGTTTCATAGCCATGGTTTTCAACTACAAAGCAGTAAATATTATTATTTTCCTTGTAAATCACTGAAGGCAGTGCATTTTCTGTCTTAAATTTAAAATGGCAGTCACAATATTGTCGCACAAGGGTAGAGTATCTTACAAATCCCACCACATTTCTAACAAAGAGCATGCACAAGATTTCTGTTTTAGCATTGGGAAAGCTTTTCCCTTAAGTATCAGGCTGATGTAAAAACTGGGGAGGGCAGGTCTGAGAAATTGCACATAAATTGCACAAAGCGTAAACTGGAGGATAAACAGTGCAGTGAATTACATTCTTAAGAAGTTAAAAAAGGAACTAAATAACTAAATAGCTCTGATAATGGAACTGATAGGGTGTTACGCAGGAATTTATGAGACTTCAAGGAAAACTGTTTCAGGGGGATTTCTCTGTGGGAAGAAAAAAAAAAAAGACTGGGTTTTCCAGTTTATATAAAAAAATACTTGGCAATAAGATCACACAACAACCAAGAGCCTCATTGTTGCCAAAATCTCGCTCTTTTCAATGCCCAGGAGCACTTGCAAATTTAGGACCTTCACCTGAAATATTTCAGTCTCTGCAAAATATTACTGTGAGGTTACTACTAAACTACTTGGTGAAAAGGCCAACACTCTTGAATAATTTCACTGCAGAGTTTGATTTTTAAACCAGGCTTCAAAGATTTAAAGTAAAATCTCAGTTAACAGGGAGGTCAGAAGGAGACTTGAGATATTCTCAGGGGTCCGCTGCAGCTCTATTTAGTTTAACAATCACTTCAATTTAGGAGCAAGCCCTAATAAAAAGGTTCAAGAGAAATTAATCCATTTAGCATTGGTTCCAAAATTGAAAATAAATCCAGCCTGCTCAGCTCTCAAGGGCTTCAGTTTTCCTTGGCAGTGGCTTCTTCCCAGCCTTCTCTACTTCAAAGCACTGGAATTTTGTCCCACTACACATAGGGACATTTTTGGTGTCCAATATGACTCCAAAAGGCTGTTTCTGCAAGTCTGTGACTTTAGTATGCAAATGAAAATGCCAGACAGAAAATGCCAAACTAAGTAGTCAATGAAATGATTTTCATTGTATGCAAATCGGTTTTGCTTTTCTCCTCATAGTTATAGCTGAGCAGCAAGACCAAAAATTAAATACATTAAAATGTACTGACTTATATTTGACCTTGCATCTCCCATTAAATAATATGCTGCACAAGAAACAATAAAACAAACTGGGAAAGTGTAGAAGAGAATCTGACCCGCCTAAGAATTTGCAACAGCTTATTTAAAATGACATGAAGATGCGATGGTAGAAACCGCACTCTGCCAACTTAACCTTGGGCTATTTTTACATTAGTTTCCTTCCTGCCAGTTGTCACCTGGGCTATGAGCTGCCAACATGGGGACAGAAATTCCTTCACACCATCAGACCTCATTTCCAAATTCGGTATTTATGGTGCAGATGTGTAATTGACAATTGGTAAGCAGAACTAGGCACTTTTGGAAATGCACTATTTTTGCAATTACACAGCTTGCTTGGAGTCTCTTCACATTCCAGCAGGTTTTGGAAATTGGCATAGAAATATAACTAGTAAACTTATTTGTTTCTCCAATTTTAGTTCTTTTGTAAAGCAAACATACTCTTAAAGTGGTTGCCCAGCATCAAATTGACAGTCCTGTATTTAAAGGTAATAAAGAGAATCAATACTATTAATGAATATGAAAGTTCTTGTGTGTCTAATCTCAAATGTGCTGTAACCCCCAAAGAAAACAAAAGCTGTACTTTCTCCTGGCACTTACTGGGATGTAGGTTCTTCACACATGGAAAACAAACTATTCCCTCTGACAACAAAAAGTTCAATAATGTCCCCCTCCCACCCATAAGCAGCCCAAGGTGTGCTACATTAAGTCACCTGAGGGCTCTCCCCTAAATATCATGCTTTATCTATCAGTGAAAATAGAAACCCACCACAATTAACACGTCATTCCAGAAGCAAGCTGGAACCTACATTTGTGTTTGTCCTCCATGCCCATGTCTCATCTTGTCCGTATTAGTGTGGGAATATGAAAGGTGGTCTCAAACTGATAAAAAAAGCCCAGCACCTCATAAATATTCAGACACCCTGTAGTACATCAATTGTAAAACTGCTAAGTTTGGACCCACATGATCTGGAGACTTCTGTCTCTTCAAAAGTCACTTGCCCTGTTTAAGGGAACAAAAAACCAAAAAAGAATCCCACCTCTTTCATAAGTCTACCTATCCAGCATTGATGATAAAGTACAAGATAGCCAGTCTACTGTGTTATCTCAGTTTGCCCTATTGATTTTGTTATAACTAGTAATTATGTAGATCAAGAAATGCATATGCTAAATAGCTTAGATCAAAAGGGCAACAGCAGCTACAAACAAGCTTGGAAAAACTGGCCCCAGAAAGTTAAAGATGATGTGTAACACTTGGCAATACGCCCCTGCTGTGCTGAAAATTGAAAGCAGACAAGACTCTCTAACTTCCTCAGACTAGCAAGGACACGGTTCTTGTGGTCTCCTCGAGCTAGCCTTCTTCCTTCCACAGGGAGGAAAAGGGCTACTTTAAAGAGGGCAGACAATGCATGCCAGACTAGAGATACACTACCACCTCTCTTGCATTGAGCTACAGGAATTCTGTTTAAAGTTTGTACTCAGAACGGATGATGCAGTATTTTAAGATTAGTGCTAGTTTACATGCAACTAAATTTTCAAGAGAACATAACCTAAGGGAAAAAAAAATAATCTGTTAATGTATGACATGCTCCAAAACTGATCCACCTGTCCCACCACCTACCTACCAACCAACTCACCCTAAAAACACACTACAAATTGAAACAAATCCACCAGCCAGCCAACACCATGGGTCTTTCGCATTAGATCAAGGATAGGCAGAGCCAACATCACTTAACTAGAGAACCAGGTCATCCCATTATCTTGGCTTCACATTACTACATTCCTCCCCATCAGCACGCCAATGCTGATACCAGTAATGTTATGTTGCTAATCAAAATACATTGTTTTGAAGAATGCTTCTTAACGACACATGAAAACTAGAAAGAAAAAAGAAATCCAGTGTGGATGTCGTCTTCTCCTTTATCCACATTAAACTCTTTACATTAACTTCCTTTCCTTGCCATTCACTACATAAATCAGGACACTGCATTAGGATTAACTATTTCACCGCTGGCAATAACAACAAAATTACACAAGCCACCCAATACCAAAATAAAATTTGATTACTCTTCTCAGAACAGCAGCAAAATATTCTCAATTGTGCTGCACTACCCACAGTGTCTCTCTCCTATATTCACAATTCTGAAATACTACCAAAGCTGCCTAGCAGAAAAGTCATTTGAAAGCATTGCCTTTGAGTTCTGAAATTGTGACGTGCACAGGCTAGAAATTTTATCTGAGATCTAAGACGAGAGTTTACTATTTTTTAAGTAAAACAAGATTACCTATGCTTTAATATAGCACAGCTGCCAGCCAACTACATAGCAGTCACTAAAAATCGTTTATATACCACTGCAAGTTGTTCTCATTAGTAACAGGCACAGCACCAGCCAGTCACAATAGCTAATCAGCATTTACTGTAGCAGATACATATGTAAGTATTGTTCTGAAGCTGACATGAGGGCAAAAGCCTGAAAAAACAAACAAACAAAAACTTTCAAGGGATTTAAAAACAAAGAGAGAGAGGCTTTTCATTTCTTGATAGCATATTCACATGTTCAAGGACAGCCTGAATAGGTCTTTGTGATGGCTTTCTAAAGTTTTGTTTGTATTTTTGTTTTCAAAGTATTAGGAACCTTAGATTTAACCCACATTAGGAGCCACAAGAGGACTAAGCAGCACTCTTAAATAACATATACAGTTTTGGGGCCAACTTGCATGCCTTAACTTTAAGGAATGATATAGCCCTTCACAAACTATCTTTTTTTTTTCCTCTAGACCCATATTTGGCAATTGACGTTAAGTAACTTCCCCCCAAAGCAAAAAACCCACGCATCACTGATTTTCAAACTTCCCAATGCCTTCACTTCACGACATTTTCATCTGGAAGTATCTCCTGAATGTAAAGAAACACTAAAGACAATGAAGTGTCAGGGAATACAAGTTTCAACTTAGGGCATTACATCACTTACACCTTTTATAAAAAGCATGCCACATTCACACGCGTAAAAGCCAACGCAGGTGTCTGCTCCTCCCTGATTTCCAACAAAGAGAGAAGACTTAGCAACAATTTTATAAGCTGGAAAGACAACACCCGTGTGTGGCAGTTAAGTTCTGCTGACAGAGGTCCACAGCAGGCAGGCAAAAGTGAACTGCCAGAGAATGCAAGAAATGCAGGCATCCTTCTGGTCCATCATGCCTGGTCTCACACAGCTTGGAAACTTCACTCCTACAGCTGACCACTGGCATTCTTAGTTTAAACTAAGTTTCAACCTTTTGCTGTCATGAAAAAAAAAAAAAAATCGTGCTAAGTCTAACACGGTAATTAGCTGAAAACATGATGCTAAATAATACTTCATGTATGTTCCTGTGATCTGGAGGCTTTTCTAATCATTAAAAAAAAAAAAGACATATTTTCTTCATAAACTTCTTGTGCAACCCATGAAGTTCACAGAGAAGGATCTTTAGCGGCATTTAGTAAAAAATTGCATTTCTTTATTGGATGGTGTTAACATTTTAATTGGTAGTAGTGCTAGCAGATTTCCTACTATATTTCATAAACAGGAGGAAAGCACATCTCACAGACATGTGCAAGGGGTTTAGAGACAAAAGTTTACATTTTCTAACCTTGTAACCTCAGCATTTAGCAAGTAACACCTTAAAGGAAGATTGACAAGATTAGGAGGGAGTTCCTGGGTACCTTTTGAGAGTTGTGTATCGCTCTTGTTATGCAGTAACCATTTCCATACAGAGGGCAACAGAAATAGAGAGGCAAGTCCACAAAACTGTAAAACTGACACAGAGCTAGATGTACAATTTGCACCTAATTATACACTATTAATTTTTTGAAGAAAACCTGAACACGTTACTTCTAACTAAGCACAAATATGAAACCAGCATAATAGTATACAGTAGTATAGCAAAACACCTGGAGGAACTGACAGCCTTAACATTCATGCTTGATGTTATTTTACGTACATAACATAAGAAGAGAAAAAGTCTATAATTAGCTACAAATCACAGGAATTTTGGCTATAAAGGTACCAAAAAGCACAAAGAAAAAATTATTTGTTTCCAGTCACTACGGCTTCATTCTCTTTGATTTTTCTCATCAAAAGTTATTTCAAATATTCCTTTTAGTGAAATAAAGATGTTCAAACTTTAATATATTTGCAATATAAATATACTTACAATATTTATAGTATGTTAGAAAATTCCTCAGCCAGCCTAGGCAATCACCCCCCGAACTTTCGAAATAATATAATAAAGAGATATTTCTTTGTTTAAGTTTCCAGAGTCAAGATCTCATTTCAGAAAGGCCAGTAAATAAAACCCTTAGGGTACACATAAATAACCCTCTGGCTAAATCAGTAAGAACAGACATATTCCAAAGGCAGGTGACACTCCCATCATTAAGACAGACTTCTAATCATTCTTCTAAACAGATCACTCGCACAAAAAATCACCCCAATGGTAGTATCATTAACAGAATAGGAAACTGACCAATACTAAACGGATTTTTCAATTCACTCTGTATAAATAAATGTAAACCTACAGGTCACACATGTAACTTTCAAGCCATGAGTTAATGGTACTACAAACTTTGAAATCTGATCAGGCAAAGTCAACTTTAAGGAGTGGAGTAAGACTCCAGTATGAGTGCACTCGTTTTCAGCTTTAAGACTCAATTCCTGGAGAAACATACTAATTTGAGAAAAACATTATGGGAAATACTTTTGGAAATTACTCTTAAAGGTGCTTTTGTCACACGTGTGTGTGTGTGTGTCTTTTATAATACACTAATCTTGTTATAACATGACTTAAACAGTTTTCCCCTATAAACCAACGTTAAAATAAAGCTCAGTCCACCCATTAGTATAACAGAAGTAGTACTACTGCAAAGACTTTTATCACAGGTCCAATGCAAATTTTGCCACAGAACTTTGTTCCTTTACTAGTTCATTAAAAGAGATATAGGAAACCACCAGGCTGGATCTGATCTGAAGTCCACCTATTTCAACACCCTGTCTCTCACTGGTTTCCAGTGTCAAACAGGGCAGAGATGGGCATCAGAAGACTCCTGCCAGGTCTTCTGCTTTCCCCTACCTTAGCAACATCTCAGCAGTAACTGATTGAGCCTGAAAAGGTACCATCTATGTTTCCCTTCTAAAATCAGTATTATGAACAAGCTCCGGTAATTCCGTCTGGTTTTGCCCTCCATAGAAGTCCAAGTTTTTTTGAAGCTTGCTAAATTCCTGGCTTCAGCATGGAACCCTGTGTCTAATTGCATTCTGTAAAAATTAAACAAATTAAATTTCCCTGTGTTTTCATCTTGTTCCATATACCTTTGTTCTTGTATTAGAAGACAGAGGAAAAAAGTCTTCCCATTGATTTCCTCTAGAGAATAAAAATAAGGAAAATAAATATTTGGTATTTTCCGAAGGAAACAATCCCTGTGCCTTCACATGAGAAATTTTCCCGTTCTTTTCTTGACAATTTCCATGTCTCCTCTCCAAAATCCACCTACTTCTCCAATATTCTTTTTGAGATAAAGCAGACAGCATTACACAAAAGTTCATGGACAAGACATTACTTTGTATGTATCTATAACCTTTTTTCTCATTCACGTGCCAGAAAAAAACTACTGTCCTTCCTTTTTCAAAATGGGAAAGACTAATCACCATAGCTATGAACTTAATGAAGGCCAATAAAGAATAAATTTCTTCCCTACTTTCAAAGAAAGAAGCATGCAGTAGACGGTGTGTTGTTAAAAGATCTGTCCTATTAAGAAATACATTTGTCCATTGTCTTTCTAGAAGCCAGGGCTTCTGTATCAGTCTGGGCTAGTTAAGTCAATGGCAAAACTTCCATCAAATTCAGCAGAACAAATTCATATACAATGCAGAACAGAGAAATCTCTTTTGGGAACTTGGGAAAAAAACAGCAGTGACTGCAAAAGGCAAATTGCAGCAAAGCACTCTGATTGGGGGTTTGCTTCATCACACAGTCCAGTCAGTAATTATGGCATTCCTCATTCTCACTTGCTGTCAGCAAAGAACATTTTTTGAAAGCATCCTTGTTGCTTCTGCACCCTGTAAAAAGACAGGATACTGTATTCTTTATGGAAGAATTAAGTCTTAAGAGTTCATTATCAATCAATGCTGCTGCTGAGCATCTTAAAAACAAGCAACAAGTTTTGCTTCTGTCATTAACCTGACTAGTTTTTAGATAATTACAGAAGAGCAGAACCTTACAAAGGAATGCACAAAGCTCTGCAGAGAGCTGAACTCCTGTACAGGAGACATTTTAAAATTCTTTTCTTTCAAGCTACATGGTTTCAAGTTGCCTTTCCTAAACTCACAATAAGAGAATCCAAAGACCAGGAATATTTTGGCTAATGCCCAGGGATTTCTAATTATTATTTCTATTATGTCTTTCCTCAACTGTTTTTTTCTTTTTTCTTTTTCTTGATACAACAAATATAGGTTTGTTGGGTTTTGTTTGGTTGTGGGTTTTTTTTTTTTTTTAAATAAAGCTTTAGCATATCAAGAAGATATTTCTTCTCCCTGGCCCCAATGTGTAGGAGCTGTGTGGTTTAAAGCCCTGTCGAGATTTGCAGGCATAAATGTCAACTACAGCAGTCAAACCTTTTAATATAGTTATTACTTCACTCCTGATATTTTTCTACTCTGTGGAATTAATTCTGTAACTTGAAGTGCCACTTATTAAAAAGCCAAGACATGGTAAAGAGCCTGCTACCATGATCACTTCCTTTACAGAAATATAGTGATTTCGCTCATCACAGCATACTCAAGTTTAATCAACGCTGTGGCTCTCGCTCTGTGTAGGTATTAATCATTCATAAGTCTTCAGATTCTATTGCTCACTTTGTAGGTCATTTCCGTAGGCATTCCCTTGCAAACTGATCAGACACGATGCATAACGGTTGTTCCTGGGATGAGCTGATACAGAAAGGCATGTGGAAAATGGGGCATAGAAAGGGACAAAGGAAATAGGTGAGGAGAATATCCAGTCCCAAAGAGATTTAAGACAGGTGTGTACATGTGTATGTAGAAGGAGGGAGGGAGAAAAATGCTTGCTTATGGACAAGCCGGGATTGCACAAGAAGATTTCCATGCAACGCTCAGAATTCAAGGAAGTTTTAGTCTGTAGGCAAGTTTAATTCAAAGAAACACAAAAAAAGCACTCTTTTGATACAACACCTCAAGATAAACTTGCTTAAACCTAAGAGCATTGGCTTAATATTGCTGCAAAATCACCTTAATTAATAAGACTGACTTTGAACATTCAAAATAGCCACATGCCTGCCCAATTCCATCTCAAATTCTGTTATGTTCTTGGCCTCAATTATTTCCTGTGACAGTAAGTTCCACAGATTAATTATATGCGTGAAAGACACATATAATACATTCCTTTTATTACTCTTATATTTGCCACCTTTGATTTCAATAGAACATATCTCTTTGTTCTTCTGTTATGAGAAAAAGAAAACAGATGTTTCCAATTTATTTTCTTTTACACTAGTATTCAGTGCAGCATGAAGCTTGAATGACTGAAGTATTTCAGCCTGACCGTGTTCTCCCAGACAGTGTAAACTTGCCTGCCTACTAGGAGAATCAGGGAAAGATGAACAACTTCTTCACAGAAGTAAAGAAACTCAAACTGATGAGCTCTGAGCAAGAGGCTTATGAGAGAACATGAGAAAACAAATACTACAAACATTAAAAAACAGCCCCCTACTTGACACTGCTACACCTATATTTGAAGAAGAAAGAAAGAATGAAAGAAAAAAACCCCACCAACCAAACCACAAACTCTTAACCAAATGAAATATACCACATATGGCTGAAGATGCTAGTGAGGGAGAGGGACAATGAAAAAGCGAGAGAGAACCTATCATGTAATGTCACCCGAACCTCTGATATCACACATATTCAGCATACTATTTTAAACCTCATTGTACAAACAGTTACAGTCAACAGTTTCCAACTTACTTTGTGAGCACAAGCAAGTTCTCAGATGCCATCATCGGGGTCATGGATGAATAGCTTAAAAGGGATCAATGCCACAGTTTTGCAATGACATCTCTGTGCACTTGCAGGAAGGGTGTACTTCTGTGTTTGTATATAACCACCATTATCTGGGTGAAAGCTGCACTAAACACAAGCATTACTTCAACCAAAACATATCCTATAATAGGGATTTTTCATAAAATAGTTATCTTTATGTAGAGGTATTAGATTTATAAAAGAGGGACTTCACCAGATTATAGACTGATGACACTGGTGTTAACAGTTTCAGTGGAAATCTTGCTTTGTTTAGTTATTGTGGGACAGAAAAGGATAATTCAGAGAAACTACAGAGCTTTTGCATTACCTCAGCTACAGGACTGATCCCTAAACGCAAAGGTTACCCACCCTCAGATCCAACACCAGCTTGTACTGTGGCTTACTGAACCCAGCTCCAACTTCCCTCATCTCCCAATGAGCAAGACACTGCTGCAGTTTGGTCCATCCAAACTAGTATCAAATCATCCAAATAAAATCACAGAATGCAGGAAAAAACTTATTTCGGAATTCTGGCAGTTTCTGTATGAAACTTAGTTACCTGTCAAGTATGCATAGAGCATGCCTGAAAAATATTTGTGTGACTGTAGTGTAACATCTCTCCCAGGCTAGGCAAATACAAAACCAACAGGTCTGAGAAGTCCAAGATCAGTCCTTTTATGTTATACTTAAATAAGGACTCCAGCCTCTTAATTTTGAATAATCTGGTTGTTCTTATGTTTAATGGAAATGACACTGTACTTGAGGAAAAATACAGTTTACATTGCAATGCTTCATTTTGCAGTATCACGGGATCCTTAATCTTTACACTGGCATCATTAATACACTTTAGTTGCAGGTGAAAAGGCATCAGCTCTATGTGACTAGCTTTGAGGACTTGAAAAGAAATTTCTGGAGTTGAGAAACTCTTACTGACAATACACATCATTTGGATCATATATATATATATATTTTTAAAGGTATATTTTCAACACTGGACCAGTTTATGAAACAACTGAAGTGTTCTTACACAGTTAAGACGTTCATTTTTCCAAGTCACAACTCTGCAAAGACCGAGGGAAAGTCACCAGTCTGCTATGATTAGCCAAGGACACAAGAGACAATTAGTTCTTCCTTGCTGACAGAAGGACTGGCTGGAAAAAGGAAACCTGGGCGGGTGAAATACAAAATGAGGTGTCCTAATTGAGCATGATGACATTCAGATTGAGTTTTCCAAAAATGTGATACACCTTTTAACAAACTTGGATGATGAAGGTACAGTTATACCTAGTTCTAAAACGGGATACATCTTTTAACAAACTTGGATGATAAAGGTACAGTTACATCTAGTTCTAATCACGTGCACACTATTACTTATATAAAAACTGAGTATGCAGGTATGTGTGTATAAACATGCAATCCACACACCTCCATAGCTGTACTCAGTTCAGTTGCAGTTAAAATGAACAGCTACTGTAATAGTACTGCAGAATTGCAGAGAGACCATCCAGCAGTGATCAGAGAACTGCCCTACTTCAACCTCTTTGCTTAGATATCTGTTCAGAACACACACACCCTTACAGTGTCTTCCAGAATGGCAGATCTAGAACGATACTGTATTTTTTTTGCTACAAAATGATGAAAAGCATATACAATATTGTAGCACTGATCCCAGCTAACACCTTTTGCTCTCAGTCACGACAAGAAGTTTGGCCTTACCCTTATTGCCGCTGGGATTAACTGTGGCAAGTCAGTGTTACCTTTGAAGGCTGTTTTGCCTGCACCGGAGAGAGTTTCCCATGTGTGCTTCTCCTGGGTGATGCAATGTTCAGAGTTTAGGAAAACGTGTACTCTGTCAGCTTCTGCAAGTCAAGTTAAATGCTGAAGAAATGGAAAGCTGATGTTACAGTAATTCTTTTCCACACAACTATTTTTGCGCATTTGGGATGGGAAAAGTAAAGAAAATTAAACCTTTCGCTTTCTCAGAAATACAACTGCACTCTGGGAAGTGAATGCAAAAGGGGTGTTTGCAATGCTCAAAACACACCACTAGCAAGAAGCAGATCTGATGTAATGCTGTTGCCTTAGAGCTGTTGTACAGATTATCTAGTGGTTTTAAAATCTGCAAATTATGAATTACCTCATGATTTGCAAAATGAAATGGTGGGCAAAATAAAAACCAAGCTAAAATCTACTTCATTTATTTCAAAGTTGAAGTCTGGCGGCTGTATTATATTCTCGCTCTTCTTGAACAATTCACCTACTGAAAAACAGATTATCAAGAGGCACTATTTAGAGCCTTCCTTACTGCAAGGGATTTACCTTTAACTGCTGGCAAAATCCAAGTACACACCCCTCTCCTGAGCATCTTTTAATCTTTATAGTTTTGTTTCTGTTCCTTTAATCCAAGTAGAGCAGACCCCCAACAAGTAGGCAATGCCTCCCCGGCACAGGTTACAGAAGGCGGGCGGCTCTGGCTCAGTGGTGACTGAGTTCAGGTATCTTTCTGAATGGAGTGGAAAGCAGGATCTAAGCTAAGCAAGCTCCAATTAAAGTAGAAAAATAGCTTAAACTAAGAAAAACTCTCTCTATTAAAAATGTCTTGGCAGCTGCAATCAATGTGGATGAAAAATTATAAGAAAGGCTTCCCAGTGGCTGGTGTGCTGTTTTTACACACTTTTCCCACAAGGGTAAAGAATGATCAAGAGACTCATCATCTCAACAAGTACTCTTACTGTCAACAGCTAGCGTTGAAAATCAGACCCTTAATAAATATATGCATTTCATAATTTTACTCCTGAGACAATACATATGTTCCACTACATACCAAAAGAGGTACAGAAAGAATCAAAAATATAGGGTAATTTAAGCCTTTTATTTCTTCAGTACTACCTGTAAAGAGAAACTTGAACACACAGATCACCTTCCATAATCCTGTGGATGTGCTAAGGATGCACACAGGACTGACTCCCTACAGGCATGCAAGTATTAAAAAAACCCAGAACAGTTCAAGAGACCTCCCCTCATCTAGATAAATGTCTTGCTGCACATGCATTTATCTTTTTCCTTTTTTTTTTTGTTTACTGTATGCTCACTTGCTCTACAATTGTTGAAGTGTTCTAAAATCAAAGTACTGTAGAAGTCAAACCAGCGCAGGGAGAAGACAAGAAAAAACCCAGTCCTCCCACCAAAAAAACACCCCAGCGCAGCATGCCCTAGCTTTTCTTATATTGTGAAATAGGATAAGAAATATGAATAAGGAAGCAACATGAAACTGTGCATGGCATTATTATTATTATTGTTAAACAAACAGTGTACATGTTTGCTTTTCATTAGCTCCCTGTGGTGACAAAACTATAAACATAAAAGTTAAGAGACATAAAGGGAAAAAATGAAGTAGCCAATAGCAAAGATTTCAAATACACTTACACAACCACACTGTTTGTTTTACAGCTGCTTTACATAACAATAAAAATGTAACATACCATGGGCTTTTGGCAGTGTGTAGAGAGACAGCATCAAATGGCAATAACAGAGTAAGTACAAATGATCTCTTTGGAACAATTAAGCAATTTTAGAAGCACCACTACGTCCAACAACTAATGGGTCCAAAGAGACAGAAAGGTCAAAAGTGTAAGTTTCTCCCTACTGACTGAAGATGACATATACGACCCTCTGGAAGGGAGGATAACTTCAAAATCATATTATATAATCCCTACTACAGAATACCGCTATATAAAACCCCAGCACATGAAACTAGAAAAGAGAAATCTTTCCTTCAGAAGCCAAAAGCAAGATGCAGTCTTTCATCCAGCTGTCTCAGCATATTAAATAACAAAAGGAAGAAAAAAAGAAATGCTTACCCTCTTTGCATATAACCAGCTGAGAAAAGTCACTGGCTATACATAAAACAGTAAGGTGGTCATGTAGTTCAGTCAAGAGTCTGGCACTTTTTAAGAAAGAATGGGTAAATAATACATATTGTACATTAAAACTCAGAACTTTAGTAGTGACCTTGAACTCCGGTAATACCAACAGGGACACAGAAAACCACTTATTTCTGGACATTCACTATCTCTAGCAAGAACTGAAATTTAGCACTTGACCTAATGTGTCATTAGGATATGACACATTATTTTCTGGGAAAGCCAATCTAAGCAAACATTGCAGTTCCATTACTGTTTTAATATCCAGAAAACTAGAGTTTCTCTCTGGAAAGAAACCATTTGCTAAACCAGCAGCTAGATGACTTTCTAGATATGCCATTCAATGTATACATGAGAGAGTTGTAAAAATACTGACCAAATATTCTTTTAATTTGCCTGGCAAAAAGCCGTGCTATGTAAATGTTCATATAGGCTCCCCTACAGCACGTCAAATGTCCTCATAACCTCAAAGTGAAGTTTAGATGCATCCTCTTGACTAGAAACCTTTCAAGACAATAAAATATACTTTTCCGATGACCAAAGAGTACTCAAGAGTTGACAAATGTCAATTCTAATGTTACCTTGCACTCAGGATTATCCCAATTGCCCATTTATGTACTTCAAAAACACCTTCCTCTTCCCCTTTCATCAAGCTCCTCTGCTTTGCGATCCAAATACTTCAGCAATTTTTTTAAAAATTAATCTATATACACATTCAGTAGGTTAGCTGATCACTTCTACTTCGTTTGCAAGTAAATTAATAAAACAAGAGTGGTTTTATCTGTTCATTTTTTAATATTGCAAACATTTTCTTTCTGTCAACAGGACAACCTTGCCTCTTCAGTTCCCTGGAGGCATGGGCTGCAGACTTTGACGGAGGTAACGGCTTACTGGTGAAGGATCAGCGCGGTGCCTAGAACCTGCTCAGCTCAGCATGATAAGGAGGCAGAAGACCCTAGCCACACTTAGCAGCCTGTGGTGGTTTGCAGAAAGAAGCCCAGCTCCACAGGCCAGAGCAGGCACACTAGCTCTCTTTTGCAGAACTTGGACCACACCAGTGACTTGGGTGACTTGGGACACATTGGGTTGTAATGAAGAGAGAGCCTAGGAAAGAAGTACAGAGGGAGCTGAGAATCTGTGCAAGAGACTGCCAGGTTTACTACTGGAAAGGGATCTGGCAAAACACATATCCCCCCCCCCGCTGTTCTCTGCTTTTAAAGGTCACATCTAACCCCACCCTATATTTTCACTCTTTCCTAGTGTGTTGTAGTTCAGCCATCAATCCTAGCTCCGTCCTTTCTTTCCCCATTCCTTCTGAATCAATGAAGACCACTGCAAACAGAACAGACTTCGCTGGGTAACAGACAAGTCTCCTTCCCAGATCCAGACCCCAATCAGCACTCCTCCTTATCTCTCTCTAAGCCAAGCTGTGAATAACTAACAAATCCCATCCAGCTGTTCAGCCAGCCATGACAGGGGTCACAGCACATCCCCACTTACCCTCAGCCCTTTACTGTTACAGCCTACGGCTGGACCCTGCCAGTTCATCATATCCCCGCTACAAGGTGTTACCATACAAAGGCTCTGCTATCCAACCCCTATTTTTCAGTTTTTCCCAACAAAATCCAGTAGTAGTTACTAAATATGTCCTAAATGGCTACTTCTGTGCTACTTAGCACTGCAGTGAAACATCCACTTGAACCGTCTCAACACTGAATTATTGTCTGAACTTTACACCTCCTCATAAATAAGACTCTACTATGAAAAGCAAAGCAAAAATCCTTGTGAAACAATGGAGAAAGCACAGCTTGCATCATCTATGGGTTAGAAAATTTGCAATCTCTGTGGAAAAACAATGTACAAGACATACGTGATACATTACAAAGCCTCAAATGTAACGTAATATTTATAGTCATTAGGAGTACATACACTGACTACTGAAGTACTTTAAATTAGAATGTCTCAGCACATGTAATAGCTCTGCAATTTAACGAATATTTCCCTAACAAATAGTTACAGTCCTCCTAGTTATTGAGGTGGAAGGTGAAGTAGGAGCACAAAAACAGCAAAGAAAGAGATTAGCTGTTGGACACCTTTATTATTTCTCTGTCACTATTCAGGAAGAATAAAGCCCCCAACACTAATATATCTCAAAACAAATTATCCTATTACAATGTAGTAGTATCACAAAGTAACAGCTGTGATAACCTTGATGTGCATAAAACTGGAAAATAACCAAATCACATATTCAAGATAATACAACAGCTGCTGAATAAAACAACTCACTTATTTACCTCAATCAGATAAGGAAAAAAATGCAATGTTGCAACATAAGCAAAACTGCATTTTTTGAGAGGAAGGGGGGATACAGAGACATCTACAAGCCCAAGGACTAAGCCTACTTTATTATTAAAGAAAATTTAAACATAGCTGGAAATTTACATATCCCTTTGCAAACAGACAAAAAAATGAAAGAAGCCCTTTGCCCTGAAAATTTTACAGTCTAAATTCAGCAAGACAAACGCATGAAGGTTAACCCTTCACAAAAGCAAGAAGAAGTGGCTGAGTGGCAGGAAACGAGGGCTTGCTTTAAATGACAAAACAAAAAATAAGAGAGGTAAGAACAGTTCTATAAGGGGCACAAGTTGGACATTTTGCCTGGCTAAAAGCAGTGTCAAGTGCAACAAAGAAACAGAAGAGAGACTGAAGTTAGTGAACTGGAATGAGGGACAAGGGGGTGGGGGAAGGAGGGTACTCCACATAGAATGCAAAAAGACCACTTGGGGTCCCCTAATTCAGTACCCTACTCCTGGCAGCCGTAAGAGCAGATACTCCTGAGAATAGGTGACTGTGGCCACTATCTGCAGTCCATTCCCCTTGTACTCCCACAACATTGACAGCCACTGGATTAGGGGTGCTAAAGGACGTATCCTTGTGTCTCTTTCTGGACTTGTCCATGAATTTGTTCAACCCATCCTTGAGTGTCCTGATAGTACCTGCCTCCACAATCTCCTGCAGGATCAGCTTCCAGAACTCCACTGCATACTGGGTAGAAGGACTTAATCTGTTCTAAAAGCCTCTTAACAGTCCCTGTGAATATCTCTATTTCTACTATTATGGACTTCACTGAATAACAGCCCTTGCTGCGCTCTTCTTCCAGTTGCCACAAAAGCAAGGTGTACTCCTTTGGGAGACACAGGTCCACAGGGCCTTCAACAAATTAAATCTGCAACTTCCTATCTTTAATACTAGTCTACTTGATCAGGATTGATTGAGTTTCAAGTAATTTATGAACTTTCCTGTCATTTTTGCTTACTTGTTTCTCCCTCCCCTTTCTGCCCCTTCCCTCCATTTCTACCTCTGCCTTTCTCCCTATCGCTCCCCCATTTTTTTTCTCTCATATAATTCTAGGAGATCAATCCATGGCTCAAGAGCTGCATGTGGCTCACGCAGCAGCTCAAAGAGGACTGCCAAGATACAGCTGATCACCTGTTATGTGTATTCTTCAAGGTACAGTAGGTTGTGCCACCTTGATTTACAGAGCATTGTAAACAGTGTAAGATTGTATAAGTGCATTGACTTTATTGCTATGTGAGTATTTTGTCTCCCAGGTGGGAGTGTAATACAAGCAGCACAGCAAAAACTATTGTTACAGGTTGCACGCTTGCCTGTTTTTAAAATTCAGTCATGCCTGAGAAGAGATTGGCCCATGGATGGTCCTCCCTGTTCATTCACGAGGAGGATGCCCCGTCTCTTCTGCTCCTTACAGAAGGCAGTAAAAAAATGGCACTAAATTGTTGGAGAAGAAAAAGAATCAATCTGTCTCTGCTTCCATCTGTGCTTTAACTATTTCAGCAACCAGGGCAAAATTGCCTCAGCCACCCTGAAGGGCCACCTCTCTCTGCTGTCCCTTACAGTCACTGTTAATGTCTTGCACAATCTTGCTGTCCATAGGAATGTAACACCCTTCTGCCTCAAGTGGATTTATGTCCTTTTCTGTTCCCCACCTTGAACTCATTCATTCCCTCAGTCTTTACCAATACCTGCAATCTGATTAACCTCCTAAGGGGAGCAAGGGGATGGAAAAACAGTATTCTAAAGGAAGTATTAACATTTTGCTGGAGATTTCAATCCTGGGAAGCAGCTAAAAGACAGGCAGCAGGGCAGCTGAAGGCCTAACACTAGCTGCATTCAAGTCCTACAGCTCCTAGGTTACCTTACTGCTGCTACACATCTTCTCGCCAGATTTCCTACATCACCAGGGTGCTCTTGAAGTTCAATTTTAAGTAGGAAGGAAGGCATCACCACAACTTTAATGCAATGGAGAACCCTAGTCAGATTCATGATATTTTGAGATTTTATTTGGCACAGCTATTTAAAGCCTTCAGTCTTTTCCCTCTCTCCCACAGTCCTCCAAGCGTGAGTAGGCATAAACACTTTTATCACAAGTCAGAGCGCTACAAAATTTGATGAGATTCTCAAATTAAGATTTACCCCATCAAAACCAAAACTAGATAATCCTTACTGATAAAAAAAACTTACATGGAAGTCAAGAGGTACACAAAATTATAAATGCTTGCATGCATCATCTAATTTATCTCCTTTAAAAATGTTACCAAGATGTACAGGAAATAATGTGCAAATATAGTATAACAACAATCAGTTTGATCAGAATCTTCTGATGAAATGACCTTTTGTGGCATACAACAGTATTGATATAATTGCTTTAAAACTATGTTATTACAACTGTGTGCATTTCAGCAATCTTTGAAAACCATCTGCAACAGTTAAACACTGCTTTAATTAAATACACTGCGCTTTTGTCACCACTTACATGCTGCTTCTCAGAGCGGTCCATACTTGTTCAGAATACAAAGTAATACACTGAAACTTTCTAGTTGTCCACTTGAAAATATCAAACATGACAGATCTGTAACAATCACCTAAATCAGCACCTTAAAACTTCAGTGAAGAGATTAAAACTGCGTGTGAAAACCTTTAAGGCCATTACCCTGACAAGCTTCCTTGTATAACAGTCAGTACTGCCTGAATCTTTGCTGATGTCTCCAAACACTCTGACAAAGTTTTCAGTCCATGCCAGAAGTATTCTTCTCCTTTTCATCAACTGACCTATTGTGAAAGGCCACTTTTGATTTCAGAATTAATTTTTAATTTTCAGGAGTCTTTTCACTCCTGTGTGCCACTCTCTGTAGGATCCTAGGCATCAAAAGACAAAAGACAGACACGACCTGAAGACCCCTCTCCTGACTTCTCCTTAACAGACACTGGAATTAGCTCACTGGCAAAAATCTATTGCTCAGATGCTCACAGTGGAAAGAGCACTGAACATTAGCAGCTCACCTGTCCCAGAAAGCACGTCCCCTCTAGCCCACGGCATTTACTATTGCATTTACAGTTCTCAGTACTAGTTCAAGATTCTCTGTGTTTCCAGCAAGTTCAGCAACTTCAGAAGGAAAGTTGAGAACTCTCTTAATCGTCCACACTGATACAAAGGAAGTGCAAAACATGCACTTTACTTAACATGCCAATTGATCTAATTTGGTTTACACTCACTTTTGACTCCAAAAGTTGAAGCCCCTGGAGGAATCAAGACCCGAATTCTGCATTGATTCACAGAAACACAGAAGCAAAGAAATTTAACAGGACTCTACATCATTAACCGTACATCCTCTTTAATCCAATTACTTTGTATTTTGTCTTAAACGAACGGCCAAAACTTGGCCTGGACCCAGTTCTCAAACCAGCTCCACGTAACCTTACCTGATCTTCATTCTCAGTTGTGAAATAATGGAAAGATTGGAGGGAATGAGGGGAATCAAACACCACGCCTGTCCTGAAATACAGCCTGCATGCCCCACTCTCCCTTTTTCTACCCCACCTCCCCCATCCCAGGGAGTGGAAACTTAATAAAGAACATTACATATTGGATGTTGAAGTTAAGCATACAGGATGTAATATATTCTCCTGGTAACGTCAATTAGCCCCTCACACACAGGAAATATCTATCAAATGCACTGTAGTAGCCATTACACTTTCTACAAATGCTTTAGAAGACCAATTGCATGCCGCTAAAATTTGCAAATTGGCTCGAGAAACAAGAAAATCCCTCTGAATTCCAGAGCCTACAGTGTTTATTTTGACAGTTGTAGTTTATTTATAGTACTTGACAATACATGTTCTCTAGTTCATCTTGTAAAATAATGAAGTCAGTATTTAAGACCTCCACTGTTAAGCCTCAGAGGGAAAAAATAAGTATAAACTTATTTCATTCAAATAGATGTGCAGATTGGCAAGATTCTACTATAATGACTAAATTACATCATTAATTTAACTTAGTTTAAAGCACTTTCTTCGCTGGAGAAAGCACAGCCCTTAACTTTGTATGTGGTATGCAAGTCTGCACAGATGTGCAATAACCTCTTAACCCATTCATATAAAATTATATCTTCTTTTTGTTTAGTATATTAAATACTTTCAGAGAGGTGCTATATGGAAGGCTGGTCTTTCACATACAATTACAGAGGAGCACAGGCAACAGGCTACAGAACTTTTGCCACGCACAGAGTCATCAATAACCTTAATCCACTGACATAACTTGTAGCAGTGCAGGTAAGTTATCTCCATTCCCAGCACAACCCCTTTTGACAGCAGGGACAAAGTTAACATCTTGTCAGATGGCATCTTATCAGCTTTCAAGACCAACCCATTCTTCAGAAACCACAAAGCTCTCAGTCACTAGCAACCTGCCCTCGTTGAAATCCTCAAACACAAAATCATCCCCTATCACTTTCTCAGTCCCCAGTTCTCTGTGGATAATTTGGTCTTCATACAAAAAGACAAGATAGATTCAAGGCCTTAAAGTATAAATACTCCACACACAGTGTTTCTCATTTATGTCTATAAAGTACCATACACATATCATGAATATTTCTTAAAACAAAACCAGACATATAACCCGCTGCTCTAATATAAAAATCTAGACAAGCAGAGCTGGAATACAAAGGAAACAAACCCAAACTTGAGACTGCATAACCAAGAGGCAATATTAGAATTTGTCAGATAAAACATAAATGCAGCATCGTAAACACAGTTGCACAGTGCCCTCCAAGGGCAGCAAAGCTGAAAGTCAAATAATAAAATTAAGTGGTATACAAGAGAGTGTGCACAGAAGGGATTTCAATCCTCTTTGTTCTTAGCCATGATACAATTTCACAGCCTCTCTCAAGATTCATCGTTCCGATGTTTGGCATGCAAGAGCACAGAATGCCGTTCATTTGGGAATTACTGAACCGGGATGTGCCAAACAAAATCCACCACAGCATCCAACCAGCTCCTGCCACAGCATCTGAGTAGCCTGGTCATCAAAATATTCCTCATTTTAAAGGGAGCTAATAAATAAAAGCAGGAATACCTTCTGAAAGGTGAATTCCTGTAATATTAACTAATCAATCCACAGTAAAGAAGCTGCTCCTGTGCAGCTATTGTCTGAGTACGTCAGGCAGAGGACTTCACCTGCAGGAGCTGCTACCTACACACACTTCAAATTCACCGCGTGTAGAAATGGTATTATTTTTATGGTTTGCAAGCTAGACCATACACAGCTGCGGAGAATCTCTAAATTGGTTAATACACCATTTCAAAAGGAAGAGTTATTTCTCCAGGGATCATGTGCCAAACAAAGCGGGGAGGGAATGCTGAACCACTGGTAGTTTATAGGACAAAAGATATTTTTCAACTACACACAGCACTAATTATGAAGGTCATTCCTATCCTACAGCTGGAAACTTCTCACAGAAAACACTCACATTTCACAGTAACAACACGGGGAGCATGTGTGTGTGTGTGTGTGGAGAAAAAAGAAAAAAGTGTTAAAACGACTTTCGTAAGCTGATAGTTTTCATTAAATGTGACCTGCATTTTTATTTCTACAAGGAAGTAAACCCCAGCATTTGTGTCATTCTTGATCTAATAATTTGAGTGAGTACATTAAAAAAAAAAATAATCACAAAATGTAAGACCAAAAAGTTTATGCTAGAATATGGCTATGTTCAGGAACGACTATTCCAAGCATGAAAATAATAAACCCAACACTGTTATTATAGTTTAACAGTGACAATCCATCTTTAGATAATACACTAGATTTAAAAGCAAAAGCACCTAAAGCATTATTGGAGTTGGAGGTTTTGAGAAAATGCATTTGCAAAAAATTACAAGCACCACAAAATCAAATGTAATCAAGACAAATGCCAGACTTCCATGGTATGTAGATGAAATATATTAATTATAATATGAAACTATTGAGTTCAAAACTGCCTTTGAGCCACACATTTTTTTGCAGACTTCTCTCTAGCCAAGAAATCTTAATTCCACATTGCAAAGTTTTGAAAACTATTAATATTCCAAACATTATAATGGAGAGCACTTCTCCCCACCATCTACATGGAGGCATATATTTATTATGTGCTGACAGGTAACTTTCACAAGACTCTCAGGGAGATCTGGTCCTTATTCTGTGAATTTATAAAAACTGGGCTGAAGGAGCCAGAAAACACAACTGTATTTTATTATTATTTAAATAATGAATTTGTGATAGCATTTTACTCTGAAGCGATGGTAAGCCTTCAGGCAAATACCTCCTTCAGTAAAGGTTTGAAAATTATTTTTGTTTAAATAACAGCTGGTCTTGCCTATATGGACTTAAATGAGCCATGTGGAGACAAACTTGTTTCAGTTTGGGTAAGAAAGATTAAAAAACATTAGTTCTAGTTAATATCCATTTTGGTCCCTCTACACAGATGGGAAAAATAACATTAAATTACCATGCTTACATACAGTCGATACCAGACACCCAATAAAGGACAAATTCAAAGCCCTGCTCATAATGCAACTGATGCACAGAGTTCCAGCAGAACAGCTCAGCTGCAAGTTCGCCTGAAACAAAGGAGATTTACATTCATTTCTCCACTTTGCCACAGACTTCCCGTGTGACCTTGGACAAGTCACTTGTTTATTGCACACTGCAACTCCCCATCCCTAAAACGGGGAAAAAGATTTCTTTCATAACCTGACAGCAATAAGCAGATTTACTATCAGGAGATGCTTAGATACAGAGGTCAAATAAATGACACAAAGAGAATAAACAGTACTTAAAGCTTTAATTAACTTCTGTTAAAGCTTTGGAAACTTCATCACAGTGACAGAAGGAAAGCTTTGGCACAATTCTTGCAAACAAAGATCAGGTCTGCCTATGTAGCAAGATGGAACCGTATTTTGACATCTGCAGACAGTTGCAGACACAGACTTCCATGACCCAAAAGAAAGACATGACATACTCCTCTGTCAACAACATATACAGAAGACCATAAGTCAAAAGTTTCTAGGTACCTTCTCTGAGTTGCAGAATAAGAGTTATAACTTTCTGATATAATACAACAGTATGAGAAGAAATCACCAGGTACTCAAAAGATTTAAAACGCTAAGTCCAAACAGTTATTCCCCAACTCACACTAACCACTAACCACCTTTTGAACTTGAAAGCCACATTTAACTTTCAAAACTTGGTGTTAATATCAGAAGTCAAATCATCTTGTGGACAACAGAAGTTAAGGCCTCTAAAGCACCAGCCTACTGAAAAAGACGCAGAGGATTAAGGATCGTTCAGAAGCAGCCAAACACCACACATACAGTACATTAGGCCACTTATGAGGACAGCATTAGCTCCATCGGGAACCCACAAATTTGTGATGTGTATTAAATCTACCTTTTTGGAAAACATCTTTGAGTCCAAAAATCCAGTTTTTGAATGCAGGCTAAACAGACTATGTTTCCATGCACATATTCTGCACCTTTGTACAAGTAACTGTACCGGCTTATGTAAAGTTAAAATCGCTGCCTGGGGAAGATGATATGAGGGGCAAATGGACTACAGGAGACAATGAAGCAGTTAATAAAAGATGAGCACAGGTAAGAATTTGGGAGACACAGGCAAGCTATGGAAAAAATCAGAAGCAAGGAAACTACTGATGGGAGAGGAAGTTCTGGGATAAACTTCCCCCCATGTTACCCACATATATGTAAAGTCCACACAGCTGCCCAATCACAGGGCGTTGAGTCTGCTTGGCATTTGGTGTGTTTTGGTTTGGGTTTTTTTGTTTGTTTGTTTGGATTTTATAAACAGGTGATCTGTAGGTTACACACACTAAAATAGGGTCACCGCAACTTAGAAAAATAAAAATGAAACTGATTTGTTTTTAAGCTGTTTTCTTTGAAATATCAAATGGTTTTCATTATTCATAACTGCATCTTGTACGTGGTGTTCTGTAAGAAGAAAAATAAGCCAGTTCTTACTAAAAATCATTTATAATCTAAAGCTTTTTCTTTCAATATGCAGAGCTGCTCTGGGATGTGTTAAATATCCTGAACTCCCATTACTGCAGTAAGACTGGAAGAAGAGCACTTTGCAATAAGGCCAAAAATTAAAGCATGGCCGACAACAAACTGCTATCAAACACTAGGCACAGAACAGGGGAAAATAAAAAGATCGTGGTGAGGAGTGTAAGAACAAAAGTCCAGTAGAAAAAACGAATATGATATTTCCAATGTAACACAGGATACAGTTTCAGACACACATTTTCAAACGAGACTTCTGAGACTTTGGCACCCCTAAAGTTGACAGCCGAATACCTGGTATGATAGCTCCCTGAATATGTAAATCTTGAGATTAGTCTTGGAGGAGAGAGCGAGATGCCTAACAAGGGGGGACTGCCCTCCACTCCAGTGACACCTGAAAAAAGTCTGTAGAGGCACAAATGCAGCAAAGAGACGAGGAGCTGAAGGTCAAAGGAAAGGTGATAATCAAAATCACGAAGGCAGGAAATTGAAACTAAGTTCTGGAACTATGTATTTAATACCCTCCTCACAGCACACTAATAACATTCATATAAAAGAAAAATAAATACATAAATAAGAGCAGTGACACTCTTAGCAGGCTTCCCCAGAGCAAATTTTGGCAACCATAAACATCATGCAGCAACCTGAGTGTCTCACTTGCTTTATCTCCTTGCAATCACAAATTGACTATTTCCTTTTTCCACAAGAGGTGAACTTTCCCCATAATTGCGATAGCTGAAACTCATGTCACTGTTGTGGCAACCAGCACCTGCCTACCCTTTCACAAACCAGCTGCTACAGAAGCAAACTCTCAGTGCTTGACTGTGCAAGTGGAACCTCATTAGCCATAAGCAAAGCTGCTCTCCACTTTCAGCACTACCTTTACTGAAGTAGGATGACTTCACCCCAAGATGAGCAATACCAAAACTCCTTTGGTCACACACATGCACAAACCCCTCCATTCATGTTTTCCTACTTATCAACGTATTAAGAGACCATAACAATTACACCAGTTTCATGTATTATTTGCAAAAGCTGCCAGCCAGCCTTCACTGTCACTCATTTGAATGTTGGAATGAATGCAGAATACTTGTAATTGCATTATAGGCAAAGATTAATCATCATTACTTGTACTATGAACTAATTTTTACCATTAGAAATACTTATAAAGGCTGAAACAACACAAACTTACTATGTGGGCCTTGAAGCATGTTATCCTCAACGTTCTATGTAGTTAAAAAAAGAAAAAACAAAACCATATTCTATTTTGACAGGTAGTCTGCCAGCTCTTCTTTACCTGCGAATAATGCCAATCGAAGCAAGGCCGAATTAGGGTTCTAATACTATCTACATCAACCTTTAGAAGAAACCTGCAATCTGACATACTTGTATACTATCACAACTTTTGGGTAGATTAGCTAACTTCACACTGCAGTCCCAGCACCTTGATCATCCCGACTCAGTTATCCCGAGAACAAACCACAGTGCTTTTCCAAGCTGTGCTTCTGGATTTATTTCCCATGAAAATCAGACTGTGGGAGGAGGATGAAGGGAAAGCATGTGGACTTCATCCTGATACAGAGCCAGGATGCAGGCAGGACAGTCACCTCCAGCCCAAAAGCTAGAAGCTCTTGTAATATTCAGGTAACCATTACTGTCACAGCTAAAGATTTCAGAGCTCAACGGTTATCTTCCAAACAGCACAAAAATCGTACTATCAGCCTAAACCACTACTCATACGCTTTATCCCATCACTCTTTTCATTAATTATGATCCTTGGAACTGGTACCAAAACAATGGCTCTGGACCTGTCAGGCTAACTCTTGTGCCAACATCTCCCTGCAGACTGACAGAGGCAAAAAGCTTCAATGAAAAGGTTCATATGCATTTGTAGGTGACATCTCAATACTAAAGAGACCAACTTAAACAGTTACTTATAAACAGAATTTTCAGATTTCTGCTCTTACCAACATCAAAAGACCACAAACCTCAGCCACAGCAAGAAGACAGGAACAAAGCTGTGCTTTAGCAACTACAGTGAACACAGACCGGAGCAAAAGCCACTTTCCTCTTGAATAAATAAGCACAACCAAGTATTTTACACTACTGCTGTCTCCTCTTCAAACACAAAGAGGCTCAGGCCACCGTGCAATGAACCTGCTAGATGTTTTAAACAAATGGTACAAGTTTCTAAAACACACTTAAAAACAAGCTGCTTTATAAAGGGCAACAGAATATCCCTGCTTTTTATTTCATCAGCGAACATGGGCTCCTATAAGGCACCCACTGAGTGACAAATTTGTACTTCTCTTCCGCTTTAAGTTACTGTTCACAACAGAACTCTCTGAGCTAAAAAGCTCGTAGCATTTTACTATTCTCTGTTTCTTCGGCAGGTCTCTTATTTATATAAGATTAGTGCAATCAGGCATTAGATTTATAAACCAGAAAAAAATAAACAAGGAGAAAGTTTTCACATTCTTCTTTATAGGTCAGTTTTGGAAACATACACACAAAGCAGCATAACAGATTGAAACGCAATTGTTTTTTAAAAAAAAAACAACCAAAACCAAAACAATGCCCAAAACAAACAGAATACCTCTATCGAAACACTTAACAGTCTCTGGAGGCCTCCCCACCTGGAAACTAATGTCATCCAAGCATTCACAAAAAGTACCGTTGGCCACCTAAACAGCTGTTGCTTTGCTCTATCCAGAGCCTCTGAGAGCAGCTACAACACACACAGGCACACTTCAGCACCCCTCTGCCTGCCCCCCACCCCCCCAGGTAAGGAATTGACACCAACCTGCAGTTGGGAGGTGGATCTAAGGTGATGTCAGCCAATTCCTTCTGAATCCTGTGGCAATAAAAGCGAGAAGGAACAAAGGTAAGTCATGTGTAGGACACCAGTTAACACATATGCCTTACAGACATACCGTCGCTGTGAGTTTGCAACACTACGTAAGACAGAGGCACTCTCAGCTGCAGCCTCCCACTGGTCCAAACACACTAAGCAGGACAGGCATCCTGTTACAGAGACAGGCAGAAAAGCAGACAGGCACAGTGCACTGAACACAGACAGGTGCACTTTTGTATGCTCCCATAAAGATGCCAACCACACAGGGACAGTGGAAAAGACTGTCCGCTTTATCCTGCCAACCAGCCTGTAAACGAGGGAAAACCTCTGCAAATGTGATGCACCAAGTGCTAGAAGGAAACTGCAGTCTGAAAAGGAATTTTGTCTTGCTGGATTGAGAGGAACAGTCACTGTCAAACTGGCTACTGCCCCCCCCCCCGCTTCCCATCACTATTCTGAGAAAAACCACCTGCCTCAAAGGAGTGAATAACTGCGCCATTCCCAAGGACACTTAAAGGAAGGTGAATATCTCTTCCTGAGGCTCCTGCACATTCCTGCCACCTTCAGTTCTCCCCTCTCTTCTCCCTCAACTGCCACACAATATCTCTACGTCCCCTCCTGCAGGACTCCAGACACTCCCTCTCTTCACCATGTTCAGACAACACCCTGTCCTCCCTGCCCAGAATATTCCAGGCCCACACTGCTTTTGCCACAAAACGCCCAGCCAGCTATCATCCCCTTCCCTGAAGTCCCATTTCCCCTCCAGATTTCCCCACCCAGCACTCAGTCTGCCTCTCTTCTTCAAACTCAGCCAGCATCTTCTGCCTCGCTTCCACTTGTCATACATGAGAACCACAGTCTTTTCAGATTAGGCGGTTTACAATCTTCTTTTTTAAATAGTTACGGGCACAACACACAAACAACCCTTGGCACTATGTCAGTTTGCCACGGAAACCTGCAGAGCAGAGATCTGGAATAACCAAACTGCCTGAATTCTACAAAGCCAAAGAGAACGTGGTTGTGACAACAGGGTGTTTGCATAAAACCCCGGTCACTTTTGACACCTACAGATATAACCTCTCTGTGCTGCCTGGCAAAGTTGTTCAGTGAGAAGGTTTATTCTTCTTACTGAAGTACTTCAAGTTTGCTTGAGAACTTCCATTTGTCAGCTTAGCTCCCTGGAGCAGGATGGTGCTGAATTCAGGTGAAACACAGAATAAACAAGAAAGGGTAACAATTTATTTAAAAAAAAACAAACAACCGAGTGGCTCCAAGAGTCTGTGCAGGTGAAGAAAACTGAATGATGTAGCTGTTCTGGAATTACTATTCTAAGCAGGCATCTCTCCCCCATGTAGACAATATTCTAGAATAAAAATTGTTTCATTCTCAAAAAACAAACCAACCCACTCTGTGCTGTAAGCAACAAGTATTTTAGAGCAGAATGTCCACAAGTGGACCTGCTGTGGATTATTTATTCTAGTCAACACCCAACCATAAACAGAAAATTCAATATAAGTGATGAGCAGACAGAAAAGCAGTAATACATTTGGTGGAAAAGATTTGGGACTATATTACACCACTTGTACTGGAGTGCACTCCCCTAATGCAAGCAAACTGAAAACCTTCACAAACATTAATTAATCCCCAAAGCAGTTGTGGAAATAAAAAAACCCACCACCACTCTACATCAATTGCAACCTACAGAGAGGTAAATTGACACTGAAATGCAACGCCTTACTCAGGACCACATAGCTCCCAGGAACAGAGAAGGAATTAAGGTCCTACATGCCAATCCCACGCCATCTTTATAAGTGATGCCAATAAGGAAAAGACAGTGGAAATAATTAAGGGACCAAATAACAGCCCGGAGAAAGAAAAGACAGGAAAATATTTGGGATGGAACAGAGGAAGAAGCAGGAAGAGAGACAAGAGAGACCAGAGAAGTTGGGCAGACACTTGTACTGAGACCCTGAAAAAAGTGAGACAATGGCAGCTTCATGTGGAAAGGTTGAGCATAAGGACTAGAGATGAGGAATGGGAGCAGTGGGGGAACAGAGCAAAATAAAATGAGGAAGGAGACAAGATGCAGCAGATCAGTGAGAAAACTGACTGCAGCCTCACCTCTTGGCACTGGTAGATAGCAGCTTAGAGTTTTTACTCATGCTGACTTTGCTTTCCTTCTTCTTAGGCGTGCTTGTTTCTTTCTCTGTCTGTTGGTTGGAGGATGAAGATGAGGAGGAGCTGGTGCTGGCCCTCGAATCGTCATCCGACATAGCGACCCCCCCACCACACACCCCAACCTGGAGAGGAGACACCATGGGGTGTGGGGAACAAACAGTGAGCACAAACACACACAGAGAAAGGCTGCTGACAATCTCACTCTGTGTTTGGGTCATGCGCCTTTTAAAGGCTCCTCATGTCTCACTCTCCTCTTCAGGCCCTACAGCAGAAACAGGAGGAGCAGCAGCCTCCTCTGCACTAGTAACACCGAGGAGCAGGAGGGAAGGGACTTCTACAGGTTCCTCTCAGAAAGCATGTGAGAAGCGAGAGAAGAGACCGGAACGAGGATGACTGCGAGGCTCAGGGAAGCTCAAAGCGATTCCTTCTTATCTCCGCCAAAACTGTACATGCAAGAGGAGCCATCTCCACCCACCACTATCCAGCCTAGGGGTGAAGGAGATAAAAATGGAACAGCTCTGGTCACTT
>JAVJGJ010000047.1:104446518-104526238 GCA_035590215.1 Microhierax caerulescens
CGATGAGACTGGGACAGAGAAGAGCTTTCATTTTTACTTTTGATACTAAAAATATATATAGCAAGTGACTACATGGTATTTATTTACTGCTCTGTAAATGGTGCTCAGTGAGTCACCCCTTTAGGTGCTTTGCTTTATCGGTGATGAAATTACTCTCTCTTGGGAGCAGCTTCTTTCCTTCCTTTTCCTTCAGCCTGAGGATTTACATACAGCGATACCAGACAAGCAAAGACAGTGCAAGACAGCTCGCCGAGTTCATACCTCAGCTTGGGTTGACTTATGCCTGGCGAAACTGCAGCTAGCTTGAATGTGTCTGTAGGCTCTTCAGCGCACCTCTGCTTGCTTTCCCGCACAGCCGAGAGCACTTCGAAGACGTGCTAACTCATGTCACTTAGAGCGATTTTCAAAGCCCACTTAACTTATCTGTCCTGACATAGCTGTGACCAGCCTGGCACTAATCAGGATGTTCAAGAAATATCAGCCAGTTACACACAGTCCTCTGAATCAGTGAAGAGGAGAAACTTCCTTTCTCATTTTAAGTAGTTTCTATATGTCTAGAGATGTCTTACAGAAACAGAAACTATACCTGATGAAGTGCCAGCATTAATCCATTTGATATATTTAAGTGCGGCTGTTTAACAGCAACATATCAAGTTAATGTAATACTGATGGAATAAGGAATGGCATCAGAGGGTTTCAAAAGATTTCTTATCACAAGGAAAAAAAAAAAGATTTTGACTTCCCATTTCATTTCTCTGTGAATGAGAACACCTTTGCTATTTACATTATTTACTGTTTAGCATAGTAGAGTCACTACTAAAAATCAAAGTGATTTGCAGAGCCCTGCCAGTTCTTTTTATATCTCCTTTGCTGACTCAATAAACATCTGACACTCCAGTATTGTAACTAAGTACTGTGCTGATTCTGCCCTCATTGAAAACATCTTTCTAAGAGAAAGGAATTGTTCTGCTTCTACTGCAAATGTGATTTGTCTGGCGAAGCATTTGTAAAAGCTTTTTTCCCCCAATGTGACTGTGGCAATTGGAAGCAGTTAGGCATGTACAGTAACTCGAGAAGCTATGTGAAATCTTCTGATATGCAAATATACTGCGATATACATGGCAAAGAAGAGCTTTGGGCATGCTTACATGAAACAGAGTTGTGTTAACAAAAAATTCCCTTATATGCTATTCTGAAATAAAACTCCATCCTGAAAAATTATGTGAAGAAAATATTTCAGAAAGCCTGTGCTGGTAGGGTACTGGTTCTGAATTCTGCCCCAGGCTAGTTGTGTTTCTCCCAATACAGTCACCTTTAAATAAAATAGAGTGGGATTGAGCCAAGGAGCCTGAGCAAGGTGCCGCAAGGGAAAACGCTCTGGTACCAGCTGGCAAGAACAGGGTGTTTCACTTCTCGACCATCACCTGGCACAATCCAACAGGATGGATGTCTCTGCTGTGAAATGGCCCTCTGTATCTGCTTTCAGATCCAAATTCAGGCAGGGAAGAGACAATGGGAAACCAGGAAGAACAGCCTAATGCAACTTCACTATGGTGTTCTTGGATGCCAGCCACAGGCAAGTCTTCCAGGTAAGCACAGAACACAAAGGAATTTATGAGCACATAAATCATAGAAGCTGAAGATGGGAAAGGCCACTGGAGGACTAGTCAATGCAGGCCTGTTTTCTACAGGGAATTTCTCAGTTGACAGTTTTAAGAATTTCAAACAATAGGGCTTTAACTTTCCTCTGGAAGCAATTCAAGGTGGTTAAGCACCTATCTGAACCTTTCAGCATCGAAGTGCATTTCATCAGGGGACTGGCCCTATGCAGATTCCTAGCAGGTCTTGCTGCAGGTCATTACATTCAGATTTCTTTTTGCTGTTTATTCCAGGCTTATTCTATAACGAAACAAATCCAGAAGTGAAGGTAGTCACTTCAGGCTTGCCTACACTGCGGGTTTCCACAAACTTTCCTTCCAGGAAAACTGAGTCAAAAGGAAGAATAGTTGTGAAAAGCTTCCTGGGTGGACAGTCTGCATTTGGGTTACATTGACCTGGGAAAATACTTGAAAATTACGAAACGCGGAAGCCTGCATGCAGCATTGTTGAGAGGTAGCTGCGGCGCATTGCAGTTACGCTCTACCGTACAGCAGAGTGTCCGCTGCACAGTCAGGTCCCTAAGGTTTGAGCCACTTCCACAAATTGCTCCTAGAAACTAGGCTGAGTTTCAACCACACAGATCACATCTTCAGATGGCTTTGCTGGTTTGCACTCGGGCAGGCTGTGCATCAGCAGCTACTCCACAACAGATGCCCAGAAAAGATGTAAGAAAGAAAGGACACACAGAAAGATTGAGGAAACCGCCTCTGCCCCTAACACCTGAGTGTAAGGCTGCTAGAGCAAGAACAGAGCCTGCTTGTGCTTAAACTCCACTTTATACTCTCTGCAGAGACGAGCAGAGTCTGTTGGCATTTTGCAACGATTGCAAGGAACTTCAGTGGTTAATTATATCCTCTGTATCTTGCCTTGCTATCTCTGTGCACATTTACATGAGTCCTAAAAGGAGTTTACTGTTCAAATGCCCAGGCTTTGGGCCAGGAGCAGTGCCTAGATAGAATACTGTGAAACATCTCACATGCCATGGTAAAATGCTCGGGGACATACTGTATAGACCTGTAAGTATGTCTGCAAAGTCATGAAATGCTATGTCATCACTGCTATGAGCACTGCAAGGTTGTAATTTCAGAGTAGTCTATCAGCCAAAGTAGGAGAGTGACAAACCTAAATGGCAGCCAGCATTCAAGGACTGTGTCACTGTTACCTGGTGGTACTTTTGAAGCCTGTGTGCCAGGGGTGGTAAGGAAGTGGTTGGGCAAAATCTGCAGGTTAGCGGAGTGGGAGAAGTGGGGGAGTAACATAATGGGCTCAAAGGAAGGAAAAGGTGAAGAGCGGGTGAGAGCAGTGGTGGCAGGGTGGTGGGAGGCCAACAGAAGGCTGCCAAGGCAGTGATGTGCTTAACCATTTCCTCCTGCCTGAGCTGGTTGCTCGCTTTCGGTGTGTGAGAGGGGAAGAGGGTGGTGTGCCACTGTGGTGTGCCAGGTGAGAGTCAGGAAGGGGGAGGAGAGGGGGCTGGGGGTAGGTGATTAGGTGATAAATTTAGCCACAGCTGGAGGAAGGCGGTTTGTGTTAGCCTAAGGCTTGTTTGAATTGATCACCACCCTTCACTTTCCCTTTCAGGTCAGTCTCACCACCATTTAAATTAAAATGCTAATAAAATGTAAAGAAGGACAGATACTTCCCGCTGAGGTCCCTTGTCCCGACCGACCGGCAGCCGGAGCATCTGTGCTTGTGCTCGGCCTGCCCTCTCCATGTGTCTTTCCCTCTTGCGTTGCAGGGGGATCTCTGCTTACAAGCAGAGAAGCTTTTGGGGTCCAGCCACTGCAGGAGCTCCCTGGGACACTGGCCAGGTGCGAGGAGAATGGTAATACACTGAGCTAAGATAGGAAGCAGTAAACGCATCCAATGCTGAAATGGAAGAAGAACCATAGAATCACAGAATCATTTAGGTTGGAAAAGACCTGTAACACCATCAAGTCCAACTGTTAACCCAGGATTGCCAGGTCCACCACTAAACCATGTCCCTAAACACCAAGGGGCTTACCTCCTAGCCTCCCCCTGGCATACTAGATTTCTATGGTTAGGTCTTCCTTACCAGGTACCCCACCAGTCGCAAAGCAGTCTTGACTAGCCAAAAGCAATCATAATAAAACATAGTTCAGTAGGAATGACCCCTGACAAACCCCCCTCTCACCCATCAGAATTTGGTGGGTAGCACAAACCCTGTCACTCTGACTTCTTTCCTTACAAAGCACTTCAGCTCCAAGCTCTTGATCGAGACTCAGTTGGGGAGCAGGACTTGATGGTACAGGATTAAGCACTGGAGGTTTGATTTGATTTGTGCAGTTGCATCAGATCCTGTTATTATTGTTGCTTGAAAGGAACAGGCTGGGAGATGTGAGCTTAGCACCGATGTTACTTGGTCTGCAGGGATGTGCTAAACCCTGGGAACAGAGGCTCCCAGACTCAGTCATCTGGACCGAAGATGGTGGTGGAAAAGTGATTATGTCCACAGTGCTGGTGAAAAAGGTGATCATCAGGCTGGGGTGATAAAAACAAGTCTGTGGGTGTGATGATGAGCAAGTGGAAACATGGGGTCAAGTGTGGGGTGAGGAGAAGGTGGTTTCCTGCTGTGTTGCAGGGCTCAGCTGGGCCCCTTGGCAGGCTCCAGGTTTACAGGTGCCCTGACACGTTCCTGGTTCAACAAGTTGTTAGCTGTGGCTTTTTGCAGTGGTTGCCTTATTGCAGTATTTCTTCCAGGGCTTCCTGGCTCTCCTCAGGGGACAAGGAGATGTGGGATCAGTGGCAGGGTGGTGCATCAGACAGTGTGGTCACAGCAGAGCTTTGCTGCTGGTTCCAGTCCTTTGCTGGACTGGAAAGTCCATGCCCTCAAGTGCAAGCTGCACTTGAGGGCATGACTGTGCCGAAACCCAGACCTGGCCATCTGGCCAACGCGCCTGCAAACGGACAGAGGACGTGCAGGTTCTGATCAGTTTTGGCAGGGCACGAAACAGAGCGGGAGGGTGACTGGAGGCCAGTCAAACCAGCAGAGAAGCAGTACTCCTCGCTCGCTGTGTGCTACTGGTGAGCAGAGCGCAGCTTGTCTCCAACATGAATACCCACTGGGAACTGCGCTGTGTGGGTGCGGGGTGTTTCGGTGAGAATAGAGCTGGGCTCGCCGGGAGTCTTGTGCCAACAGGCCCTGAGCGTAATAAATAGCAGGCGTGGGTTTAGTTTCTGTGGGGTTCCTAGGGCAAGGTCCTTCCTCCCAGCCCTTTGCCCTCCTCCCTGGCACTGGGAAGTGGCGGGTCCTTGGGAGCAGGGGCTGTCCCTTCAAATGGGTGCAGGCGCAGTGGGTCGAAGATCTGGTTTGGGTACCTTCATGCGCACACAAGTTCAGATAATCACAGGGAGGTCCTCCCTTGCTTAATCCTCTACCCTTACTAAAGCCTCTGTCTGGGTATCCGTGTCACAGTGGCAGGGAAAAGTGTGTCAGGAAACAGTTAATTTGTTGGGGGGGCGGGGGAGGTTTGCAGGCAGAAGGGAGGAGCGGGAGAGTATTTCTGTATTAACATGCAGCTGGTTAATGCAGCTGAATAGCCCTGGCTCAGCTGTTACCTTTCTCAAAGCCAATGGCAAATGATGAAAAACCGTGGTAATATCTATTAAAAGTTTGTGGAAGGGGCCTGCTCAGTGGGAGCTTTTCCATCTCACATACAAGTGATGATTTAGAACAGAGAAAGATCCCCTCGAGGGGATTCTGTGAACCATGCAATGCTAATTAACTCCATTGTTGTATTTTGTTTTGAACATAAGAGTCCCTCTGGGATTGCAGCACTCTTTCCTCCTGCAATAGATTTCCATTTTGCACCACTGTATAAAATCTCCCCCACATCCCATCAGCAAAAGGGATTAACAATAGGGAGAAGCATATGTGCATAGTTCGATGGGGTTCTAGGGAGGAATGTCTCTCCCTTCACCTCCCAGATGCATTCCCAGTAGGGGCCACTCTGTACATCCTTGTTTTTGCTGTTTCTTTAACCTTGAATTAAAAACAAGTGTACATCAAACACTGGGCAGCATCTCCCTTTGATCTTTGGCATATTCAAACCACTTCCGAACATGCTGTGCTGGAGTTTATTTTAGTGGTTAGGTTGTTTGGGCACAAATGCAAAAAACCAAACCAAACCAAAACAACAAATAAACCAAACCCAACACCCCCAAAAAATCAACATAAGCCATCAACACCAGGAGTGGAAGCACTGGTGAAAGACCGATTTGCTCATATACAGTTCATTCTAAAAGGAAAGTGAGAGAATGAAAGCTCCCATCTGTTTGAAGCCCTTACAGTCCTGAGCCAGCAATGTTTGGGAGAAATCTGACTCCCTCTGTGCTGGATCTGCTCTTCATTTTCTGGACTCCTGGTGTCCCGCTTTGACTTGCTCGGACACCCTCCTCTCTGCCCACTCCTTTTATGTTGAACAAAGTGGATCCCGACTCACCCTGGTGGTGCTCTGGCTATTACAATGTGGCATCAAGTTCAGTGAAGTCAAAACAAGGGCAAGAGCAAGGAGCATCAGGTCTTTCAGGTGAATCAAACGTCGTCTTCTTAATTCTCCCACTTCAGTCTCTGGCCTCCATCAACTCTGAGAAAGCCCAGATCTCCATGGGTGTCTTGGATGTTCTCTTTTCTCCACTGCCTTAAGTTTGAGTTCTGCACAGGCCAGTATTTACAGACTGCTGGTGTCCCTCTTCCTGCTTTAGGCAATTTGTTTGCTTCATTGTAAGAAATATTTAGCAAGCTGTCCCAAGGGAGCGGCTAGCGTACTGGAATCAGATTGGCAACTTCTGGATGGAACTGGAACTGTGCTGGGAGCTACCTGTCATCAGACGTTGTGTGGATTCTGCGTGAGTTCAACCAACAGGAGCAGGGATTTGCAAATAAGAGACTTTCTCATGTACCTTATAACACTGTAAAATCTTAAGTCTTGATTCTTAATTCATGCTGGAATATATTTAATTATAATCTGGGCAATTTTGGGGTTCTCTGAATGAACAACAGGAAAGACACTTAACAACATCTTCAGGAGTGTAAATAACACAAGTTGTAGAGGAGCATAAGCGATGCTGCCTGTGCACTCAGGCCCCTGGCACAGGACTGTGCCACCTCCAGACCCAGGCAGAGCTGCTGCCCATCGGAGACACTGCAGCTCATCAAAGGTCCTACACCCGCTTCCAACTTCAGTCAGCTAAACAGAATACTGGTATATTAAATGGCTTTGTCAGGGATCCAGTGGGGATGCTCATTGAGGCAACAGCCTCTGTGGCATTGCTACTAGACTGATGAAGGAAAATTTGTCATGTGAAGCTTCCCGTTCTCCCCGTAACATCCCTTGCTTACTGCAAGCTCTCCTTTTTCTTTCCAAAAGGAGGGGAATCAATTCCAAAATATTTATACTGCCTCTGCCCCAAACCTTCCTGCACCACCACAGCTGGATGGATTTTCCCTTGGAGGTGTGCATTCAGTGGTCCCAGCAGAAGGTGCTCCTGAGACCCCTCTTGTTCAAACACTATGACATTAGGTTCTGCTGTAGGGTCTTGAGGGCTGTTGCTACAACAGATGAAGCTGTATTTGTCTATTACAACAGTAGCCTACAGAGCATGCTAGTGTATATAAAGCAACACACTGAAAGGACGTTGAGTCATCCTTTCTGAAAAGGCTGCTAAATTTTTTCTGCTTGAGTGTTACAAGTCCATGTAAATACATATTTTTCTTCTTTTCTTTGCGGTCCCTTTATAGAAAATGACAGAATTAAAAAGGTAAAACTAATGGGGAGGGACTTTCCATTCTAACCCCCTCACCTTACTTCAAACACACACAGTGGGGTAGTGACCTTGGTATTTTCTCGCTCACATCTGTACAAAATAACCAGAGCAACTCCATAGGTTTACCCTTCCCAACATCCAGAGAAGAAAAGGTAAGAGCCAGCCTGTTTTTGAGAAGCATTTCCAGTACAGTGTTCTCAGCAGGAGTGCCTCTGCCAAATTGTGCAGCTTTTTTCACCCATGAATATATATAGCTACAAGGCAATACTTTGGTGAACAGAACAAACAAGCCCACAAGTCATTTTTTCCCAGCCCTCTCTGTAAGCTCGTCCTCCTGTAGCGCTCGCTCACCACTGGCTTGTTAGTGTGCAGGGAGCGCTAAAGGAGGATGCTTTCAGTGTGGTCCTCATCACGCCAGCCAGGATCACCCTCTCCTTCTAGTGTAGCTCAACACGTCAGTCCTTTATGGAGCTGCTGCAGATAGACATTGTCCCGAGCAGCTCAGGCTGGTGTCTGAAAGCTGATGAATGGTTTCCCGATGAGTGTGCGACAGGGACACCAAGTGCCACTCGAGAAAGCGAGCCCTTTTATGACTGCTGAGGTCACACAAGCCGAAGTGCAGCAAAGGTTTTCTGCAGATACTAAGAGCAGGTTTTGCTTGAAGCTGCTCCTGCTCCTGGCACCACAGAGGCATCAATCCCCTTGCCCCCTCTCTCTCAGGCTAAGTATAGAAGACAGTCCGACTCCCAGAACTTTCATTCCCACTCCAAGTTTTACACTGCCGAGTAATCTCATCTGCGTGCTCTGCCCACAGAGGTCCCCACCAACTCCTCTGGGGCTCTGCAAGAGGCTGCACATCTCCATTGTGCAACCCACAGCTGGGTCTGCCCATCCCTGGTTTCCTTGCTTCAGCAGCAGCGTGGAGATGTTCTTGTAGTTTCCATGAAATAGATGCTTAATGCCAACATCCGTTTGTTCTCTGTGACCCATGATTTTCCACACCCTGCTAGAACAAGTGAGAAGCAACTCTCCTGCTACTTGGGCAGTTTTCACATACTCTTAGAAAGAGGCTGGATATGGGGAAGGGGGTACAAGGAAGGATGGGAGCTGCTCTGACAGTCACTGAGCTTTCTTCTAGCCAGTTTCTGAGCTTTGCATCACCGTGTGAACTTTTTCCATGCCAGACAGAAATGAGTGGAAGTGTAGCTAGCCCTGCTCATCACAGAGAGCACAGGCCACTTGCAAATATCATCTTAGTGTGTCCCTGCTCTTCCCTGTCTTGGCCTAATATTTGCAGTGGATAATTTCTAAAGCCTAAATAACATAAGCTCATGATTGCATATGCTTCTCCTGAGCTAAACTCCACCCTGTTCCAAAGTAATTGCTTCCTCTCAGTGCCCCTTGTGAAATCCTCAGGGGAACAGGACAGAAGTTCAACCTCTGAGTCTTGCAGCCAAACCACAAAGCCCATCAGCCACCCCAATGTGTCTGGGGGCTCCTGTATCATGCCCAAATCCATCCCTCTTCCTTCCTCTGTTCCTCTCCACTCCACCATCATGAGTCAAGCCTGTCTCTTTTCCTGGAAAACAGGGGTCTTGTGCCTGGGGCTGGCAGCTGTGCAGAGCTCCTCTGGGTCAGGTCCCTGAACTGCCCAAAACCTCCTGCTCAGCTGCCAGCTTTGTGACAGGAGGCAGAGGTGGGTGTCACCTCGGGATGCATTTCAAAGCCAAAGAACCCTTGTTTTAAATCTGTCGCAAGCTTTGTGCAATAACCTTTCTCCCAGAAGATTGGCGATAAAGCTTTTAAAATTAATTTACATAATTGGATCTTTAATTCCTTTTAAATGGAAACCAAAATGGCACTGTTCTCAACAAAAAAGACTTTCACAAAAGCCAAAGGATTGGTTGCAAGGTGGAGAGTGTCACTGAGCTGAAACTAAGCCCAGATAAAAGATAATTAGGCAGACTGAATCAAATTCTGGTTGTGGATGGAGGGGAAAGCTTGAGGTAACAGCACAGGCTTCAGTAAAATTACTTCATGCTTGTGTCAGTGTAACTGAGACTTGGTCTGCAGTAACTAACTTTTCAGTTATGTGGTTAATTAGCAACCCTTTTATTTTATGGCTATTTTTTTATTCAAAAATTTTTTAGAATAATAAACACTGTAGATATTTTTATAACAGCAAAGCAAATGTTTCATTTGTATAAAAGACCAAGACACCATTTGAGTCAATCTGACCGCAATCATTTCGTTCAGTGGAAATTTTGGCCCACCGAGATACTACTAGGAGAGCTGGGCATAGAAAACGAGAGTTCAGCTAGTGAAAAACCATTCTCACATGCTTGTAAATGAAAAGCAACATTTCTAATGAAGTGCAACGTATTTTTACCTCCCGGCCCACCCTGAATTACATGTGCAGCTTTATATGGTGTTTTAACCTTAAAATAAAATAATAAAAAAGCTATTTTAGTAGGTATAATCCACCACACTTGTTTCTAAAGAGCTGGTTTTATTGTTAAAAATAGCCAAATGGCAATGTACAAGCCTGTTCTACAAGACAGCTCGGTTTTTGCCCCCTGCGTGCAACAATTCATTCTTTAATCAAATATAAAGAAACTCCATTGGTGTCCTCTACTTGTCAGCACTTTTAGTTACCCAAAGCAGCCTGAATACCAGCTAGAGGCTTATGGCCATAACCTCGTTAACCTTTGCTTTAAAACAGTAGTGAAATAGAAACAGTGGAGCTGGGGCAAGCTGGCAGAATACAAATAGAAGATTTCTGCGACTTGTCAGTCCTCCCGGGTGCTCCATCACTGCTTGTGCCATGGAAACGCAGCCCAGGTGGCAGGAGCATGCAGGAAGCCCACAGTTAAATTCTGTTCATGGGTACCTTGGTGTAAATCCAGAACAACGCCACCGGAGCCACTGGATTTAACAGGGATTTTCACCTGGACAACCAAAATGCCTGGAGAAGTAAGGCGTAGCCAGGCTGCTGCAGACACTACCAGGAATAAAGCTGAGTGATCAAGGTTAGCTGCAAGTGCCGCTGCTCAGATCAGTGTCAGGTAGTTTACAGCTCTCACAGACATCAGTATTGCCTGATAATTTTGTTGTTGTTGTTGTTGGGCTTTTTTTGTCCTTCTTTGAGAATTGTTGTAAGAATAAAAACTGTGTTGCTGTAAATTAAAAACCCTCATGACATACAGTGAGAGCAACACATAACCACGCTGTGGCACCAGGCGTGTGATCTGTTTTAAGAAACACATGGCTTTATGTTTAATGAAGGCAGAGCTGTTGAAGGATTGCAGACCAGGAGGGCACACTAGAATTGTTTTATTAGGTTCTGGGATATGTACTTCTCCTTTTGCTGGGTATCTGACAACACAGGCTGTTCCACTTGCAACTGAATGAGCTGAGGGACGGAGGGCAGAAGAAAAGCATTTATGAAGGACTGGAGCATTTTATTTTCTACCTTTTGAGAACAGTGTTAAGGGAAAAAAAAATATTGTATCATTTTGTCTGAACTAGAAACAGAACAGATGGAAAGAGAAATGGAGTTGAAGTAGACGGGGAAGAACAATCATTCTCCGCAAGCACACAGAAGGAACTGTTGGAAATACATAACATACAGTCACTAACATCCACTTCACTGAAATCATGCACTTAAGATGCAACAAACCCCCACCAGTATATCAGGTACAGGTCTTGGAATTACTTCACAGCCTGCAAGATTAATTGAAAGCACTTGTGATCACACCTGGGATAACTTGCACTTTCTGGGGTGAGGAACTGTGTGGCTCTGATCAGACTGTGCTTGCAGGTACATGCTCCATGCTCCATCTTTGTAACTGCCTGAAACTAGTGGATAAAGGGCCCTGCTGAGGCTGGCTTTTGCTGCCTCTCCTCACCCAGCCTCGCTGCAGGCCACTGCCAGAAGGGTCAGTCCTGAATTCCCCTCTAACTCCGTCTGTCTGCAGCGAGACGTCCCCACCACTTTATTTTGGATTTTGTGATTGTGCAGAGGGCACTGCTCCGTTTCAAGTCTGCCCAGGTTCATTTCTCAGAAAACTGTTCTTCCCACACATGCCTCAGAAACCTCTTGACATCAGGTTAGCGAGCTGTGCCAGTTCGCCTGCTGTTGTACAAGAGGGAGACCTGAGGCAAGAAGGGATGAACTGGAGTCCGTGGCTGAGGCAGAGGGAAGGGACCACCTCTTCCAAAGCAGCCTACATGGGTGTAACGTGAGGCCGACATGTCTCGAATGTGATCCAAAATGCCCCACAAGAAATCTAGGCCTCCTGCCAGTACACTGCGGAGCTGCCAGAATGATCCCACAGAAAATACGAACAACGGAGGTCGTCTCCAAAATGCTTCCCCATTCCCACACTCCAGCAGTGGGTAAGAGCTGCAGGAAGGTTCACTTCTGCTTGCTTGAGTTTCACAGCCCCGAGCGAGCTCCTGAAGGACATAGGAACTCTCTCCTGCAGCCTTTCACACGGCAGCTTTCCATTTAAGACTGATTCAAGACACGTGGAGACCTGGGCTCAGAAAGAAGTCAGACCCACACCTCCTAGAAATTTAAGGAACAGGCGGAAGCGAGGACAGGGAATCGTCCTCTTGGTGGTCTAGCAGTGTGGGGCAACAAATACTCGCAGGGCTGCAACTAAGCAGAAGGGAGCTCTAATCCCCCTCTCCTCTCCTAGGTCACTGGCTGGGGCAGTTCTTAGCTTCGTTCTTAGTTTCGTAGCTCTGCTCTTTAGCTCCTCTCCACAACCAAGATCAACACCTGGGTGTCTGCTCACCTCTTCAGAGTATCATGGATTTCACGTGTTTGGCACTTCAGTGCTAGTAAAGCACTTAACACGGAGATGATTTTACCTGGTAATGGCTTGGTTAGAGTACTTTAAGCCTGTTGCACAATGGAATCATTACACTACTCTGGTTCCACACCCCCACCCCCTTGGGTGGCAACTGCGCACTTTCCACTCTCTCCTCAAGCCCCTTGGAGACCGTTTGTTGAACAGTTTCGTTTGTTTTGCACAGGCTCCACGCTATTAGCAGCTGGAATTTCTCACTCCCACACAATGCAAATATCCTTTTATTAGATACTAGAGCTACTGGATACGCTGGTGACAGTGTCTAACAGGGCTCCAGTGCTAGCTCAGGTAACAGACTCCATATTCACAGTATTCAGTCTTGGATATATAAATAGGCTAAGGCTCTGGGAACAGAAGATTTCCTCCTCCCTGTCGCTGCCGAAGCTAAATCGGTGAAGAAGCTGGTAGGCAGAAGTGCTGGGTGTGACGGGGTGTCCCCCCCCCAGTGCCCTGGGCTTTGATCCGGCGGTGAGCATGAGCACCTCTCTGCCCGAGAGCTCCACGCAGCAGCCTGCAGAGATGGTGTCTGCCCCACGGGATCACCCCCAGGGGAACACCCTCCGCTTTTAACGGTAAAGGGAGATTTCAGTTTTAATTCCCTGGCCACTTATTCCTCACGAGCTCAGAATAACGAGCTGTGACTCTTCAATGAGAAAACCAACACATTTTAACATTTCTCTGAAAACATTCAGAGAAAATCCCAAACCCATGGGGTTTTGTTTATAATTGCTGCCAGGCTGATAAACCCTGGAGACAGAGGAGTCTATATAAACAAAAAGATTTCCAGTAGCACAGGAAAACTGTGCTGTCATACCAAGCTATCATCACCTTCTGATAGACAAAGCATTTATAGGTTATAGTCTGGAGGACTCTGACTGAAAAGTGTTTGCCTGAGCCAGAATGGACTGACCTTTTGCAGTAGGCACGATAAGGCAGCCAACACCACTGAGCTGTCAGAACTTCTGCAATAGACCCAAATCCCTTTTGATAAGGGGAATCAAAAGCACGCAGCTCCCCACCAACTCCTAATGATGTCTGTGACCTCAGCGGTGCCTTACGAGTCCGCTACATGGTTTGAGAACTAGATGCAACACCTGCTTTCTGGCAGCAGCCTTTTGTTTTCCTCTGGATAGGTGCTTAGCAATTTCAAGTCGAGTTCCCCAAGCATTGACTTCAGAGCCGTAAGAGAGTTTTCATTTCCTATCGCGCTATCCTAACGTGACCTGTCCAAGAAGCTTCATCAATATTACAGCAGCAAATAGCTCGAGAACTTCCTCATAAATAACAGGCTCCCGCTCTGATTTGTGGTCAGCATTTAACACCATACTGGGTATTTTAGAAATACCAGGAATCTAGTTGAAAGCATATAGTAATAACATAAATGTTTTGCTCATCGAGAATCAAAGTGCATGTTGCTTGCTCCTAGCACCTTGTGAGTCACTGCTTCATAAAGAAACAACTCAGAGAGGGCTCCAAACAAACCTGAAGTGGGTGCAATTACTCTTCCCTTTGCAGTCTGTGTGTGTGTGTATATATACAAATCCCACTGTATCACATTATGGAGTTTAGTAACTGATCCTTGCACATACCTAGCCTACCATCAACAGCAGCAATCCATGCAAATCTCTTGCTTGATTTGCATTAAAAGGAAACATATTTTTTTTTTTAATTATTTTGTAAAGGCTCATTAAAAGGAGGAGGGGAAAAAAGAAAAGAACTTAAGGAAAAATGAAATTAAGACAAATAATGAGTCATGGTGGAAAGTTACCAGACTTGGCTGGTGGACTTGAAGTGTAAGTCCACGTTCAGAACCAGGGTCTCGGTGCCTGAGCTACAGCACACGCATTCAGCTGTCAGCTCTAGGGGAGTTTAAAATCAAAAGGAGCTTTAAGCTTTTTGGGTTTAATTGCTATTTCAGTCGGTTGACAGAGTTGTTTAGATATTAGAGTTCCACAGACCCCTAAAAGTCCCTCAGTGCTCACTGTGTCAGGATGCTCAGTGTCTTCCTTATACCCAACCCCCTTCCTGTGCTTCAGCCATACCTCCACCTGTGAGGGGGTCCTTTGCAAGGTCATCCTGAGCCCAAATCATTTCATTGAATAACCGGGTATGAGTCCTCTCCTTACAAAATAGATACAAACTCTGGATCCAAAGAGGACAGGGGTTCTTCCATGTGTCTTTGATTCACGCAGTGAAATCCCAAGTAGAAGGCAGGCCTCCCTGTTTCAGGTTTTTTGCTGGCAAAGTAGAAAATTCTCTACTCAGCCTGCAGATCTGCTGCAGTCTGCTTAGACACCAAGCCTCTCTCTGCTCTGTCAGGTCGTAAACCTCTCCTCTTGGGCCTGGGTTCTGCTAGTCCTTTCCCTCCCTTGCCTTCTCTCCTTATCTGAGGATAAGAAATGAAGTGAGGATAACAGCATTTTATTGCTGCACAGCAGGGCTCGAAGGTAATTAAAGATTCTGAGGTTGGAGCAAAGAGAGATGTATATGCTCCCTAGATAGATGCATTTATTTTCATTTAAAGATGTAAACTCCGAAGATGACTGTAACAATACACATTTCCCTTCTCCACTCTGGATGACTGAATCCATTTACCTGGAGTTTGATCAACTTACAGCATAGCAAATCCTGATTAAAAACAAGGCTCCCTGCCTTTTTACTCCCATTTTAACGCTTTACAAAGCTAAGCTCCAGACACTTTGTGAGTCACATATCACTACCAAATAAGTAGCAGTCATTGAATGGTGCCTCATAAAGGAGGCAGGAAACAGGAAAAGCTCAAAATAAAGCTGTTTGTAAATTAAAGAACTAAAGGGAAGAATGGCTAGGAAATGAGCCCCTTATTTTTTCTTCAAAATTATTCTGATTAATGAGAAGAAAGATCAATAGCCTATCTGCAGCTGCCGTGGGGAAGACAGGGTGAAGAGTGAATCCAGACCCAAGTATCCCCACGGTGCCAACACATCACATTCTGCAGAAGCTCGATATAATGAGCTGCAGGGTGAGATCTCATGCGACTGCACTACTTACCTGGCTGTCCGTTCAGTTCCTCATTATAGCTGACGCGATCAGTTATAGGGTGCCAAAAGGAGAAATGTGTGGCATATATTTGTGAGTGGTCAGAAAAAGGATTGCTTTCATTCTTGCAACGCTGCTTTCTTCCTGCTGTAGCAAGAGCCTCAAATACTCCAGGCTTCCCTGCGCAGCGATGCTGCCCGCAGCTCTGAAGTCATGTGCATCGTTTCTGCAACACGTGGCAACACCTGGGCCTAGGGCCTGATGCAGAGTGTGCTGAAAGCAGCAAACCGCTCCCACTTGCATTTTTGGGTTTTGTTTTTTTAATCAGCCCCTAAATGGAGTACCTCAGATACTTCTGCTTCCTTTATTAATGTTTGCTTTGGGGATGTCATAATTATGTTTAGCAGCTTTTGTGGGCCAGCAGATTCCTAAGCAAAATGACCTGGCAGGCTGATGAGGCCATTTCCACTGGTGTTGGAGTGCTGTGTAAGGAGAGAATGACTGTTATTTGGATGGAGACCCTGGATGAAACATGACAAGACATCGTGCTCCCATCCTCGTTGGCTTGCCCCAGCCACAGGGAGAAAGTACCCAGCGCTATTTCTTTAAGGTCTTGGCATGTTCCTCAGTGGCACTTGTGGTAGTTCCAGGCACAAAGGAAGCATTTTCCCCCAGTTGTTTTTCCCATCTGTGGCCATTCATTTGCAGATCTGCCCAGATATCAATCCACACTGGCATGAGAGATAAGAGGGGACCCTGGTGCTGGGCTTCAGAGATTAGAGCAGCCAGGCATGCTCCAAGGGCCACCGAAGAGCTGCAGGAGGGTGCTGTGGTTTTGAGCATCCCCCTATACACTCAGCCCAGAAGTGCTATCGCAGCTCCAGGTTCTGCAGAGGACTGATGGGCACCAGCACTCAGATGCAGTTAGGGAGTGATTCCTCCTTTCTACAGCAACTGGGAACGTAAACACACACAGCAAGGCCAGCGCCAAAAAATATTACTGATACACATTTGTAAGAGAAAACTCTGCTTCCATTGCCAGCTCTCCAGAAGACACTGTCTCCTTTCTAGCATTACCCTGCTCCAAACGGGGAGGCAATCAAAGGGCTTTTAGCAGAAACCTCTTAGCAAGAGGCACTGCTCCCGCGGCCACAGGAGTGACTGGCAGATAATGGGATACAGTTCTTAAAGAGCTGCCTTCCTGGCTATAAATACATACAACATTTAAAAATGCTTCATGTGTGTATTTGTGAAATCAAGAAAAACTGCTATGCAATGCTCATATTTAGACTTACTGAGGAAAATGCTTTCATTTGGTAGAGTACTTAACTGTATCCTTACAGTGGGGCTTAAGCCACCCCTAAATTGGCTCAGGCTGCAACAAAACAACAGCTTAAACCAATTTAATTGCTGTTTGCTGCGATCCCACCCGCCTTTCCACTCCTGGTTGCATATTCCCTGTCTCCTTCCTTACGCCAGCTCTCCTGCTCCTCTAACCTTGCTCTGAGCCATGTGGGAATGCAAGCCAGACACACACCCTCGGCACCCCAAACCCCCGCCTTTTCCTACCAATTTAGCATGCTGGAATGACTCATCTCTAGGTCAGATGTACACTAGAGCCAGCGTAAAGAAAAGGGGTGGAATTGCTCAGCTGAGGCAGGGTGGGACTGTGAGGTTCAGAAATCGGGCAGCTCAGCACTGCGGTCCTGCTCCCCCCACCTCCGCCCATGCCATCGAATCCCATCCCTTGCTGCGTTACCCAGAGCTGAACCTGACCCTCCTCCCTTCACACACGCTTGGTTTCTGCAAGGCCAGTACATGGAATCCGCTCAGAGGAGCCCTTACCGGCATGGCTGGTGGTGAGGAGGGCTGCTCCCTTTCAACACCAGGGAGCCATTGGTCCTGTTACCAGAAGGCCCGGACTACAGAATTGGAGACAAAGCTTTGCACTGAAGAGAGCAAGGGCTGGCTGCCGCGAGGAGCTGAGCAATAACCACACTGCCCTGCCCAGGCTCCAGCACCCTCGGCTGCTCCTCCTCGTAGCAGCTCTCCTACCTGGTCAATCTAATAGAAGCCCTGTTTTAAGGTGAGGATACCGAGGATTAAGTCAGATCTTTCAGGAAGAGACGTAAGTCGATTTAAAGGAAATTCAAAGACCCTGAAGTAGCCAGAACCTAATAAAAATAAATGGAAAGGGGCGAGGGGGGAAGAAAAAAGAAGCAAAGCCCTAAATCAGGAAGGCAGCTGAGAATTCTCACAGGATACCCCTCACTCAGTGTTGATTTACTGGTGTTCCGTGACATAGACAGATCTTAAATATGAACGTAAATGCTCATCTGTAATGAAGTTTTCTGCATACGTTACATAGCACTGCCTCTTCCACACTTCATATATAGCTGTCTGTGCCTATAAATAGAAATTATGCCTCATGTGCATTATCATATATTACAACCTCTGATGATGTGGTGAAGGAGAGGAAATGAGCAAAGGAAGTGGTGTGCTCCACCAGAGCATACAAACTTTGCAGGACCTTGGTAAGTCAGCTTCGAGCACACCAGTGCTGTGAAATAGTCCAAAAACATGTGAAAAATCAAAATGATTTGATGGGTTTGTTGCATAACAGAACAAAAAACCAAATAATCTCGTGGAGAGGCTAAAAGTCCAAAAAGAATCCTTGCATGCTCAAACCCAGTGTATTGCACAATGTGGCATGGCAAAAGCAGGGAGAAGCAGAATAAACAGGCCTGAGCGGCTCTGCTGGGCAGCACTGGGAGGAAGATGACAGACAGGGGATTCCTGCAACGCCGAGGCCAATGCCAGAGTTGAGCCCCGACTGCAGGAGATGAGAGGTTGGGGCTATAACTGCTGATTGCTTTCCTTTTCCAGAATGTATCGCCTTTGCATTGTTGGTTTTGGTTGGTTTTGTTTTTTCTTTAAAAAAGAATAAAATCATTCTTTATTATCACACATTTTATGAACTGATGAAATATCTTCATGACTTGTTCTCTTCAGTTTTTTCTTGTTCGGTATTTCAGCCTGACCACTGTGCCTGCAGGGCTAATGAGCTGTGACTGGCAACACAATTAAAGATGGATTCGATGGTATCCTAGCAGACAAGTGTTTTAATTAAACTCAAAGAAAATTGTTGTTTAGCATAGAGTAAGCCAGGAGCCCACAGTGAATAGAAAAAGTAAGCCTTTTGATAGGAAAAATCAGTGCCACGTCCAAGGGATGGGGAAACCGAGGTTTAATTCTTGGCTGTAGCAGATTTCCAACAGAGCCCACTACTTTGGGCCAAGAGCAGGTTTTGATTTGCCTTTCGGAATGTGTGGACAGTTCGGTCTCAGCTTCCCAGGAACTTCCTCGCTATTTTCAGTAGGGAGGGCTGAGCAGAGCCCGAAGAAGGTCTGCATTGCTTAGCACCGGGACTGCTTCCTAGTTCTCTCCACAACTTCATTTAATAGTAAAACTCAGAGGTCAGTCCTGAAAAGGCCAAGCTATACCTGAGCTAGCCAGGGTTACACTGAAACCCACAAAATTTATAAAAAACAGTTCCCTCTCTCACCCTGTTAAGACTCAAACAAATAGCAAAAACTTGCTTTGACTTTACCAAGAGTAAAATCAAAGTCTGCTTTTTTTTATCGACTTCAGTTAATTCTCATCAGCTTTGAAAGCAGTACAGTTTTGAGCAATGCCTGATTCATTGTGGAAGCAGCATATGGAGAGGAAGAATGGTAATGAATCAGTTCCTCCAAGACAGAAATATCACATATAGGCGTTTCAAGACTGGGTAGGCAGCATCCCCTATTGAAGTTGTGCAAAATTTTTCATTTTAATACTGTATCATCACTTGCTTCACTTTGTCAGCTTTTACTGCTTGGTCTGAAAGCTCTCACTGGATGCCACAAGCTCATCAAGAAGATGCATCTTCTGGTTTTATGCAAAGCATTTAATTTTATTTTTGCCTTGTCAGAAAAAAAGAAAAAAAAAAAAACAGAGGAAAAAGAAACAATAAAAAAAGAACAAAAAGAAAAGAAGACTATCATTAACATCAACAAAGTATATAAGTCCACAGCTGTGATGGTACACGTTATTTTCAAAGTCCAATAAAAAAAGCAAGTATGACCTATATGAAAGAGAGGAGAAAACTAAAGTTGTTACACAACTGATGGAGTAGCCCATCCGTTAAGGAGCTCACCATAAGTGAGTGAAAAGTGTCGAGGCAGAGGATCATTTACACAAAACCTGAAGTTGATTCAAGGCCACCATTATCTCACATGGTCACCTCTCTTTTAATTCAGATTTAAAAGCTATGGTGCTTTACAGGTCTCTCACACTTTCTGGGGGTGTCCTTTAAGATGCACATAGGTCCCTCCCATTCATCTTCAGCTTTCACCTGAAACAGAAAATACATCCTATGGTTTTAGCAACAGTCATCCAAGAACTGATGCAGCTCCCCAGGCTTCGGCTGCTGGAACAGAACAGCTTTTCTGTTTTGCAGAAAGGCTCATAAACCAAAAATATTCATGAGGTCAGAAGCGTTGGTACCCACCGCCAGTCACCTCCCAGCAGAGCCGGAGGGGGAAGCCAAGCCTGGGGCAGACCTGGCTGCCCCTCCTGCAGCCACCTGGAAGCAGGAGGGCATCGCCCCACAGCTGGGAGCTGCATCATCTCCCGATGGCCAAAAGCACCCCTCCTTGGGCACAGTGCCTTCCAAGGCGGCTGGAGGCACGCGAGTCCACAACCTCTGGTGACACTGTCGCCTAAATACACATCAAGAACACACGGTTGTAATTGGAGCCAGCTCGGGAAGGACAAGCACACATCTAAGCTCGGAGAGCCGGTCTGAAGAGACTAAAAAAAAAACCCCAAACCACCAAACCCCAGCTTCTTATAGCCAAATTTCAATAAATAGAAAGGGAATCATGCCACTGGGCAGTACTCCTTAACCTCAAGTAAAAAGTCCTGCTTACCCTGGCTCTAACTGCTGCTCCAAGCACTCGACTTTTCTGGTAGTGCCCTATGCCTGACCTGGTCAGCACATGATGCCTTCACGCCCTACCCAGTGTGGCTCCAGTTCCCACTCGGGGGGCTGCCCGTGGTGGCCATCAGCCCTGGAGGACAGGCCACAGAAAATCTCTGCAGCTCACTCCTCTGCTGCCAGGCTGCTTCCCCCTGGCAGAGCAGAGAGCTGCTCAGGGCACCAGAGCCAGGCTGAACACAACACCCAGTAAATCAAAACCCCTCCTTGCTTATGCTACTAATGACACCTCAGATTACTAGCACTTAATTGAATTTACTTTTCAGTATGCTTTTTACGTTTTGTTTTCCTATCGGCTGAGACAATAAAAATCAAGTCCTGTAGGGCAATTTCATTTAGGTTTATACGGTGTTTTATATTCAGATTTTCAGTGCTGCAACATTTGAGTGGCAAATCCATGGAGGACTATTTTTTAAGTACTTCTATGAAATTAAAGCAGACCCATACTGAGGGTAGGCACTTTAACAAGCAAAATACTTTAAAAACAAATAAGAATGAAGGAAAAACAATATCCTGGAGAAAATTTATTTGCCCACCTGAAGCAGATTCATTAGAGAGCCCTCATATACTTTCAAGAAATAACGTTATATGTCTAAATATTTGGAGAATTGGTGACACATATAAATAGCTTTTTTTTTCTTTTCTTTTTGTCCCCCTCCCCCTGTGAGGTTTACATTAGATTTGATACAAAATACTGTTGAAATCTTCCCCCAGGGGAAAACCACCTATCATATAAAAGGTCTTACTTCTGAAAAAAGTGTTCATGTGCTCAGCTTTGTGGATCAAGGACAGTTGTGCAGATCTACAAACCGTATATAACTCACAATGCATGAATTTAATGATGGGACAGGTTGGTTGAGACCATGTGGGTCTTGCGGACTGTCTCTGCTGCTCAGGCAGGGTGGACCAGTGTGAGAGCCGCTGCAAGGAGTGAGGGAAGACATCTCAACCATGAGCTAGCACCTTACCACTTCCCTCAAGAATTATTAACTTTAATATATTTTACCCTTCCCAAAGGATTTAGGAAAGATCTGGAAGTGATTTTTTTTCTCCTTGCTGATGGGCTTTGCTGGGAGCAGCAATGCTTATTTGGAGCAACAGGCTTTTAAAGGGTATTTCGTGTTAATGAGTTCAGCATGGGGAGTGGTTTTACTTGAGCAGCTTTAAATATTTCTAATAGTTTTAATAATTCTAATTAGGTTGTGTAATAACATGTATCAATTAGTTGTCCATAGGCAAATAGCATTTTAATTTCTCCCCCGCCACCCATTGGAACAAGGCAAGTCCGTACATTTCAGGGCTATGTACTATGTTACTGGAAGTGGATCATTCCTGTTTTGCCAAGACGTGTACAACACTAGACAGGGAAGAGGAGCTCTGTACTTTGGGATATTAATTTATGATGGAAGGTGACTTTTTTGGTCCTTAAGTCACCTATTTGGACAACTTTACTTCTGCTAGATCTACAGAAGGTTCCCATTGACATTTCCCCCTTCTTTTTAATTATGAAGTGCCTCAACATCAGTTCCTGTTAGTGTTATTTTCTTTACCTTTCTTTACCTTACTTTCTTTACCTTACCTTCTGCAGTACTGGAACAACCCTCATGGGTGGCACTGTGGGCACTTGTGCTTCCACCCACCATCACATTGTTGGGGGCAGTTGAAGGTTGAACGAAACCCTTTTTGGTCCTGGAGGTGCCAGTGCGTGTCCAAAACAGGCATGTGTATATGTATATAAAATATACAACAATACACATATATCACATATATATTTATATATCTGTGTTCAAAGCCAGGCTGGACAGGGCTTTGAGCAACCTGGTCTAGTGGAAGGTGTCCCTGCCCATGGCAGGGTGGCTGGAACTGGGTGATCTTTAAGGTCCCTTCCAACCCAAACTAATCTATGGTTCTAAGATCCATTTATACTTTCAGGTGAGCTGGGGAAGCACCAGACTGGCACCTGATTTAAAGCTGGGTCTTACAATTTTGAGTTTTTTCTTCTTGGTACCTCTGCCCTGGCCCTCTGTACTGCCTTATCTCTGTCCCCATGTTGCTCTGCATGTCCTGGAGGCAGCAGTGGGATGAAGAAACACCTGGGCTGAGGGTCACAGGGCTGCGGCCAGCAGCTGTCCCCTCTCCTGCCACCCTGAGCCTGGCTTAAAATAATATAGGAGAAGGATTTATAAATAGGAACATGCACAATGCTACCCTTCAAAATACATTCATAGGCTTGCTATAACCCAAGAAAAGGCAGGGTACATCTTCCACAAGTAAAGTCCAGCCACCCAGATAGGTGTTGTGTTGCCTCAGCTCTGCACACATTTGGCAGGCTCTGGAGGGGAGAAATTTCCGGCTTCTCGATACTTTTTGTGCTACTGATTACATCTTTCCCCACTTCTCAAAACAAACAAACAAACCAACCAACCACTTCTAGATCCCTACACAGGCTCCCAGGCTCAGCCCACTGGGCTCCTGGGGGCATGGCAGGGGGTAGGCAGAGCAAGTGGGAAGAGAGGAAAGGATGCATGCACAGAGACAGTGCACACCATGATGTTGTTTTTTGGTTTTTTTTTTTAAATTACAAAAAAACCCCACTTTGCACCAAAAAAGACACTCACAATAAGTTTCCTAGAATTGCATCTCAAGGCCCTGCTGGAGCTGTGCCGTGAGCATTGAGCAGCGCTGCTGGGGCAGAGGGGTGATAGTCCCATCTGTTGTACAGGAGGGCACCAGCTGCTGGCAGCTTTGGCTCTACATGTGGCTTCTGAATCCTGGAAAGTCCTTTTGGTCCTGCGGTAGGTTGAATTTGAACATGCCAGAGGCACAGTGGCACTGAGCAGCAGCAGGGAGGCTGGATGCAAGCAGAGGAGGAGGGATGATCCCCCTCCCTCCCCCCAGTCCCTAGGAGCAGAGGTTTCTGCAGGGGAGACAAGATGGGGGCTCTGTCCATGTTGAGCTGCTAACAGGATTTAAAGCAGGTGCCGGGTGCCTCAGCTGCAGAGGGAGAATGGCATCACCTGGCCAGGCCCAGCCCCCTCTCCTCCTCCCCCTCGTTTTGCATCATTGCAGCACCAGGGGAACCCTGCCAAATTTTGCTGGGCAGGTGCAGGCCCAAAGGCGTCTTAGTGGGATTAGGAGGAGAAGAGGGAAGCCCCCTTCCTAGGGGGTTGCCCTCGGGGGACCAGGAGTGAGGAAGAAGGCACAACTCCCTTGGCTTTGCCGTCCAGTGTGCTGACTTCCCTGGGGTCACCTGTTCCCATGCACAACCAGAGCTGTGTACCCAGCGAGACCCACGCCAGGCTGTCGGACCTGGGTGGGGTAAGCAGTGTGCTTGCTCAGACGGTGCAGCACCCTGCCACAGAGCCTGTTTTGACCTAAGTGGGATGCTGCAACATCCATTGCTGGAGGAAATTTGTAGTGCATCGCGTGCGGTAGGTTTTTCTGCAGTTACTTTTCTTCTCATTTCTTCTTGCGTCTCTTGTCCTTCTGCCTTCAGAGTTTCAGTGTCGCTCTGAAAACTTGAGAGAGTTATTAATGTCTAACAGCTCCAGATGGCACATTAGCAGGGCTCAAGTGACTGTTGTCATGTTTTGTTTGCAGACTTTGCTCGATCGTTTATACAGATGGGAAGAAAAATGTTAGAAATAGGATTATGTTTTTTTAAGACAAGTAAGCCCACGCAGTACTACGCTGCACAAGTAATGGAGTCTTCTTCTACTAGAAAACTATTGATTAAAGTTATTCAAATCTGTAATTATTTTAAATAGATAAAAAGGCAAATATACGCAGTAATGAAATACAGTATTTCATGATGTATATTATGAAATAGAAGAGAATGAGATTATTTCTTTAAGCCTATCAATTATTAATTCATCATAAAAATGTAGGTATATAAATAATTCCATAACCCTTTCTGATTAGATTACCTTGATATGACAGAGCACGTTTTGATTATTCTTTGATGCTTTGCCATAAGGATTTAAATTCCAAATAGATGTCAGGAAGATTTTCTTTTAAAACTGCAGCAAGAGGTATTAGGCAGACAATACATAATGAAGCAGAACAGGAAACAGAAGAGACTTTTTAATTAACACGGTTATTTTCCTGTGCAAAAGATGATGAAGTTCCCACTGCAAACAGATTTTTTGGACAGTTTTATTCTATTTATTAGATGTGTAACAATCAGGGCACTTAATGCAAACCATTTTGCTGCTACTAACAATACTCTTCCTAGAAGACCAAGGAAGAGTGCTGCTGTGAACTTTGAGACCAGGAGATCTGCAGAGAGTATTTGTGCATTAGTGTAAGTACTGAGTACCAGGAGCGTTACCAGCCTTTCACATAAAGGAGAATAAAGCAGGTTTTCATCCCTCTTTTTTCAAAGATGGCAGCAATCTCAGGTGCTGGGGTGAGCTTTCCCTTACTCAGTGAGATGTCGGCCCACCGCAGTGAGACAGCCATGGGCTGCGAGGAGCCCAGGGCAGAGGTGACTTTGGTGTTTGGTGTGTTGGTGGGCTTAGCAAGGTGTCTGGGTCCCTGAAGCCTGAGTGAAGAAGCAGGTTTAGGAACTTAGGAGCGGGAATGAAGGTTGCATGTGGTCCAAAGAAAGAAGGAAGCAGGGTTATTGCAGATCCTTGGTGTTGAGGAGTGATTGCTAGGGAAAGGCTCTTACAACTGAGAGGTGTCCAAGAACTGTAAATGGGAAGTTTGAAGATGGGTAAGAGCACAGTTAAGCTTTGCTATGAGCAAGGTATTTCCACAGTGCAAGGAGCAAAAGCACTTTCTTTGCTGCGTTTATGACAATTGGAGAAAGGAGCAGGGCTGTATTGAAATTTGTGTGGTAGGAGCTCCATTCATGTGAAGAGACTCCATTCAGGGCCTCACAAAGGGTATGAGTCAACTGCAAAGAAAGGGGGCATTTCACAGAAACCGAAGTGTGACCCTTTGTTTTTCCTGACCCCAAGGTCCTCAGCAACACAAAAGGGGACCCAAGCACTGATTCTGCAGCAACAAATGCCTGTTGTGGGTGAGTGTATTTGAGGAGCGGTGACAATAAGGAATGACCCAAGGTGCTTGTTTCTAGCCCTTGTTTCCCAAGGGACTGCCAAGGGGGGAGTCCTGCGCGCAGCCCGGTGGAGGTGGAGGAGATAGATGGGGGTGCCGGGAAGCTCTTCCTAGTGGAAGCATTTCCCTAGAAAACCGCTCCTGAAACATGTGATCTGACCATCCACTTTTACTATTGGGACACTTGGATAGTGGGTTTTTTGAATTCAGTTCTGCAAAAGCCATAGAAGTAAATACAGGTTTTATTTAGCTGTTAGGTGAAGCGGGATTTTACTAATTTAGGACGGGCAAGGGATTAGATGGCTTAGTAGCCTTGTCTTTGTTTCAGCCTTCCATTAGCCTGTGACTACTTTCTTTCACAATCAAAGTAGACATGAAAGGGATGTTTTGCTTTGCCCTTTTCATTATCCCCCCGAAGTGCTGCAGGTCCCTATTAAAGTTCCTGATGGAATTAAGGTGCAGAATGATGGATTTAAAGGTATCATAAAAGTCTTCCTGGTAAACAGTAATGCCCAAATATACTCCAGTTGTGACCCGACAGAGGCTGCTGGAGACGTCCCAGGCAGCCACGCATTGGCTCTGCAGACTGAGCCGAGGAAATGCATTTGCATATGGATGTCATGCTAAGAGGCAGGCCAGCCCGGATTTCATTACTGCTAATGACGTGTGTGGGAGAAGTGATTTAGTTTATAGCCACTGCCAGGCGTGGCACAATAAGGAATTACTGAATTCATGCAAAGCTCTTTGTTGCTTCTAAGACCTAAAACCCAGGGGATTTCAAGCAGCTCCGGGAGGCCCAGTGTTACGTGACGTGGTCTCGTTAGCACCAGGGGAAGAACAGAGCTGTGACCGAGGTGAGGGAAGTGGGGAGAAGGAAGCTTCAGGATTTAGTATTGATGTAGCGGAGGAAAGTGTAGAAGAAGGAGAGAAGAAAAAAGCCACTGAGGATGGAAAACCAGCAGGCAGAGTTGGCTTTGCAGGAGCAGTGGCTGCCAAGGCCGAACACTCAGCCTTTTTACTCAGAGTTCTTCCCTTAGTCTGCACGACTCAAAATGCAGGCAAGTGCACTGGGCCTGGGGCAAGGTGTCCGGCTTCAGAGACGCAAGGAATTTCTGAGAATTGGCAAGGAGGAAAGGGACCCCAGGGTAACGCTGGGGTTGGAGTAACTGGGAGTTGCTGCACTGTCTTAATCATCGTGTGGCATCTTCATGCTCCAGCAAAGCTGCCTCTGCTCTTCCCGCAGGTACAGGGGAGCAGAGAGGGGCCTGGGGGCACACTCTGGGCAGGCACTTGGGGGACAAAGGGATTACTATGCTCGAGCAACTTCAGGAACAGCTATTTGAACTGGGATCAGTGCCTTGGGTGGCCTCTCAGCTGCCAGTAATGAACTGGTCAAGTAGAAGCAAGGAGCCAGAGAGAAGGAAAGGGTGAATGAGGAGGAAGAGGAGAAGGAAGTCACAGGGATCAATGCTGGAGATAAGACAGCCAAGGAGAGGGAGCATTGGGCCAGGACAGTAAAGGTTGAAAAGGCCTTGGACAAGGGCCCAATCCGGGGGTTTAGGGGCCTGACACCTCTGGATTTATACTTGCACGGTATCATTGCACAGGGTAGTGCGGAAGATGGGCTGTGGAGTGCTGCTGCTGGTTGTTTGGGCATGGGATGTGGCTGTGTACCCATCTGCAGCTCACAATATGAAAACCTGAAGAAAGATCTTTCAAGAGGAATTATTCCTGCCTTGTTGATGGCACAGCAGCTGGTTTTAATGGATTTTAACTGCTGCAATCACCCAAATGTGATTCACCCAATCACCCACAATGCATGCAATCAAAAGTGTTATGGCCCCGCTCACTCCTGGAGGAGTCTGGAAATACAGGATGGTTTTGGGTACCTTAATTTGAGCTATGTTGTTCTATAGTTTTCTGGAGAGGGACATCAGCTGGCCCATTGGACAGGGGGATATGGAGGCCACTTCAGTAATTTGTGAATGGGTACAGTTTGGAGATTTCTCCAATTTCTGGTTCATCTGAATTGAACTCAAAGGGTGTAGTACAGTGACATTGAGCTATGGTTACTGGAAATTAAATATTGTTTACTTGATATTGCAATTGAATTCAGAAAAGCCACAAGATCTCTTTAAAGAACAAAACTCAGCCTTAGCATTTGTGTGTCCCTGAGAAAATATTGAGACTTGCTGAAGTGATGGCCTTTATGTGCTGGTTTAGGACAAGGGTATGCTACTGAATGTTTTACTATGTGTGAGTCATTTGCATGATCTTCATACCCAGCTGTAGGAGGGCAGCATGTGGACTTCACCATTTAGAAAAAGTTAGAAAGATGATTTGTCATAAAAAAGGAAGCAGGAATCAGCTGAATTTGTGGAGGACCTGAAGAGTGAAGGTGAGACAGAATAATGTGCAGTATTTTCTAGATGTAGGAAAAACAAAAGGAGAAAAAGAGACTATGCCAATATGTCATCATCCAGTGGGGCTCTGCTGGAAGACTGAATTCTGTTTGGGATGGCTCATTTCTCCTTGGCGACATCAGCAGGTTTCAAGTAATGCTTCACATTTCTCAGGTTTAGCAGATGAAGAAAAAGAATTACTTTGGAAGCAGATAAAGACAATTTGCAAATAGAGGAGTGTGGTGTGGTTTGTTTTTTTTGTTTTGTTTTTTATGGCCAGACGTGCAAACATTTAGCTCCTGAAAATGCCAGAAGACTCTGCATTTGCTTTAATCAACATGTGTTGGTAGTTTCTGATTATCTCTTTGAGATCCCCATGTTTCTTAAGGCAGTAGTTCTGTATTATCTAAGACAAAGCAAGTGCTCAGCTTCACATAGAGGGCAACTTACCTGCAAATTCAAACTGCACAGCTTTTGATTGGTAAGAAAGGCAAGTGAGGGCTGATGAACTGAGGACAGACGTTTATTAAGAATTTCATGATTCCTCCTCCAAGGTACCTCAGCTGTCTTTCAGTTATGTCTTCACTAGAGATACCACAGGCTCTTCTGTTTATAACTTCTTTATATTTTAGGGAAAAAAAAATAGTAGGAATTCAGAAGTTCTTTTTCAAGCAGGTTTAAAGTGTACCTGGGAAATTATTACATTATATTCAGCTAGTGTAAATAAAGGCTGCAGAGTGGCAGACACTTAAAAGTAATTCATAAGAAATCTTACATTGCCCATTGATTGCTGTCTCGGGGGACACAGGTCTTTTGTGGCAGGAATCTGTTCAGCAGATGGGATAAGAGAAGTAATGCAGTTACTGTACTGGGCAAGATGCAATTGTTCTTTTTAATCCTTTTACACCTTTGTTGTATTTCTAGGGCACAAAAGTTCCCTTCAGACGTGGAGGTACTTTGTGGCAAGTTGTGTAGTGGAAGCAACTTCCTAGGGAAGCACATATAACAGCTGTCCTGAGAAGGTGTTCTGGCTTGGAGAAGTCTGGCTTTTAGGTTTGGTTTTGTTTCTGAACTTTTATTGTTCTTTCACGTCTGTATTTAGGATCTGTTGGCCCCAAAATGTTGTATGGCTGGGCTCATAAACAGTTGCCTTCTGCAGACACCAGAAGACTCTCTGTTTGCTTTGATCAAAAGAGCCTGATTATTTCCTTGAGATCCCTGTGGTTCTTGGGGTGGTAGTTATATACCGCCTACAACAATGTCAAAGTTCGGCTTCTCTTCACGCAGAGGACAACTTGCCAGTAGATTCAAGCTGTATGTCTGTGCGGTTTTTAGCAAATGGCTGAGAGAAACAAAAACAGCCTGGAAATGCTGAGCAGCACAGTGGTTGGCGTAGAGACCCTAGGGTTTCACCTTGATTGCTTTAGTTTTCAGGATGGCTGGATTGAGTTAGAATGTAATGGGATTAGGTCTCCCTGTATGTTTATACTGTCCCTGTTGTAATGTATCTTCTTTAAGATAAGATCCTCTTTAAACATAAGAGGCAAGGAGCGAGGGGAGAGGGCAGACAAGCACTGTATATAGCATCTGTAATGTTTAATTATATGAGACAGGGATTTTCCAATATGACTTGCAACACAAAGAACACTTAGATATCACCATCACAGTATGTATTTTCTAAATCACAACACCCACACATTTCCTGAGCCAAGAAGAAGGTTTTTTCTATGGCTGCATATCTAAAATTAGCCCGAAGGTCAAATCTGAATAGAAATACCCTTGCCATTGAACGTGCTGGGAATGATTGGTGCAATGGGCTCAATTTTCCCATTGAAAACCTTAATTTATTTTTTAAAATAACAGTTGCTTTTACAATTAAAAAGCATGGAGAAAAGTAAAATGAGGCCTGCTGTATAAAATCATCATCAATATTCTGCTTTCACTGCAAGGCTATTTTTATAGCCAACTATTTTAAATGTAACAAGATGAATACAGTAAAGCCATAGTATGAAAGATGCAGCAAGAGGTTGCTGAATAGCTAGGCTGAACACCGACATGTGAAAGAAAGGCTTTAAAATTTGGAAGATGTTTGTATATGAAAGATACACAGAATGAAGAATTCTAAGAAATGCATTGTAGAGAAGAAATGAATAGTTTAGATCCAAAAATAGTTGCTTAACCTGCAGTTGTATTATGTGAGGGCTATGCAGCCTATGCTGCACAAACGCAAAAGCACCATCTTGCAAGAAGTGCATTTATCAGCCACAGTGTTTTATTGAGTGCTTTAATAATACAAGTGTACATCAACTGATCCACAGTCAAAAGTGGCAGGTCCCTAAGAAATTTACAAGCACTTTTTTTTTTTTTTTAAGTAAATCAAAATACATATTAATTTGTTCAACGCAATAGCCTTTTGTGTGGGAAACAGAAGGCTAGTGATAAACACAGTCTTAGTAATGCACAGTGATTCTTGATTTTAAGCTTTTATACAAAACTTGTTCCCAGTAGCATGCACCCACTATTAAAGACTTCAGTACAAAAAAATAACCCTAAACACTACATTTAAGTAGAAACGAGATATAATTCTGAATTTGTTTATTTTCCCCAAAACCACATGAAAGAAAAAAAAAAAACCCCACACATTAATACAAAGCTTTGTGACAAAGCTCTATACTATTACAGATCCAACATTCTTTGCACTGATAACCAAAATTCCCTGTCTACATTTGAGGGAAACGACTTTCAAGTTAACAGAACAAAAAACCCCGAAACAAATAAAAGTAAAACAAAAAAGAAAGTAAGGACAACCTTTTGTCACAAAATGGTTCAAAATTTAATAAAAAATAAGAATGAAGGGAAGGGCTATTGATGCACTTAGTGAATGTGCTTGCACAGGTCCAGCAAATCCTAGAGTAGGTTCCTATGTGGCATATCGCTTGGTCCACTGTCTGGCCATTCTGTCGTGCTCTGCTCTGTTAGTCATATACTGAGTGGCAATACTTCCAACCAGGGGGTCAGCTGAAAAGGAAACACAAATGATGAAACACTCATCAGCCTTGGAAGGATGAAAAAGCTATGCTTAGATCCACATTCATCCAGTTCTCTTAGGTTTAACCATAACATACCAGTCCCATTTTGAGAGTACGCATGCATACATGAAGAAAGGAAGAAGAAGATGGGGAGGAGTTAGCTGACAATTAGCTATATATTTCTGGCAAACATACAACTGAACCCATTTTCTAAAATTTTGCCTCAAAACTAGATGTTCCAATAATTCTATTTTGAGCTAGAAGTCACTTTCAGGTGGTGAGAATAAACACTACGTCATTTATTCTTGGTGTTAAGACTCCCCAAAATATCCACAAACTGTCACCTACAAACAGAATAGGCTCTAATTCTTTTTTCAGGTTCAATTTTTTTTTTTCTTTTCTTTTAGTACTTCTAGTTTTAAAGCATAAAGCTAAGGAATTAGGGCAGTAAGTTCTATTTGCAAAGTAACAAAAATTAATTCCAAACTTTGGGAATTGGTATTTAGTTTATGGTATCTTTCTGAGCATTTATATGGCCAGATGCTGCATGATTTGGTCTGGATCTACAAATTACTTCACAAATAATTAATCAAACTTCATAAATAATTAATCAAAACCAACCAGCCCTCTAAGAAAAGCAAACCAGGACAAGACTTCCCCAGAAGTAACTGCATGTAATCAACACTTTTCTCTTTCAGATGTTTTTCTTTTCTCAATTTAAAGCAGACAAAACTGTATAGATATTATCCCTTTTTTGAGGAACTCATACTCTTGGTATTTCTGCTGCAACAATGAGTTTCTTGAGAGTGTACCATGCAAGGTCAGAAGCACTGATACCATGTTTTTTCCTGACTTAGGACAGATGAATATGACTTCTTCTGAAAGCCAGGGAATAATCAGCTTCGTAGTTGACTGAAGATGGTGCCATTGAACAATATGAATCTTGGCTTCCCCAGTACAGACGTAATCTGAGTGTAGTGTTTGCATTATGAAACCACCAAAATGCCTGTGACTAGATGTCAGACCTTCTGCAAAGCAGTGCATATCTGGGCTTTTTTGTTCTTTTTTTTTGTGGATGATAAAAGTTTATGACAGGAGAAATAAGTTGGTTTAGCCAAAAAAAAATCCATTGATTGGTTTACTGACAACTTTACTGAATATTAGTGAATAACATCTAATGAAAAAATATTTTCCTTTGACTGTATACCCTGCGCTTTTAGGAAAAGCCCATGATTTGAATCTTAAGTTTGCACCTTCTAAATTAGTAAGGCAAGTTATCACTGTGACTGCAGCGTACTAAGTCCCTGTAGTCTCAGTCCTGCAAACACTTCCTGCATATGCTTACCTTTAAGATCTTAATATATCCAGGGGAGGTCACAGAGGCCTGGACTTTGCTATTTTTACATGCATGAGTGTCAAAGAAGTATATCTGATCTAAGATCTATTTCAAAAGCCTTAGACTAGAAAGTGTATCACCTTTAACTCCTCTCCCAAAGAGAAGGACTATGTAGGGAATTACCAGGAGGATTTTGTTCTGTGCAAATAGGAGGCTAACAGCCTATGGGTATTTAAGGAGCACAAATTTGTTTGTGGCTGCAATGAGGTTTGAGAAGCCCTGCAGGGTAAATGGGGAACTTGGGCAATGGGAAAGGGCAACATGTCTCTTGGCAAAAATTTAGGGAGTAGCCACAGGGGAACTTTGTCATAGTGCAGCGGTAGTTTGGAGATGAGCCTGACAGCAATGCTATGAATTCCCACCCCCTCCTTGGATGTGACAGCACTGTGCGAAGAAGCACTTTCTCAGACCCGTGGAGAAATGGAGAGTAAGGGTTGAACTTGAAAGGAATCCTTGGAGGAAAGTTCAATGAATGTGCTGGTTTTCATGCTGTTGTGGAAGGTGGGGTTTGGCCTCTGAGGCATCTGGCTGTGATGGGTTGCAAGAACATCATGGCATTATCATCTGGAATATGGCAAGTTCTTAATGAGGTTTAGTGCATATTTAAAGTGCTGCTGCTAAGACATTTATAAACCCATATATGAGTCAGTGAAAAGTGATGTGCTGTAGTAAAGGTTTACCGAGTTCAAATCTGAAAGTCTTTTATGTGTGGGATGAATGTTTCTGTGAAAGTGTCTTGCACATTGAGAGCTGTAAATCAGTTTCTTTGATATACTGAAAGGGTACTGAGGTTCGTATCATTATCCCCAGTCCTAGATGACAGGTTACAATGTTTGGTTTCCTACTGTGGGTTTCCATCTGTATCTCCTTTCTGGAGCAAGGAAGTATTTCAGGAAATATTTCAGCAACATACATCTTTGGAAGGATTTGGAAGGTACAGGCTCTTCCTTTCACCTCCTCCCAGCATGGGAGGGTGTCTACTTTCTTTTGGGGTGAGGGAATCAATGAGAGGCATTCTTGATAAGGAACTGGGCTGTTTATTTATCCATACGTTCAAGCCTTAGTCTTTGCAATGTGTTGTTTGGCAGTTGGGGGAAAAGTGGAGGTGACGGCCCACGAGATACCTCAGGTCTACATAGCTTTCATTGTAGGTGTGCAAATTGCCACTGAGAGAGTGACCTGTGAATCAGGTATCACCTTGGGTCCTTCCCTCAGGTCAGTGCCTCTCTCCATCAGTGTCTGCCTGCGTGAAGCTGGACTGCCGAAGCAGAGAGGTCCTTGCCTGCTGTAGCATGAGCAGGACCGGCTGCACCCACAGCCAGCTGCTGAGCGGGTGCTACTAAAAGATGCTCTCAGTAATAACAGTAATAACATTGTTCTTTGCAATTTGGCTATACATTTCATCGGCTATAAGGACATTGAGTAAAAGACCAAACCCACAGTTTGGCAAAGCCACCTGCTCATTTGAGACCTCAAACTGAAGGAATAGAAAAATAGTTACCGCCAGGGAGGCCCAGTTATTTCACATCCCTGTCAGGGGGTCTGGAGGTGTGTTGTCATTATACGTAGCTATTTATGAGGACTTTAAAAAGGACTCTTCAACAGGTCTTTGAAGAGCTGGCTTATTCTAGCAGTTCCTGTAAAGCCATAAAACCATCAGGAGGCACAACTGCTTTGTTTGGGAAGTCAGGACAGCTGGTGAGGAGGGAAATTTAACTTCAGGTCAGAGACACCCAACCAGTGGCACACTGCCCGATTTGATGCAGCACACTGCGTTTGTGCCAGAGGGCATAAGGACGGCACGTGAACTCCAGAAATGCCAACGGTCTCTTTCTGCACCTGCATGGGCAGCTTCAAGGCCAGGCCACATTGTCCCTGGTGGAGGAGGAAGCTGGCCGGCACACCCAAGGGGACAGGTCTCAACGCTAATGAGTCATGAATCACCACTGCGATGCAGTTCATGGGGCCAGGCCATAAAACTGAGATTACAAGATAAATTGAAGCACCTTAATTAAAACAATTACAAGATTTAATTCCCAACATGCGCAAGCCTTAGTTATAGTGTCCAAGTCCTACAAAATACCAAGTATGAGGAAGAAACAGTGGTTCCCCTTGACCCCCTAAGCTAAGTAGACGTGGCTGAGCACCACCTGGTTGCTGGGCTGCACAGTTTAAGGAGTATTGTGAAATCTCCATTAGTAGGGCCAAATATGTATTTATAAAACAAACTGCTGCATAAACTACCTAATTAAGAGATAAAAAGCAATACTGGATCTCAAAATTCATAATGGTACTTTTCCCATGTTTCCAGTTCCTCATTACCATAAAAATGTTTCTTATTTTCCATTTGTATATATCTGTGGTTTTATGTTAGAAACGTTGATGTTAGAAATTTGCTTCCATAAATAGTAAACTGCTCTAGATTTTTTTTTTTTTTTTTTTTTTAGAAGTAGTGGGATTCATCAGTGATTCAGGGTTCGTTTGAGAAATTTACTCCAAATGGGACTGTGTCCAAATGACAACAAAACCAGGGGATTGGAATATAAAGCTATGCCAGAGATGTGTTATCAGAGCAACCTAATGAAAGAAATGAAAATAAACCCACAATCAATCAATAACAATGACAGCAAAACTACACAACTCCTGGCCTGGCAGAAGGGAACATACATGGGGACTTCTCAGGCCACCAGGCGCGTGGTGCCAGGCTTGAGAGCTGGGGTGGCACCACCTGCGCACAGCTCCTTCCCTGCGCGCGGGCAGCCCAGCCAGCCCTCAGGGTGCTGGTGGCTAGAGGAGGTGGGATGAAGCAGAGCACTCTGCAGAGCACTCTGCAGCACCCAAACCCAGAAGCAGCCTTGCAGGTGGTGCCGGCTGCGATAGCCACACGTGGGAAGCGTGGCGAATCGGGCCACGGCACGTGCTGTCAGCTCCCCAGAGAAGCTGCTGCAGCTCCGTGGATCTGGAAATCTTTAACGTCTCATAATTTACTGTTCCTTCTAGATCCTGACACTCACACCTAGGAATCTGCCCTAGGATGCCTCCTAGCTTGTTTAAAGAAAGACTTTTATCCAAGACTTTGATTAGTTCCATGCAAAACTGGAACACGCCAGGAGTTACAGCATCAAATTTCATGCCAAAGGACAGTGCAAAAATAATGAAAATGCATTAAAAAAATACCAAATTAAACAAGCATGGGCGGAAGCTAAGGTTCAGCGATGTAGCTTACGTGGAAAATGTCTATCAAAAGAACTAACGTATGAAGAAAAGCTTCTGGATGATTTATAGGGAGACTGAAGCTGCTAAATCCCCCCTCACCTCACCATATGTAATCTTGATGTTATATCAGAATTCATGAAATTACCCTGTATTTAAATGCAGTTTTGAAAGCTGGGTGAGCTGGAGCTTGTCCCTGGCTTAAAAAGGTGGGATGCGCTGCTCTACAATGCCTTGTCATCTTTTGCAGCCACTTAATAAGACTGTATGAGGAAAAACGTTTGTGTCTCGTGTCTGTTGTAAGGCTAATCAAATTTACAGCCCCGTTCTAGGGAGTTAATGCTATCGGGGATTTGGATGAGCTGAGGTTTGGTCATTACAAAATTTCAGCTGTGTTTAATGCTAGTTATACTGCTTTATCATTCAGAAGACAGACTATAATTCTTTAAAACTACTTTTCCCCCAAATAAATGAAAATATATTGCTATACTGTATTTTTTGCTGCTTGTATTTTTACAGCTATTTCTATGTCGGCAAATAGCAATTTCAAGGCAGAATTCATCTCCTGGGCTTTTCAATGCTCTTTTAAAAATACCGCAAACATACTCTAGTGAAATAAAAAATGGAGATGGTGTGCTTAACAGCTTGATTTCAATGTGCCTTCTTCATCAGCCACATGATATGCAATGAAATTCCAATTAGTAGTGCCAACATGGTTAAAGAGACACACATTTAGACCTAAATGTACATTATGGGTCTTTGTATGCATTATATATATTTTTTATGAGCATTTATAAACTAGAATTATATTTCTATTGCAGTATTTTACAGTTTTAATAGAGAACAGCTGATGGAGTCTGTTGTTATACCATTGCAAGTGCATTCTCAGAAAGATTGCTGGAGCATCTTAAAAACTAAAAAAACCCACAGCCCTATAAAAATCTCAGCTTCTTCAGCCAAATATTTACAGTGCAATTTTTTTTTTTTTCTGTCCAGGTTTAGATTCAGCTCTGTATCAGGGGGAATTTGGAAGAGCTGGCTGCCAGCTGAAGAAGCAGAATTAAATTCTTTGGAAGAATTTCCAAAGGTTAGATGCAACCTGAAAGGTCTTACACTGTCTCCTGAGCTATGACTGACTGCTTTCTTATAGCTGTGAGAGGCATCCTGTACTGAAATATCAGTTACCAAAAATTAAATTTGCTTCCTTTTCTTTGGACAGGATGTGTGAAATGTAGAAGAAAGCAAACAAGTAATTTTTTAGTTATTTGAACTTCAGTTACACATTTGGAAGAGCTTTTGGTTTATGAAATACTAGTTATTTCTTTCAGGGCTGCCTCTCTTTCCAAATATTCTACTGTATTTCTTTTTCAGTTAAAAATGGGGAGTGCTTGGGGTTTTTGATCTTTTTATTTTTTAGGAAAAGTCCAGGTGCTCTGTATGTTGTCTATAGGATAGCTGCCTTGGAGTCATCTTTATACAGCAACACAGGCAGAATTGGTTACCCCAGATTTAAACCTCCCCCTAAAAACTAAAGTTTGTATTTTCAGTAACTACATTTTGTTCAGTGATTTCCGTGCAAATAGCCATGCAGGACAGAATATATGCCTATATTGGCTGGCAGTGAAAGCCAAGTTTTCTGAATCCAGTTTTTGTGTTTTTTAATATTGTACTAACCTTTAAGAAATAGGTCCCAAAAAGCAAACTGAAAAAATATAAGACTGGCAAAAAAGCAGAAACTGATAATTCACTGAACCTCCAGTTTTCTTAACAGCAAATGCTGACAGCTTGATGCACACCAAAACCATCTTTAAACTTAATCTAAAAAATGTATTTACTATCTAATTATATTTTCTTATGTTATTTCCAGTGGCACCTGGGCTAGTGTTATAAGAAGACCAGTCAGTGACAACTGCAGACAAAAGCAGCGTGAGACGTGCTATACCAAGCATGTCATAGAACGATATAATACTCTGAGAGGATGGGATTGGGAGAAGACGAATTGTTGGTGAGTAATTTTATTTATAGCATCACTTTGCTTCAGGAAGTTCCTGTAGTTAGCCACATGTCACCTGTTTTAAACTTAATGAACTTCTAGAAAACTGAGTCTTGAGGTGGAAAAGGAGGTATGTGAAATGCATCATAGTAACCTTCAGTGATCTTACAGCAGCAGTGTTGCTCTCTTTTGCTATCATTAATAATAACGCACTGGCTAAATAATTCTTTGGAGGCAGACAGGTGAAGTGGCACACTGAATTACTCCACTGACCTTCCACCTTTGAAAAGAGTGCTCAAAATCAGGGCACAAGTGAAAACGAGCGCAGCGCAGCACTAATCCCCGTTTGTGCGGCAATAAAACTAGCCTCATGGCTGGAAGTCTGATCAACACATGTGTACGAACTGGGACAACAGCGTCATTCAAGTCAGAACAAAGGGCAGTAGCAGGGCTCCGAATTGCTTTACACACCCTACAAGCTGAACTACAATTTATTTCTTACTTTCATAAATTCACAGTTCCAACTATCCATATAGAATGCACTTAACCATCTACCAGGCTCTTTGACAACTGTACAGAAGAATGATAAAGTGATCAATAAACACTGTATAGAAAAAGGAAAACAAATAAAATGAACTGTTTCAGTAAAGAAAAATAATGAGAAAGGGACAGATTCTAGGAAGGTCTAATGCCTACTAGGAAAAAAAGTGAAGCTAATATAAATTCTAGGAATTATAGTTTACAGCAGAAATAATATGATATGGAGTGTAATGAAGACTGCTTCTCCTTTCAGGAACTAGTTTTGCAGATCTGGTTGGCCAGATCTCAACACTCAATAGAAAAATTCTAATATATATAAGGCTACGTCGGTGTGCTAAAGCCTCAAAATAAGCCTGCTGAAATTGCCTTAGAGCTCATGTACCTCATCAGGCTGGCTGCCATGGGTGACAGGGTTTTGACAAAGTAGACAGCCTATAGGCTACCTATACGCTGTAGCTTGGAGACTGTGTAACTTTAAAGCCTAGGTTTGCCAGAAGTTTTTGCCCTTCCATAGGAAAGCTGCCCCAGTGGCCACTGTGCTAACGTAGGGCTAACTGAGCCTTAAAGATTTGCACGAGGCTTCCTATGAAGTTGTGTTCACCGCTACGTCCCATAGTCCTGGTCACTCAGTCATCCAGTCCTCGGCTATCACTCTAGCTACACACCTCAAGTCTTTTTCCCGGGAGAAATCAGAGCAGGTGCAGGAGGAGAAAGGGAGAGTGAGCTAAAGCATGGAAGACGCTGAGGTTTTGTTCTGTTGTACTGCCAAGGTGTAGCCAGGGTGCATGTCTGGGCAGGTAAGCAGGGAAGTGATCGTGTCACACTGCTTGCAAGAGATGAAACTCCAGAGTGCTTCTTGGTCTTCATCGTCTGCAAATGGTCACGATGCCTCCAAGAAAGTTAAGTGGTCTTACAGTGGTGCCTTAGTTTCCCATCAGTGAAACTGCACTAATGCTTCTCCGCTGAGGATATTTTGAGAACAGATATGCTAAAAATTGCGAGGTATCTGGATATTGTGGGAAATGTGGCTGTATAGTTGTATATCATAATGAGACTGATACCCGTGATGTGACTGTAAATTTTGAGCTCTGCAGAGTTATCAGAAACACATTTGGCTTCTGTTAGTACATACAGCTATGTAGCTACAGATTGAAGCTACACAAATATTAAGGCACGTGTGGCTTGATGCAGTGTCCAAACTCATATCTGGAGAAAAATGTTACCTAATTTAAAAAATAAAAGAGCTCTGCAAATCCAGTTTAGAAAACATCCATTTACTAAAAACACCCATTTTGGGTACAGGGAAGGGGAAATTCATTCCTGTCTCTAGACTTGCATTTGATTGCTGTCAGGCTACCTACCACAGATCTGTGTGAAATATGAGGCTGCCTAAGAAAAAGATGTTTCAGAAATAAGGAGTATTATCTGGCCCGGTTTTATTAACATGGCTCTTAAAGGAAAGCGTTGGCAGTGATTCATCTCTGTATATTGCCAAGGGAAATCATTCTTGCTTAGAGAGTAAGGTGTTGTTTTTTTTTTTTTGTCTTCAGTTTTTAGCAGGTTTTCTATAAACTTCACTGGTTGACTGGGAGTTAGCTAAAGCAATCATGGATCAACGAGGCACTGTGTACTGATCTTGAAGAGTTGTCTTTAATTAAGGAAGAACATGCACCTATTAGAAGTGCCAGCATGCTGGAACAATTAAAGTCCTGAAATAATACACTTCACACTGATGCTTGGATGCATCTCATAATTAAAAGCACAGATACATTAGCAATGTATCTGTTTGTAATAATGAACTCAATTGAGAAACATTGTTATTAGAAAAAACTTTCAAAATAAAAAGGTTTTAGTAAATAAGAACTTGATATGAAAGAGATTACATGGCATGTGGCTTGAAAAAATTTGCAGCAAAGGTTACAGCAATATGCATTTACCTTGTGGAAGATGACTGTGAGTGGATAATAAGGAAATTGCAGCGCTTGCATCTCAAAATGCTGTCAAGCAACCAAAATGCTAAGATAAATAATGTAACTGGCATGTATCCATTGGGTCATAACTCTATTTTCAGAAAAAGTGTGGATTTTTTTTTTTTTTGTCTGAAGATTTACTAAGGGAGGGATAGCTATTCTATAGGAATTCCAGTGTGTTCAGTATTTCTTTCATTTAAAGAAAAAAGAACCAGTTTTTTTTTTCTGAATTTTTCTCTTAGCACTTCCCACTAATCACCATCTCCAGGCAAAGGAGTGATCTATGGGTCCTACACACCCCGAACAAACAGTTTAATCCCAAAGCAACTGGATGCAAAGGCTTTCCCTGCAACCATGCTCTGTGCAGTGTTAGGGATCCTATAATCACATGTACTGAAGGTAGATTACTCTGCAGGAAAACCAGGAGGTCCAATAGGATCCACTTACTACGTGGATTCTCGAGGGACACAGAGGGGAGGAAGCATTACTGCACAGCCTGGCCTTTGGTGGCATTTAGACACTGAGAGGAACACAAGTCCCGATGGCATTTTCACTTTTAGGAGAAGGGTTTCAATGTGAGCAATACCAAAAACTTCAACTTAAACACATCAGGATCGTTTTAAGGTCAGATGCAGAAGTCATCTGAATCCTCCTCTTGAATCTATCCCTTTGTTCCTTCATTGCAATTAATCCTTGGAGTAACTACAAAAGCCCACATATGTTATGAATGCTGCTTATTTTGGGTTAAACTGATTTTCTCCTTCTTGTCCTATTAAATCTTGTTACTTATTTGATGCATTTAAATCCAAAACGGTTATTAGGAATTCCATACAGAATGTCAGAAGAATACAAGAGGCTTCATTTACAAAATGAGAGGCTGGTGTAGGATTTTATCCCTACTAGAGGCCAATAGGACCCTTTTTCATAGGCCAGAGCCTGAAATCCCTTGGCAAGTCGAACATCCCTTGGAACAGGAATAGGAAATTAGGTGTGCCTTGCTTAATGCACCTCTGTTACCCCGTGGTAAGTGAAAAAATGGCCAAGCCTCTCCATTCCCTCTCTATAGCTCCCTTTCTCCCAGAGGAAGACTTGAAGGAAGTCATAGGCTGCATCTGTCTCAGAGGCATCTGAGTTTCTATCTGCATCAAGAGGCAGTGGAAGGAACATGCCTGGACACTAATTTGTTTGGGATTTTTGTCGGTACGGCCTAGACGCTCCCTTTGATGGGGCTGGCTTCTTGGGGCTTTTCTGGACTGCACACATGGGTCGTTTGAGCCTGGTTGCGTGATCACATGTTGGGGCTGTGCCTCACGTTACCATCTGCATCTGTGGCCCATACTATTCTGGAGGAGGCATCCCAAAATGTGACTGCACTATAAATGTTGGAAATAGGTGCCATCTCAGCAGAGTGTAGGACAGGGACCTCTGAAGTCAGTCTCACTGCTAACGTGTACACCTGACAGGTCTCTCTCTGTCCGGACTGGTGACGTCTGACCCCTCGAGTGCTGTGGAATTTGCAGCAGTCCTGCCCTACCAAAAGAGGCATCCAAGGAAGATGCTGGTGCCAGCACACAGTGGCTCCAGAGAGTCTGAAAACCAGAGCGCCATCCTGCCCTGGGGATGGCACAGGCCAGGTACACCAATATTTCTGGAGGCTGATGGCTGAGGTGACACTGAAGGCATATGAAGGGAGCAGGGTGGTGCAAGCTCTGGCTGTAACCGAGGGATCAGCAGGTGAGTGAGAAAACAACCTCATTTTAGTAACCAAACAGACTGCCCGCTTCTAAATTAACTTCAGGACATAAATATAATTAAGCTCCATTATTAACAGGTTCTAATAGGACAAGAAGGAAAAACAGGTTAAACAAAAAAAAAATTAACATTCATCTTGTAGGCAGGTTTAGTTCCTAGATTAGATGCAATGAAGTTACATGGCAACACTGAATAAAGATTGAATTTATGGTACTTAAAGCAATAATTTCATATTTAGTAACAGGTAAAATAACTTTATTTGGAAACCCTCTCTTTCCTGTGTGAGGGGTCATGTTGACTCCATTGCCATGCCTGACTAAATGATAATCACTTTGCCAAATGATTTCAAGCATTGGCATAAAAAGTCCTAAGATTGAGCCATAGAAAAAAGCTATATAAGGCAGAGATGAAAAAGACATGGAAGGTCATAAAGGCATTCTTTCTGCTAGTGTAATATTGTGTCTTATAGTAAATTCTACTTTCATGCCACTTTATCTAGTTGGTATTGTAAAGACCCAAGCTATGAGGATTCCAGCTCTTGAGAATTTTCTGAAATCTAATTCATCTTAAAGTTGCAAATGCATCACTCTATAGAAGGGCCTTTTTCTAAGCCTTGTACAGATGGAAAACTCTACAAACAATTTACTAATCAGAGCTCTATTTCTGTATCCCATATGAATGTGAAAGTACAGCCCATCCTTAAATTTGGGACAATTACACCATGCATTTTGCTATTTAAGTAACTGTCTGCTACTCCAATTAATGCACCTGAATTTAATTTGCTGTGAAAATAGGGATTCTGAAACACACACTGCATATAATTTGGTTTATTTGTTGCCTTTGATAGATCTGCAAAACTGTAAAAAACAAACAACCGTTTCCTCCTCCCCACTGAATAATGTAGAAAATTAGCCATGCAAAATAAGAGACATGTCTTGCAGTAGTGTAAATCATCTCTGAAGGTAGAATCTGAACGACAGGAATACTAATTTCTGAAATCTTACTCAGGAAAGTGAGAGACTAAACGATTTAATAGCTAACATACTTATATGCAGGACTATAAATTTTGCTTTTCAGGACTGACTCTACATTCTTTTTGTGAATCTGTTAGAGAGCCAAATGTAGCAGGCTTCTTTTCAGGCGCTTAAAGAATGTAGAGCAGTGTGATTTCTACAGTGAAACAAGAATAATTGTATTTTAAGAACAGGAAGAAGCAGACTTAAAAATAGTCGTGCTAATCAGTGTCCTGAAGGTGGTTCACAGGCAGTTAGAAACATATGGCAAGAAACTTGAAAATCTGTCCTTGCCTTTCTGTTAAAAAAGGTACACAGGAAAAAAACCCAAACAAACAACACAACCAACAACCAAACCCAAACCTGAAACCCAAAATCTCACTTATTAAAATGGAACAAAGTCTAAATGAAAAATATGGAGTACAAAAATTCAGCCAGACTTATGCCAGTTTATTCCAGCTGAGATTTGAGCTATTTGTACCTACTGGGAATAATGAATACTATATTCAATTATTATGAGTTTAGAGAATTGAGTGTAGGAATGCAGGCAAAATGTGTTATCTAAATTTATTGATTTCCTAGTTTTCATTAGTTTCCCTTTAAATATATACAATTCTATTAGTGAGAAAATATATCCAGTAGAATTGGCTAAGCTCAGAAGTATCTACTTCATTCAAAAGATTCCAATGTAATTAAGGACATGTCTGTGTTGGCTAGACAACACCTGCATGAAACAAAGAAAATACATGTAATGGTTGTAAATGACCGGAGTGTATTTTGAAAGTAAAATGCAGTTTACTTTGTCTCTTGGAATCCATTCAAATTAAGCCAGGATTCTGTATTTTATGTAAGAGAAATAACTAATAGCTTTATTTAAATATTTCACATTGTTAAACATTTAACATTGATGACTTATCTTGGTCTTGGTTCACACAAAGATTTATTACGTATATGCACTAAATTACCTGTCTTCTGTCTGAGGTAATGGGCACAGGAAACCTCCACTGGTACTATTTTAAATTACACATGTTTATTGGAAGGAAAATTAATTGTAACCTTTTGTATTTGTAGCATCCATCACTCACACATTTTCCCAACTACTTTTAATTTAACAATGGTTAAGGTAAAGCTCATAGAAACCCTGTGTTTCTTGAGCAGAAACCCCGTGTATGTATATTTAACATATAGCTTTTATAAGCTTCGTATAAAAAAAAAATAAAAATCAGGTGTGCTTTTTTCATTCATTTTGTGATAAGGCTTTTCTCTCATGAGTGCCAATTACATCCTTACATTTATTTCTTGACACATATGAACAAAGCCTCTTCACTGATCTGGATTTTACTTAATCTCTGATTTAATCAGATGCCATTTAATAAAATGATGGCTGGGTATTATTATGTCCAAAGTTCAATTTTTCTCACCTTGCCTTAAATAAAAACAAAATAGGAGTAGAAACCTTATTGAAAGGGTCAAGAAATCATTAGTAGTGTGGTCAAAACTTTTCCATTCAGGAAATGGTTGAAATCTAAGCTTATTTTTTCTAGGAAAAAAAGGCATAATAAGACATGACAGGTAATTTTGAGAAGAAGATTATAAAAAACAAGTGGTCTTGCTTATCTTTTCCATAGTAAGAAAACACAAACAAGACACCGGCATGTTTAGCAAAAGTTAAAAGGAAGTATATGCTTCATACATCAAATAGTCGAATGCATCCAAGAATGTAGAAGAGGAATCACTAGAACTAATTTAGGAAAATTAAAAAAGAATTAGAAAACACCATAGTCACAGCACCACATAAGTTATGATTGCAAAGGCTATTACTGCTCATGCTTCACCACATAATCTGATCGTTAGCTGTGGTTTGGAGGGAATTTCCTCTCCAGTATATTACTGTATGACTAAAGCGCTTTGAGGGAATTTTACACTTTTTACTGAACCACTGAGCAACATACAGTTTCAGGCAACGTACCTGGCTGATCCGAGTAGTACTGGTTTTCTGCTAGAGAATGACTATACTTCTGGTGATTATTCTTTGTAGAGTTACAGGTATACCGGATACGAAAGGAATAGGGTAAGTGTGTGTGTGACTGGTATCTGGAGCTACAGCTGATGACTGCTTTATGCCTTGGATACCACAAAATCCAGACTGCACATTTTATTTTTAAAAAGTAATCGCTACTGTTCACTTTCTATTATTTATATATTATATAAACCCACCAATTTTCTTATGTATATAGCTCCAGATGCTTTTCAGAGAGAAAATTATTTAAACAGGCTGTAGATTTCTGAAACTATAACAGAGGGTTTAAAACGAAGTATTTCTAAATAACACTACTTCTATAGTTGTGTTAATCTTTTTAACAATGTCTTGTGAGCTTTGAATAGCCTAAATCTAAACACATGAAAAGCCTCTATGCTCATGAACAACATTCTTATGCCCATAAGGTGTTGTCAATGTGCAACTGAAAAGAGCAAAGATTTAGGCCAACATAAATACTAACCCTGATCCAAGCCTCCTCCCCCTGCACATATAATTAGGAGATATTCCAAGACATATTTTCCTGAGAACTACTAAAGGGATGACAGTTCACAAATGTTTTTCCTGCTGTTATAATAATCCCCACAGTCATGGGTTCGTGTTGAGGAGACTTAGTCAACTGATAAGAACAAAATCTTGTAACAGTTTCATCAGCTCTTTATGGCAAGGCAAATGAATTCTCTTTCAATGTTTATCTAAGTGTAATTTTCATAACATGCTGCTGCATTGCTTGCATTTATATGTTTAATTTTGTGTTTATGAATCACATCCGCCGAGTTTGAGACATATAGGTGTATGTGCCTGCAAATATTTAAAGACCAGATGTATAGAAAGTCTCTTCCTGGCAGTGCAGACAGACTCCTAGTAAGACTTTGGATGCCTAAATCCCATAGGAGGTACAGAAAACCCTGCTGGCTGGCTGCTGGCTTCTTCAGGTGCCTAAATGCCTTTAACATCTTGGTACTGTGTGTCCAGCTCAGAATATGAGAAACTGTGACTCAAACTATAGAATAGCAATTATTGTTGTATACTACAGTATAGATAGTATAGTACAGTATCTTTTAAAAGGAATGGAAACAGAAACCACTTGATAACTATCAAGAATTCATGAATATCAGCTCTAGAATATATGATACAATGAATCCAAATATGTATATATTGCTTCAAGAAATATATAGCAGGTTCTGCAGAACAGGCAGCAGGACATACAGTATTTAAAGATAAACAGGTACTTTCTGGCAAAAAGAACTGTGTTGCAATTGATGGGATCATTTTGCTCATGTGGATGAAGTTGATAGGTTTTTCCCCAGACAATTTCACCTTTGACGTTGTCGTTCTGTACTCACTGGGAGCAGAACAAACCCCGTTAATTTTATGCTGCGTTTTCCTTTTGTGCTCCTTTAGGACAAATTATTACGATGGTTTTCATGTAAAACACCCATCCACTCTGCTCCCAGTCCAGCAGCACCAAGATAGCAGAGCAACCGCACATTAAATATTGTATTTGCTAAGCAAAAGCCTCCGGAGTGAGCTCATTTCATCTGGAGACAACCCAAGGCAGAGATTTCAAAAGGGACAGAAAGGTTTTGTTGCAACTTCGAACAAACTAAAACCCATTACTATGTGAATTGATTCCTCGCTACTCTAACTTTTTTTTACCGTCTCTTACTTGTTGCCGTGCTTGGGTGGCACAGCGCAGAGTATTTTCCTGCTCCAGATACGACAGCATTTTCCATTGTGCTGAAACAGCCCAGAAACCTGCCTGTTTCCTCACAGAGCACCGTACACAAACTCTGAAGAAAAGGGAAAACCAGCTCCAAGCTAAAGAATATCAATAATCTCAGACAACAGAGCAATTTCTCTGTTTACATGACCCTCTGCTGCTTACAAAAAGGATATATGGCAAAACGAGATTATTTTGTTGTATGTCTGATAGCACTGTGATGTGACATTGCACCTGGTAGCCTGTGGGTGCCAGGGAAGAATCAGAGTAGCAGAGGTTAGTCAGTCTCATAAAATTGGACAAATTAAATATCATTTTGCCATCTTCTAAGTATTTCAGTAATTTTCCAGAATATTCATCACATTTGACAAATGTACTCAAATACGTTCTGGGTTATTACAGAAGGAGTACTTAAGATTTTCCTGTCTTCTATAAGTCTTGAGAAAAATGCTCTAAAAGGAAACAAAATTTCATTACAAAGCAGAACAGAATGTTATTTGGACAAAGGAAAGACTAGGAGTCCTTTTTGATAAACTGAACAAAGCTGTTGAGCTCCTAAATGGAAAGGAAAAAAATGAGATTGGATTCTGAAGCAAAATTTCTGATAATAGCAAAATGTGCAAATTATGGCTTTAGGGAAAAAAGTTCCAAGAATGAGGAAAATGAGAAGTGGCTCATCCCTTGAACTTGCTGTCATCTAGAGTTTCCAAATTCACTTCACAACCGGGGGTGAGGGGAAAAGAAGGAATGATAATTGGGAAGTCTAAAAAATTGCAGAAGGAACATCTGACGTGAACTGACGCTGACAGAAAGCAGCCTCTGCTATGGAGAAGCACCAGATGAGGAGAAACATCAGACATGCTTCCTGTTAGATTGAGATGTATAGAAGAACAGAGAGAAAAAATGATACATCCAGTCTGCTGAGTAGCGAGGGGCACGGACCTGTTCTTCATTACCCAGGGCTGGGTAGCTATTTTAAAGTTTGAACAGGGAAGCCAAACAGCAGAGCTGTGACCACAAGTCAGCCAAATCCTCACTTGGAGCCAAATGCTCCAGCATGGAACAGATTTTATTTTTACAGCTATGTTACATTTTCCTTTATAAAGCTGCCTTAACATTTATTTTTAGACTTTTTTTTTTTTTTTTTTTTTTTTGACAGGCTAGTGCTTTCAAATCCCTCAGTAATTCTGAAAATAGATCTTTTTTTATTGATACAGTGGACATCCATTAGTGTAATAAAATGCATACCGGTATGGCTGGAGCGTATTGGCTGAAAAAACCCAGAGCTACTCCTGTGGAACCTGACGTGTGGGACACACGCTCGCTTTGTAAGTGGCCATGGCAAGTTGGATGTTAATGCCACTGATAATCGGCCCAAAGCAGGCTCAGCACAATGGAGCGTGTCAACGTGCATCAAGTCAAAGGCTGGTTGCCTCACTCCAAATCCCACCGGGAGCTGGGTTTTCCTGAGAATGTTCAAGTGAACCTGCTTCCCTTTGCCTGGAGCGTGCAAAGACAATTCCATGGGCGATGCAGAGGGCGGGGGCTCCTGGCAGGGCAGCGAGGTGATTCCTTAACTGGCTTCTCTAGATTTACCTGTCAATACCTTATGCAGATTGGCAGAGATTAAGGAGCTGCTACGAACAAGCATTTGGCTGAAGCTTAAATTTCCCAAATACCAACAGAAATTTAAAATGTGAAGGCGCTCAAAACTTTCTAAATACAAGATCTATCCACGCTGCACTTGCACCTGTACCCTGGGGCTTCCTGCTAGGCATACAGGTATGCACCTTGGCCAGAGCGATTCCAACAGCGAGCTTTGGCGAAGGCTGCTGAAGGCAAACCTGCCGAGGGATGGGGCAGTGGCATTGCAGCAGGACACCAACCTCCCTCCGAAAATGCGTACTGCCGGCTCAAAGGGAAATGGGCTGAGAACTTGAGACAGTATGCTAATCCAATTCTTCCCCTTGCATGTTGTCTAATCTCCCCACCTACTCGTGTTTGCAAAGGTCCTGGAAACAGACAGCAGCAATTCTAGCAGCTTTGTAGCAGGGCAAATACTGTTCAGGCTTTTAGGGCTTTTATGCTTATGTTGAAAAGTCACTCTCCAAAGTGCTGTTTCAGATCCAATGGAGGATCGAAGACATGCATTAAATTACACAACTGAATCCTTTTCTGCAAAGGATAACAGAACTGGGATTTTATACCCTCAGCAGCAAGAATACAGAACCTTGCAAACCTTTAGGAAAATAACAAGTAAAAAGGGGAAAAAAAAAAAAAAAAGAAAAAAAAGAAAAAGAATACCATAATAATGGAATCCCATCTCTAATGTTTCCTACATACCAGCACCCTCATGCAGGTGCAGCTAAGAGTGTTAATATTTTTTTGGCAGAAAATTTAAGCAAACCTAAATCATGCCAAACCACATGGATAACCTGAAATTGCAATAGAAAACCAACAGTATGTTATGCAAAATTGCCAGTTATACCTACTCTCTGATGAAAACAAAGAAGTTTCTGGGGAAGATAAAGGCGAAACATAAGGATGGCTCATATAAAGAAAGCTTGAAAGCAGTCTCGTGTCCCTTAGTGAGACAAGTGAAAATCCCCATAACCTTAGGATCTTGTTTGACTTTGTTTATCTATGCTTAGAAAAATGTAAGTCATTAAAATGCACAGCCGTGTGACTTAATGTGCGTTAACAAAGTATGAAACTGTCCAGTAAACTCATGATTCATGGCAGTACTTGTAAAAACCAGCACATATACTTCTAACCAACGTACATTATATTTGAAAACCACAATATGTGTTGCAAAGTTTTTTAACATAAGCAGCCTACTTTTCAGATGTGCTGAGCAACTGCAACTCTATAAAAATTTATGGGGCTTACATCAAAGTAATGTAGTATCCGTCCAACTCATTTACTCTTACGAGTACATCTACTGTGAGGACATGTGCGCTTCAATCTCAAACTACACTGACAGCAAACTTTACATGTAACACTGAACAAACTGTCTCACTTTCTGGTGGGTTTAAAGGATAACAAGAGACAAGCAGCTTTTCACTGCTAATATAATATGTCACTGAAGTATCTGAGAGCAGAGTCAGACCAACTAACCTGGCTAGTGCTGAGCCAGGTGAAGTGGGTACTGCTGGAAGTTGTTTGTGCATTTTCTTTGACAGAGGTTAATGCCTTTTTTGAGCAAAAGATTTTGCTTTCTTTCTGTCTCTCTTTCTTCCTTTTCCTTTTCCCCCTTTCCTTTTCCTTTTCCTTTCTCAATCATTTCACTAAATTGGGTTAGAAAGCAGACAATCGGTGAGAATGACAGGGCTAAGAAAGAAATAACTTTTGGCAGGGCTGCCAGTGAGATAGGGACATCCAACGGGAAGCGGTAAATATTTCCACCCAGATGACGGTGATGATGAGTGGGTTAGTCTGTCTAGCTGTGTGCCTCATGCCCTGATGAACTCACCTGAGTCAGGCACGTTCAGGAAGGATGACTGCAGCATGATGCGGGGACGTGAGAGGGCTGCGAGGCTGAGCAGGGGAAAGGAAAGACTCTGTTACAGGAGGCGGCTAATAGACATGGGTCTGGTTAGTTTGCTTCATTTGCAGCAAATGAAGGCCAGGAAGAAAGACGATGGTTCTTTATTAATACATCGAGGATGGAAAACAGGGAAGGGGCCATTTAAGCTATAGGATAAGAGTTGCTTAAAAACATGAGGGTGAGTCAGTTCAGGCTAGAAATCAGGCAGAGGTTTCTAAAGAGCAAAGCAAGTGAGGCTCTGGAGAGCCCCTCAGAAGTTACTTCGGTTACAGCTGCCTGCCAAGTGTCCAGCCTAACCGGGCACATTTGTGGGAAAGCAACGCTGTGACTGCTCCCCATCCCTGGCTGCTCCTCTTACCCTCTCTCTGCACCACCGTGCTCACCCCCATCGCAGGAGCTGGCAGCCAGGCATGGCCTGCCACACAGGGACGAGGGCCAGGAGCAGCGCCGCAGCATTCCGTTTGGGAATGTCAATTGAGGGATAAAATCCCCACTGACTGTGGAACCTGTGTGTTGGGAAAACGGTAAGGAGCTAGAGGCAGATCACACCAAAAGGAAAGAGGCTGGTGCAGCAGGCTTTGTCCTGATGTCCTAATCAAGGCTTAGCTACGTGCTATTCAGCAGATGCGATTCGATGTTAGACCGTTCAGGCATCGGGGATAATCAGGCCAGCCAAGTTCAGACTTTGAACGTGTGAAAAAGGAGGCCACGCGAAGAAAAAAGTCGCAGAACAGTCTTGTCAGCATTTCAAACTATTTTCTCTGAAGCATTTGCAAATGAGAATTTTCCTGGGGCTCAAGAACCCTTGGCAGGGCTGGGGTGGCAATGACCAACAGAGAACAGTAAGCATTATAACCAAGCTCAGCATCACCAGCTTGCTAAATATAAAAATAGTTTATTTGGTTTTGTATTTCCAGCTCAGTAAAAACCACAAAACCTCAGGGGCCATCCACACTTGCAAGTTCCTTTGGAGTAAGGCAGTGTGGGAATTTACATCCCCTGGGCTCTGCTTGAATGCGTAAAGCACAGTTGACTTTCACTCCAAGTCGGTCACTTTTTTGTGACTTGACTGAACCCATTTTCAAAGAGGGGAGTGTCCCCACACGGAGTTACTCTGAAATAACTAACTACCACATAGGCAAGCCCTAGCAGCTAGCACTGGTAGTAACTATTTTCAGCGCTCAAACACAAAGCCTATGAGAGCTTCCTCACATACCTACTTGTTCCATGCCAAAATATTTACAGGATTGGGGTGCTGCTTTGCAAAAAGCTATGAGTGCTGTGCCCTGGAGTACCACCTTAAAGAAAAATATGAATCCCCAGACTGAATGCTAGTGTATCCCATCATCTCTCCTGTCTCTCTGATATCATTCCAGTTGGCTCTCTCACACTCTCAGATAATTCACACATGTTCACTCATACACAAACCCTACGGCACCCCTTCCCCCCCATGAAAAAGTCAGCCAGCTGTTACAAAATTCAGACATTTCATTAACGCAGTTTACTGGCTGATACTGCCAAGCAAAATTGTGACAATTAATAATAATCAGGACTGAAGGGTCTGAGACAGCTTATGAGTAAAGGATTGTATTAGTTGTTTAAAAAGGACAAACTCTCTCCTGCCTGGAGTGATAGGGAACAAAGGGTGGTGATGTATAACTGGGGAGGAAAGAGACTCTCCCCGTGGCTTTTGTAGATTACTGTGTGAATGACAGGAGCGGCAGGAGCAAATACCTCTTTTCATTTGCTCAGCCTGCTGGAGAAGAATAGCAGCGCTTGCCAATGAAGCTGCAGCTGTGTTCCAGCTCTGTTTAATCACTGTGTATGACTGAGGGTTAATTAGCCGCCATTCTTACTGCTATTTGTTGTTCTAATGAAGATTTGCATAAATGTAAGACTAGGGGGTAACTGATACTTGATTTTTCCCTTCAGAGAGGCTGGGGGTGGAAAACTCACCCATCCCAAGTGTTTATGTTTGTGGGAGATTCAGTGTTGCCTTTCCATTTGACCTGATCTGCTTCTGGCTGATGAATGGTGAACAAAGAGTTCAAAGTTGCTTATCAAATCGAGACCCCTGTTGGGTTTCTGCCTTTAGAAAGGGGCAGACTAGTTAGATGAAGAGAGGACCGAGGGATCAGAAAATTACTCACAGCTGACAGAGAGGAAGATACATATATGCCTGTTTCTGTATCTATACATGTACATATAAAAGTGATATATTTCAGTGATACCTAACTCAGTGATATATTTATCAGTGATGTATCTCTCAATCTATCTATCTACTTCCCCACCTATCCATCCATCCATCCTGTTCAATCTGGATGGCAAAGAACTAATCACTTGGTAATGACAAAATATCATTAACAAAATAATGGGACAGGCAGTACAACCAGAACAAACTGTAGCATATGACGCAATATGCTGAAAAGTATGAATTTGTAAGTTTTTGCAAGCCTTCTGTTGTACATCACTAACATTCAAAGTTCACGTTCCAGAAAAAAAAAAAAAAAAATATCATCAAAACAGGCGGTCTCAAAGAAGGCAAAAATGACTTGGCACTTCACAGCTACCTGCCATCAGTGCTTCATGAGAGGGGAATTCACAATACAAATTAAGAAATTGCATTCATTCCTCAAAAAATCATAGGAAAATTTTAACACGAAGCAGTAACAAAATCCAAACCTGCTTTGTAATTAAAGAGAAAATTTGAAAATGATTGTTGTATTTAACGTGGTCAGGACAATGCTTATGGCTGCAAACTGAAAGAAACTAAAAGGAAGAATATCTTCCCATTTTTAGTATGTTAACTTGTTGCATATGATGATACAGTATAGGTAACTGTGTTCAGTGTTGCTCTTACACACTCGGTATGCTCAAACTGTTGTTTGACCATATCTGTAAAATAGTCTGAGGGGAAGAAAAAAGATTGAGAGGGAAGAGGTAGTAAATTTCTAAATTTCAAATCACTACTGGAAAGCAGCCACCTTTCAGGTTGACTGCATCCCTCCAAAGAGAGGGGACCACAAGTCAGCACAATACATATTGCCAGTTTCTCCATCACACACAGCTTTGCAGGGTCTCTAGCTCCTTACCTGGTCTCTACAACACATAAGTGAACATTCCATTTGCTTTTCTTTACATTTCTGTCATCAATCTGACCAACTTCCTATGGGCAGCCCTGCATATCTTGGGGTACATGCTACCAGAAATCAGGCTTTCAGAGACGTAAGCAGAGAGCATCCAACACAACATGAAAGAGGTGTGCCTGAAATGGGAACGCAGGGCTCCTCTACTGCTCCTGCTCTTAGCTGGAAGGAACACCATGGGTTTTATTGCTATATACAGTAATAAACCCACATGAAAATTAAAACAGCCAATTGCATTTTTGCCCTCTTTTGCCTTATTTTGAGCTTTGAAATAATTCAACCTTCTGTTACAGCTTTTGATTCAGTCCCTGATTACACAAGAATCTCACATTCTGCCCTTTGCATAGTAATTTTTAGCCCTTTGGTTGCCGAGAAAAGTTTTAAACCAGGCAACCTAAAGGTTTAAAAACTAGATGGCAAATTAAACAAAAAAATGTTGAAGCGTAGAATAAAAAAACCCCAGCAACAACCGTCACAACATGTACACAGATCACTTAATTTTTCTTTACTGACTCTTTAGTGATTTCTATATAGTACATTTACCAAGGCTACAGTCAGAATCATTCATTGGTAAACAGGGTAAAGAGAAAGTGGAAATTACAAATCTAGTGGTCAATGGCAGAAAACAAATCTGTAAGAGCTGAGGGAAGAGGTTAAGTGCTATGCTAGTTAATAAGAATGACAGCTTGCTTTGAATACTCATACTGACTGTCCAGGATATTGAATAAACCTCATTTAAATTAATTTTCATTATTTGTAGAGTCTGTGTTAGATATCTATCATTGTCAGTACTATTAATATTCTTTTCAGAGACCATATTATCAGCATATTTAAATGAAAGCTTTCCTTTTCAATATTTATTAACTCATTAATATTTCTTGGTACTAATATCCTGGTTGTAATATCCAAATTAGTGCCTACTACAAGGTATTTTCTACTGATTAAACTTTTTGAACTAGAAGATTGTTATTCTCAAGTACTAAAAATGCGCTTAAGCTCCTGAAATTGCGCTTGCTTTCTATCCTATGAATAGCATCTAAAATTTACATTTTTGTCTTTTTTTAAGTAGGTAGCAGTAAAACAGCATACTGACCAAGCCCTTGTAGCTGACCAACTATGAACTGTGAATGAGTGTGAACACAAAAGTTAATTGATCTTACCCGGGTTGCAGTCTGTGAGGAGGGAGCAGATGGAGAGGAGAACTTTAGAAATGGTTAACGCTGGACTCCAGTTGTCTTTTAAAATGTCCAGGCAGATGACGCCTTGGCTGTTGATGTTACAGTGGTAGATTCTTGTCCGAAACGTTACCTAGAAAAGACAGCGTGTCTAAGTATAAAGTGTTCAAGCCAACAATTACATGATTATTAAGCAATTAAAAAAATTATATGAACTAACATTCTGCTTTCCTGGTTGAAATAACAGTACTCTGCTACTGTCAGTGAAAGACTGGGCAAGATAGAGATATTCCTAAGAAAATAAAGAAAATAAAATCTTCCTCTTCCACCTGTGGCCAGCAGTGGAACTGCTTTGAGCAAGGTGAGAATGGGACATGTTTCCTGAGCTTCCTCTTGCCTTGGTCTCATAAATTTCATTATTTTTGCATGGGGCCAAAAAAAGCTATTCCAGCCCCCGATGTGAACAACCTTCCTAGCTCAGGCCCACAGCTATTTCAGGCTTTGAAGGGAGGCAGAAGAAGACAGATTCTTCTGCTGTCTTCATCTGTTCATCGTTTGACCCAATAGGTTAAGCTGGGGGAAAAAAAAAAAAAAGTGGAGGCATCACATCAGTGACACCTGGAAAAAGTGAAATATGTTTGAGAAAGACTGCTCAAATAAAATGCTTTTATTTCCAAATTTTAAGTTACAGTTGCATCAGTAGAATTGCTTACAAACACCTTTCGGGGTTTTTTTCTGTAGTTGATTTTGAGGATTTCTGTATCCATTTTGCATTGTCTCCCAGGTGATCCTGTATGTTACAAACCAAGGAAGAGATCATTTCTTTTAGCCTCGAACGATGTGCTTCTGCTTCAAGTTGAAGACACAAGCCTTTTATTTTAAAGGAAGTTCAGCTATGAAAGTCCACTTCATAGCTCAGAATAAATACTGGGGCTACTGGATAGCAAGGGACAATATAAAACCACCTCTTGGGAGACATCAAGGACTAATTTCTCCACCAGTTCTACCCCAATGACAAGTCAAATCAGATGGTTTTAACGACATGTTCATAACACCTAAAATTAAGATGTACAATGTCAGTGGTCTACCTAATCAGCAATAACCCTGCCAACAGAGGGGCTGATTACACAGGAGACAACAAGCCCAGTCCAATTTATGTGATCTTCACACATGTCCAATATATATATGTCCAATAAAATGTGATCTTCACTAAAGTTAGATCGTGCCTGTAACTGGGAGTACTTATGCACCATCCCTGCTCTACCACACAGATAAACCTGCTTCTGAGGAACAATGGAAACTGAATGACAGGCATGCTCCTGTCCTGATTTTATTCAGTATCAGAAATCTCAATGATTTCAGTGGGACTGAGATCAGGCCGCTTATCAGTAAGCAGAAGAGAGGATCTAAGTGAAATAGCGCTGTACCTCACTTACTTCTATTAAAAATAAATACATTCTTTTACACACTAAAAAATTCTGCCCCTTTGGATTAAATCAAGCAGCTTTGACAAAATAATGGAAAGAAAAGGCAGTAGATTTCTGGTATTAAACTGCTACATTGAACACAAAATAATTTTTCTTGTAAGTACTTTTCTGCATAAATCTGGGAAAGCACTTTTGGAGACCACTGTCACGCACCAGTGAGTTCTGTAACAAAGATCCCAACAAAGCTAGTTTGTCAGTTTTTAAACACATCTATGTCTAAATGTATTGCCAATTAATATGATAATTTAATAGTTTGCCACTCCATACCCCACATATTTGTAGGCACTTTCTTTTTTTCCTCTTACAGTTGTAGTTTTGCTTATTGTTTTCCAGCCTAAGTGCTTTACTTCCAGGACTTTTATGAGAATTTTAAATATTTCTAGCACAATGGGCTAGTTTGTCCACACGCTATAGCCAGATGATCTATTCCCCTCCTCCTTCAGCATTTGGAGTGAAGGAAGTCTTCTGCAAGACCAAGGAAATAGTATTTAGTGATAAAATTAAATGTTCATCTACAAAGGCAAGCTATTTTGAACGAGGAAGGTTGCAAGTACCCAGAAGTGGTGAACTAGCTTACACAAACTGCACGTCGCAAGTGCCCGGCCAAGGGAGCTGGTGTGGAGGAGCAGGCTGTGAATTCTAGGTCAGTGCTCATTAAGTGCCCAGCCAGATTAACTCCCAGCACTCTTATACTTGAGCTATAAGTGAATCAGGGAATGCTTCCTAGCACGATGGCTTATGACTCAGGCAAACACTTTAGTACCTGCTTAATTGTAAGCGTTGTATGCTTACTGCTCAGTACACTGTTGGAACCAAGTTTTTGCTTAATTCTTTTTCCTGGATAAAGGTGCTTTCCTGTGCTTCCATGTGTTCAGTGCTATCTGAATACATCAAGTATTAAGATATTACGCGGTCCCACCGAATGTGGGGGAAACACATTGAATCAACTGCACAGATTAAATTATACCCTTTAAATTATTTATAGACAGGTCAGTTGGAGCTTGTAACCTGCTTAAGAGAAGGCCATCAATTTGAGCCTGTATTTTAATGTATAACGGTTTTGCTGTCAGCTGAGAGGGCAGACGCATTGCCACATGTTCCCCTGCCTCAGTTGCTTTTGAAGCATTGAAGCAAGGACACTGGGATTTTGGCAGGATTCAGAGAGCCACTGGGACGAATGGGGGTAGTCCATGTCTTTCATAAACTGTTCAACACTCCATCGCCATCTTAGGCTATCTGGCGGATAAATGTATGTGGGACTGCACCCGTCTGTAGTTGGAAGGCTATTTTTAGCAAATATTTAGACCTGAAATGTCGCATTTTTTCACTATGAGCATATCTGAAACCTGTGACACTGTGACACTGAGGTGCCCACTCACAAGATAAGGTTGGCTGCTTATCACTGACAAATATGTCACTGACTTGCCAAACATGCCAGTGTGCTTTAAAATGCCTGCCTAAGTACACAGAGACATTGTAATGACAAAAACCATAGAAGTTTTCAGAATTTCAGAAGAAGCCTGTATTAATGACAGTCTTAATGTGCTGGGACCTGTGGACCGACAGTGGCAGGTAGTGGTGTTCTTATCCTAAAGCAGCACAGAGTACAACTGTGATGACATATCTCTTTCCTCATCCAGGTATTGCCTAAAAATTGCAACTAATGTGGGAAAAGCTGATACGTAACTTTCTGGATTTTGATTACCATACCCACATTTTAAAGTTACGCAGGGTTGTTCCTATTATACGCGGTACAGAAAAACTAAGTGGTAATACCATACCAGGGGAACTACATTTTCCTTATTAGGGTCATATTTTTAACTTTGATGCTATTAAATGGTTGCTATAAATGCTGCACTCTAATTCTATTTATCCCCTAATGAAAACACCATGAAACACATGAAAACAATCCCATGCAGGGGCTTAAGGGAGTGCGTGGGTGTATAGGAGAAGTTATCATCAGACAATTGAATGGTAGAGGAGTAATTTGTCTTTTTTTTTTTTTTTTTTTTTAAAGATAACTGTCCTTTATGGATTTACTCTCTTTGATTCTGCAGTTTTAAGAGGGTATCTCATTTTTGTTGAATAAAAGTACAGGTCAGAAAAATGTGAATTACAGGAAATATGGAAAAATGCCACTACCTTCTGAAACCTGTAAGAGTACTATAAACAAGCTTTTGAAAGGTAATGATAAGGAATTTATATTCAATCAGTTTTGGAAGTAAACAATAATAGACTCATCTGTTTATCTACTGCTGAATGCTGAACCCTTCTGAATACTGTAAAACAGAATTAAACAAATACCCCCCGCCTTATGTAGTCTCTAAGAAGAAAATGAGGTTATCTATTCAAAAGGAGGAGAAAAAACGATTAGAAAAGAAGTACATGCAAAGCTATGGCTGGCTGTTCACTGAATAAGTTTTAGGACTGAATAAAGACTGTTTATAAAACCTGGGAAAACTGAATTAATATGGATTTCAGTTGAGTGATTGGAGGGAACTGGTTGTAGGAAAGATAAATCACTCCTGGATCTCAGAGTGATTTTGAACACCAGTTTTGCAGCATGAGGTAGTCCTAAAATCACTCACTATCTCTCTTTTGCCCTGAATGTTCCTATGTTAGGTCTAAACCCAAGCAGCCACCGCAGCATTGGCACCCATGTCTGTGACTGGCTTAACCTTCACCGTGAGATTCGGAGACAGGCACGTAAAGGCACCGCCGGTCTGCAAGGGCTGGTGCACCTGATGCACTTTCAGACTCCACTGAATTCAGTCACAATTCTCTTCAGAAACGTAAGAGGAGAAAGAAACAATTATTCAGTTTTGCATATTAGCGTGCAAAGGGTTACAGTGTGCACTCAGGAATTCCTTTCTTCAGCCTGTTTGGGTTCAAACCCTCACCTCCTGTTCCTCATTCCTCCCGCTGAAGCCTGATGACTGTGCAGGGAGAGATGAAAGATTCCCAGAGTCAACAGGACAATAAACAAAACCAACCCTATTTTGCCCGGCCAACACTGGAAGCAGGGCTGAGATCCCAGGGCTCTCATTCCCACCGTTTTGGAAAGTTCCTTTCAAGCTCTTTCATTTCTTACAAGGGTGCAATCCCGCATGCCTGCCTGAGATGAAACTTCGGTCTTCCTCAAACATTCCCCAGGAGTTCTGTTTTAATAAAACTGCAGTGGCCCTACCTGAAGTGGAAAAGTTGTACTGCATACACAAAAGGTTATATATAATTTTTTTTTAAAAATTATGTCATTTATAATGATGTTCATGGGGCTCAGGAGGGATTAAATAGTTCCCATCTCAGTTTGTCAGACTTTATGAGCAATAGATTTGTCTGCTCAAATAGAGAGAATAATAAAAACAAGATGAGACCTACACCCTTTCGTCATATTAGAAAAATCCTTTAAAACAACCTAAATGAAAAATATCTATACCTCAGAGTGACACAATGTTCATGCAATAACCTTCACGTTAATTAGCATCCTTAAATTTCTTTACAGAGTGCCCTTCATTTTATTTATTACCCAGCACTGAGGCTGCCTTTCTAAGACAGGGTGGTCCACCTCTGGTTTGTAACTACTGATTTGTAGCGTGCACGCAAACCATCATTGAGGTGCTTAAGGGATTATCACGTAAAGTGCATAATAAATGACTGACTGAAGCTCACTATTAAAGAGCACAATACAAATATACACCAAGAAATGAACTTCAGCCAGTTCTTAAAAAACCCTGTCACACCTAATTTCAGTTGGTAAAGAATAGCTAGAGTTTATTTCATCGAAGGAAAATATGTCATCTGCATTAGCAGGAAAAAACAAATTGTAATTACTTTTGCTTGATAGAATCCACATGAGTTAACCTTTAATATTACTGAAAATGAAACAGTATGCAGTATGAGTAATTATTCATTATAGTCATAGTAATTATGAAGCTGAGTAACTACTCACACTGTCTCATTGAACAGACTGCTGCAGGAAAGAAAAAATACTGACTAAGCACAGCAATACTAGGCTTCTACATTATACAAGTACTTACTTTGCACACAGATTTACTAGTAGAAAAAGTAAAAAGGGACCTTGATAATCTGATGTACCTGAGAGGGCAAATCAAAAATTATCCTAAACTGTACAAAGTTTTCTGAAAATAAAGGAAGAGCAGGACAGAACAAGGGCAATAGATTACCGTTCCGGTTAGGGACATTGACAACAGAAACAATACTGTAAGGTGCAAAGCATCAAAAGCTTTCTCTGACAAAATCAATATGAATTTTTATAAAATGATTTTCATTTAATCAGCATAATCTTTCTTATACTTAGTAATTCCATATGGAAAGTCAGCAATAAAATCCTTTTATGGAGAGTAAAATTTTTAAAGTTTTACTGGTCATTTAACTTTTATAAAATAAACCCTCCCTTTCACAGTTGAAAGCACACAGGCTGTATTGTCCTACGTTCACAAAAGTGCTCCTTCGTGTTTGCTTTAATGCAGTTCAACTCTTCTCACCTAAAGTGAGCGAGCCTAGCACACAGCAACGGTTTTATTCTACATGAAAAAAATTGTATATCACCATGGGACAGGCAGTACCTGGCATTTCACTGCTCTTCCTAATTCTATGATGCTTCTGTAAGAAGGGAGCTCATGGGTGTGCTCAGGGAATTGAGGCAGTGCCGGGCACAGGGCTCCGGGCACGGGGCTGCCCGTCAGTGGGACATGTGGGCAGGCTACGACAGGCACTTCAAGTGCTAAACTTTATTCGAAGAAACCTTGGCTATTTCTCTCTCACCCAAGTTTAACAGTCTTTGGGTATTTAGGTGATCCCTACATAAATTCTAGGCAGACTGATGTCAAAACCATAGTTTTCTGTCCTAACCAGTTCATCTGCCCCTATTTTACTGTAATAATGTACATAAAATTCTTGCTCTCATATATGTATATATATCTTTATGTGTGTAAAAGAAGACAAGAAAGAACATGGATATATGATGTATTTTTAGATCGTGTGGATTTTATGCAGTAGTAAAACATGCCTGATATGGCAGAATTATGTAGCTTCTGAAATATCCAATAGACGTCACAAGTCCTGTCTTGAAAATATATTTGGCAAGCATAATGCAAACCACTGCTGTGAGGCAGAAGATACTCCCCACAAGATACCTCTACAGGCCCTTTTGAGGAGCTTCGTGTACTGCGTATGTATAAGGAACAGGAAGAAATGATGAACCACCTAAGTTTTGGAGAGGGAAACCAGGAAAAGTTTAGTTGGATAGAGCCAGTTTCATCAAGACTAAATAAATCAGTGAAAATTACTGATCTAAATGATATTGAAAACAGACTGAAAAAGAAGGCTGTTCGTTAGAAGAAACGGCAATTCAATCTGGCAATTACTAGAAGAATTATCAGACAACTGAATTCAAATGAAATCTCTGAGACTTACATGGTATTGCCCGATCAAATGTGACCTTTACCTTTATTTGCAATAAAATGTAGTTATTGATCATTTCCTCAGCCTAACATATTTCTGCTTGCATCTCTGTCCTCCACCTTACATCTCTGTGATCCTGTCACTTTGAGAGACGATAAAGCTTCTCAAGGAGTTGCCTGGGTATGACCTGTCCTGAGCCCTGCACCGCTGCACGCTGCCCTATAGGTTCTGCGTTACCTGAACTTATGGGACCGATGGGATGAACCGAGTTTCACTGCAGGTAGTGCAAGGATGGGAATGGCACGCTGCAGTTCACGTGTCTGGGAAGAGCTGCTCCAAGAAGAGCAGGACTGGGGCTGATGCTGCTAGCTCTGGCAATGGGCTGCTGCTGGTAGGTTGTCCATTTCTCCCTCTCAAAAGACTCCTGCGCATCTGATTTCTGCCTGCAGCCACCCAAAGTCTTTACTTGCTGGGAGAGCCTGCCAACTCCATTTATTGCTGTGGACAAGGGATCCACGGGCTGCTTTCAGCAAGACGTAAAAACCAAAGCTGGGCAGGAACAAGGGAGCGTGGAGGTGCAGCAAAGGGGCCGGGGGAGGCAGCGGTGTGGGAAGGGCCAGGCGAGGGACCACCAGGCAGTCAGGAAGAGGAGGATGGGGAGGGCAGGAGGCAGCCAAGAAAAGCTGTGGGCAGCACAGCATGGCACTGGGAGCTAATGTGATGTGACAGAGGCTATGAGAGAAGTATGACCAGCCAAATGAATGCAAGGGATAACAGTGACAGGAGACCATCGCGTTTGAAGGCTGGTCTGATGGTGATACCTGGGACAGGGGCAAGAGAAGGTAGAACCCTGCCTGCACCAAGGCTGCAGAGATGGCAAACAGCGATGATCAAACAGGCTGTACTGAAGGTTATTCCGAGTCTGAGAGCTTCAAATGTAAATTGTGTTAAGAGTGGTTTATGCAAGTTAAAGTGTGGGTCTGCCTTGTAAGGTTCATTATAACAATTTAGGTTAGAAATACCAAGGAATGCTTATTTTTTCTCATCTACTTTTGTAAGCACTGTTTTTCTTTTACGCTGCAGATAAAAGTGTCCTTAACAGCCAACCACATATAAAGTAAGCATGAAAAAGTGGAGTAGAAGCCAGGAACAGGAAGAACTTCCCCTCATAGATGAGGCTGAACTTAGGAAATAGGTAGAAGGCTTCTGTCACAGGAGAAGGATTTCACTTAATGACATTTAGCGCACAAAGATTAGTGCTACATAACAATTACATATAAAAATGTTAAGAGATGTTTAACATTGCCATTAAGCCCAGATTCTATAGACACTGTGCAGTGTATTTACAAAGAAAAAAGACCCTCCTTGCAGTCCAACAGTTGATTTAAAACAATTAAGCTTTCAAATGCTGAGAATAATTTTTCAATCAGTTGATAGACATAGGAGATTTACAAGGAGGAAATAGAGCTTTCTGTTATTTTAATTTTGATTTAGAAATGATTTAGCATATTGCAGCTTTCAAGTCCTGCAAACCATTTTTCAGTCAGCTGAGATTAAACTCCCTAGCAAGATTAATTGTAGAGTTGGGATTAAGAGATTTTATAAATCACTCAAATTCAAAAATAAAGCTAGCAGAGTGCTAGGATAATGATAGATATATACATATTGTATCAGCTACAGCTAAATTGAATTGACACTGTAATAGACTGAACGCAGTCAAATATGAGAATAGAAGTTATTAATAAAGATTACTCTTGATAAAAATGCAGACACTACTGCAGTGACAATTCCTGGGGGGAAAGTTCTCTTGAAGAGCATTCATTTTTCTACAAACACCTGTATGAAAGACCCTGGTGTGGCTCCCTGATCTGTCAAGGCTTTCTGCCTCAGAGGGACAGTATGCAGGATAATTAAATAATTGCCCTTCCTTCAATAACTGTAGCGTACATAATGATGCAGTGTTAATGATTTGTTGTGATGGCTAAACTTTACAGATCTCAGATCAAAAGGTTGCATACTTGGGAATTCACCAATTTCTTATGTGGACTGAGGGCAGAAACTGAGCTGAAATTCTTTCTGTCAGTTCAGGCTGACTAAAATATGTGATAACCCCTATTCATATACACGTGTGTGTATATATATACACATGTACACCCACAGATACACCCCTCCCACACAAGAGACATCTAGTTATGTGTAGCTATATATCCCATTCAATACCCCAAAGAAAGAGACAGCAAAAGAGAGAACTTTCCTTTGTTAAAGCCAAGGGGCAAACTGTCTGAATCCACTAAGGATGAAAGGAAGATAGTTAGCAGGAAAAAGAAATCTCAAAGGTATTTCTAAAAAAGGTTGAGGAGTCGTTAAGGCACTGGAGAAATGTAAGGTTATTCCCTTGGCAGGCCATCTAAGTATTTTTAGTTATATATTTAAGTGGTTGCTCTGAACAGGGCACAGCTTTCTCTATTCTTCAGCCCACTGCACGAGGGAGATACTGTATTTTTGGGCTGATTTGGGCTCAAGTAAAACCTCACCTTGTGACCAAGACTGAAGCCTCAGCAGCATCTGGCCTTTAGCAGAAAGTGAGATAATGTCCACATCTATGCCTCGCTTTGTCTGTTCCATACCTTCCTCCTGTCTGGCATCTCATAAACCCAACGTGATACTTAGGATACAGCTGAAAAGAGAACGGTGATTCCGCAGGCTGCCTGCTTTCTTGCCTACTCAGCCAACTGGGTGCTCAGCTCATTTCTGCAATGCTACAGAAAATTCCTCGCAGTGGAGGCCAGGAAATATTTTTAATTGATGAGAGCCTCCCAGAAAGCCAAAGCTAATTTGTCAGTTCTCAGATGAGCTGTTCTAAAAATCGTTGTAGAGATACATCGGAGTTAGGCTGGGATGGCCCTCCATCACTCCTACTCAGGCTGCATCAGTCACACATAGATAAACTTTTTTTGGGGTTACTCCTTGGCACGAAGGTGCTGCAGTTGTGAGTGATGCCAGATGCCGTTGATTTAAAAGGAAAGCAGAGCTGAAAAGGTCAGTGACCTCTGGCTCCAAAAATATGGAGTTCAGTTTCAAGGCATGAGACAAAGCTGAAAGACTGAAATAGACTGACTGACTTCAAAGGGAGGAAAAAAAGAGTATCATGAGAGCAAATTACACTCTGACTTACCACGTGGTATGTTCTGTTTTGGTGAAGAATAAGTTAATTTGATATGATGCTTATGGCTTAACTTTTGAGAGACACTGACAAGTGAGGACAGACAAAAAAGAAAACCATGGACCTGTCGCGGAAAGACTGCTTGGTGCAGACTGGAAGGGAATCCTGATGGCAGTGATGCTTTGCTATACAAAACTAGGAACGTGAACGGGACCACAAAGGATAATTAGAGGATGTAAAGAATAGAGATAAGGCTTTGAAATCTTGAGAGGATGTGATGTTGAAGGCTACAAAGGTGTAAAATTGAAGAAATACATAAAAATGAAAGTTTTGGGTAGACACTTTCTCTCTATTTAAACAAAACCTGAATGAATGAGTGATTCACTTTCATTTACATGACAAAGACAAGTGGGAAAGCAGATTAACTATCTAGAAGAACAAATGAAAACAAATAAATGAAAATTACTTTATATGTTTGTTAAAAAACCCCCAAATATAGGCCAAACATGTTTTCTTCATGTGCAAATATGCTCTCAGATGTTTAATTTTATTTTAAATAATCTTTTCTAATATGCAACAGGGCACCCAATGATCAGAGTAGGCATCAATGGTGTTATAGAAGGAATCTGGATCCTTCAGAAAATACTGAGAACTTTGTATAATCCAAACCAAACAATGGTTACACCACAAATGTATAATAAATAATAATAACAACAAAACCAATAATGATAATAATCCAGATTCCACCTTCAATATATTTTTCTTATTTTAAAAATTATTTTACTCTTCCCAACATCCACGTGCAACATACACATGCACGATAACAGAGTGCACAGCATCTGAGAATAGATAAGGCAAAGGGATTGTGGAAATCTTTCAGCAGATTTTAATACACTTTGGATTAGGCCCTTTAACAGTAACTATGTTATGTGACATGGACATTCGCCTTTGGAACTTCAGCCTGGGTCAAGTAATTGCATCTGGGAAATACAGTTTCTGTTTCTTCCCAGGTCTTCTGTGGTCACATTTTTGGAAGATCAATTTTGACAGTACTCATTTAAATGTTTCCTTACTTCATAGTAGAAGAGGGATAAAAACGGCCCACAGAAATCTCAGGAGTAATGTATGAATTCAATCACAGTGAGAAATGTGAATTAGACCCTTTCTGCTATGTACTTACAGGGACGTAATCTTGCCAACACTCAGGAATACATTTTATGTCTTTCTCAGTACATTCCACAGTCTTGTACTTTATCTCTAGATTTTTTTTAAGATGATAGAGCTGTAAGAAGTGGGACTATACTTAGAAAAAATATCTAAGTTGATCTATTCCCATAATCCTAGGACCTATGATTTTGAGAATAGCACCAAATACCATGAATCATGCAGTGAAGTAGAAGAGATGTCAACACCCAGTGACACAGATAACACTGTACCATGAGGCCATATGTTACGTTCCACATACTCACTACCTTCCTTTTACTAGAAATAAGTGTGTGGAGAACATATTTAACCACCCTTTCCCAACGATGCTGACTGGCAGCAGCTACCTTATGACAAGCAGTCATCTTCCCACGGTGCTTTATACAAGGGATTTCTCAAACTATTTTACCTATGAATCAGTTTCATAGGGTCTGGAAAACAGGTGTAATGAAACAGCAACAGGTTGAGAGATCCTACAGCCTAGGTTCCTACAAATCCTGTCATTTACAACAGTGGCTGAAGTGAATAGAATACGAATGCATGTGTACAATGTACGCTAGCGACATAGTTATATCTGACATTAGTCCCCTCTGCACATGTGCTCATTACCTTCTTACAGATAACAATGTCCTTCATCATAAATACTGGCCTTTTAGTAATACAATATGGCAACATCAACTCTCTCATCCTGTATCAAGCAGTAAATTTTCATTTAATTTCTATGCACACTCTTCTTACAATGACAACTGGCATTGAGATGAAGGCAGACTAAAAAAATCTATTACAAAGCAGGACAAGAACCACCTCTTTGCTTGATATTTCATTAATAATCAATGCACAGCTGCATTACTCATGACTCAAAATAATACAGCTGCCAAGCACAACTGAGTGTGGATTGAAAAAATCTTTACCTCGTGGTGAAACAGCAAACTGGACCTTCACCTTCTGTTTTAAAAGGAAGCCTATTGCATATATTGCCTCAAGACTCAACAGATTCAACAGAGAGAATGACAAAAGATATCCCTCCAGCTTGTCTTTCAGATCTCGTTCTTTACATATTAGGTTTGGATCTCTGAGAGAACTTCAAGCTCTATTTTATACTCAGTAAATCCATTTAGTGGATAAGCCAATATCCCCTAACTAACATAATTTTAATATGCTGGGGGACTGAATGTAACCCTTACATTATGGCTACTACAAACAGATTAAGCCCAGCAAAGAAGCAAACAAAAGAGGACTGTTAACACAGACCTTGTACAGCAAGTCAGAAGTCTGGACTGGCCTGGACTGGGAGGGAGGCAGGGAGAACAGGGCATTGCCCCAGTTCAGTGTGCTCAAAGCTTTAACTAACTGAAGGAGAAGTTAAAAAAGTTTCAAATCCTTTTATGAAGTTTCAATTTTTTTTCCAACGGTGTAATCACAGTTACCTAAATCAGAAAATGTGCAGTCATCAAGGTGTACAACTCCTGTAAGACTTGTCAGTGACCTCAAAGCTTCCCTAAATTGGAACATTAGAAGTGGGAAACAAAGTTAGACAATTTCTAATACTGCTATACTGACCCATCTTTAGGTCACTGGCTGAGAAAGTCCAGTTTACAGAATGCCAAGTACTTTGAATTCACATCTCATTCTTTTCTAAATTTTTTCCTGACAATATCCATGCTAGCTACTATAAACATAACCACTGTGGCATTAAAATTCCGTTTATAACCTTTTCTCTTTCAATAGCATACTCACAGTAATCAAATAGAAATCAGATATTCTCTCTTTTAATGCAATACCCTTCTACTACAGACCGATGTGGCATATCAACTGTTTCACAACTGTGTCAAAAAGAAGGTAAATATTTTTGCTCCCATAGCTCCTCCTGGGAAGATGTTCCAAAGCCTCGCTCTCCACACTGGCAAGGTAAACAACTGACCTCTTTCCACTTTGTTTCATAAAAGACAGGCCCATCAATTTATTTGACTCCGTTAACAGCCCTGTGGTGTAAATTTTCCCCATCTTCTGTTCCTCTTAGTGAAACTGTGTGTTAAGAATTATACTCAGTCTTCCAGATAAGGTCTTACAAGTGTTTTGTGTATGATACTGGTAATTCCTTATCTCTACAGTCAATGCCAGATGATGCATCTTAGGAGTGTATTTGCCTTTTTTATAGTTGCATTAGATGGGTGGTTTGTAATAATCCTGTGATCACTCAACAACCCCCATTTCGACATCCTCCCTCAGCAATTATTACTACTGGTTATCGATCACACTCTACAACGCTGCATTTCAGCCCATTTCTGTTTTTCCAATCTTCATAATCACTAGATTTTTCCTTTTTGACATTCTGAGCCTACCTGAACAAGGTAATGATCTACCACCTTCATTTTATCAATACAGTTCTATGTTTGTGGTTAGCGCTGTTATCGATAACATTAGAAAATGATTCCATATGGAATTCTGTAAATCTCTTTCACTCCAGTTTCTTGCCTTTGCTGCTGTGTTTCTGCATGCTTCTAGAAAACTGATGCAAAGCAATTACTTACAACTTTTTGAACAATAACGTATCTTGCATCTGCAGAGGTAATTTATATGGGCTAGTGCAAAAGGTGCATGTTTTTGTCAGACTGCCACAGACCCCCGGTGAATGACGTAGGTCAACCGGAAAGATTATGTATCTTCAGTTGCTTATAAAGGGTGCAACTCAAAGATAAATGCTTTCATATAAGAAACAAATGCAAATCAAACAAAGTACTGTTGGAAATTATGCAACCATTTGCTAAACAAATCCATAACCATCCAGCCATACTGGCAACATACAGGCAAATTTCAGGCAGTTATTTGAAATCTTTCCATCAAAATGCTCAGTTTCAATACTCACTATTGCCTTGGAGGCTTTATGTTTCATCCTACAATGATATATCAACACACACATGAAAAAAATCACAAGGAGAGGACTCCTATCAGACTTATAATATCCTCCTACTAACCTTAGGTGGTTTAAAAGGATAGTCCGGTGAAAAGGTAATGTCAAGGAAGAAAACTCCACCTTCATATACAGACCCTGGAGGCCCCAGTATAGTTGACCTCCATTCATAAATGTTGTCTCCTTTGGGTCCAGCACTAAAATAGAAAACAAAAATATAATAACCACATACAATCAAGAATATACTCCATCAGTCATACTCTACCAGTAGCACTGCTGGTTTTGCAATAACACTACAAATCAAAATTGCATATTACATTCATTAAGTTAGTCCTGGATAAAACATCTAACTGATGTCCTAAGCTCTTTCGGTGAAGTGACATATTCAGTTAGGAAGAATTATTAAAATCACATTATAAATTATTCAAATAAGCACAGAAAAACTTCTGACTGCCTTCTCTCAAATATTTTAGTGGGCAGATGTGAAGTATTTACAGTGCAAGGATACAGGGACTTTGCTGAGATGTCTTGTCACTGCCTTGCCTCACAAGCCATGCTATTCTCACCTACCTCCTCATCCACCTACCTCATCAGTCAGTTGCAGTATAATTACACATATTATTATACAGCACAGACTGTACTAAAGACTGAGCAGGGCACAAATGACCTTGCAGCTGCACTTTCTAAGTTACTAACCTAAGGTCTCCAGTCACCAGTACAGAAGGCTGCTTCACTCTGCAATCGTTACCGTATCTTAAAAATATTATAAACTGGAAGCGGGTTAAACTGTTGGATTATGTTAATTCAAAGCCCCCGTTAAAAAATACAGCAATGAAACAGTATTTAAAATGTACAAAACATAATCCTTATGTGAAACAAGAAAAATCTCTCACCCACATGGTCAATTTCTGAAAAAATAGAATTAAAACCTACTGAAAGTTCTTGGGCATGACTCTTCCAAAAGCCAACACAGCCTCCTTTCATACAACATAATGCTTGTCCATAGAAAGACATACTTTACTCAGGGTGGCCTCTTAAGGAATATGAAGACTTCCTTTCGGTTCACAGCCTGCCGATACTAGTCACTGATACAGGATCTGAATTTCAATTAGGATCAATTGGCACGGTGGCTTCTAAATATCTGATGAATACGTTTCAGAGGAAGGCAGTGCTGGTAGATATTTCAAATAAGTGACGTGGTATTGTCTTAAGGCATTTCTTGTGATACAATTCTTGCTATGTTTGCAATAAAGATTTCCACAGCATGCAGGGGTTTGTGAAATAACCCTGTGTGTAGAACCGATGAAAGCTCTTGGCTATGCTCCATGCCTTACGGTGTACCCAAGGCATACAATTATTAGACGACATCATGTTATGTTCACTGCTCAACTATTCATTTTGTTCACTGAAAGTTAATAAAACCCTCTTTCACCTGAAATTCCTTGGGCTCTCTTCATTAAAACTTCTGGCTGCATGATTCCCTGCATACAACTGCGTGACTTAGTACTGTGAAGTGTACTTCATTAGTCATGGTACCTACATCAATTTTCTATAATAGCTGTTAATGCTTCCTGGCTTTCTAAACTATGCACTTTCCTAACAAAAATGGGTTAGAGATACTATAACATTATGGAACATTCATTTTCTATCAGCCATAGTAACAAAACTAGCAATTGTTTTAAAGATAAAATCTGGCTTTTTCAGTGTCACAACAGCAGAAGTGTTGCCATCCATATTTCACAGTGTCGATAATACATCAGGTTGCTAGCTGCCAAACAAATTTAATTTACCCAGTTCTCAGTTTGCATTAACCTTTGAATAATAAAGCACAGCTGAGACTGCTGTAAGAAACAAACCAGTGAATGAATAATTAAAAACACCTCCACTGCCTTTAGAAAGACCAATCCTGAGTCAACAGGGAAGGTTTAATTGTGACTGAACTAGGCATTAAGGGGCTAATTGAACTCTTTATAAGCCCAAACAAATGTGGTCCTACATTAGTGCTATGGTATACAAGGTTCACAGAAAGTAAAACCCTAAAAAAAAAAGATCAGGCAATTAGTTCAACCAGAAAAGGCAAGAAGCAGGGGCAGTCTAAATCTTACATGTAAAAAAGGCTCATAATACATGAAGGAAATCCTTTCCCATTTTCTGCAGAAAAACATTCTAATATTTGGAGGAGCAATGACTCAGTTGATGCCAGCAAGTTAAAATGGAAGCGATATAAATGTTGGTCCCAGAGAAATGGCTGGAAACGGCAAGTAACAAAAGCAAGCCTCGTCTTTTTTAGACCTCATTTAGCCAAGAGGGGACGGTTGGGCCCTTCTGGGGCTTGAGCAAGGCTCACTTTTGATCAGAACCCTCTCTGATAGTGGCATTTTTGTAATGTATATTATTCTTATTTGTTTTGCCTATTTATTTAATTGCATTAACATTTGAAATGAGCAGTCATTAATTAGAATAGTTGGAAAATGCTCCATCTGCCAGTTGAACTGTTTCGGCACGTCCAGCTACAAGCCCAGCCTGATCACATTCTGAGGATGCTGATTAACATTAATTGAAGGTTTTCTTTGCAAATGAGAGATGAAGCTTTATTAAGTATTATTATTAATTTGAAGAATAACTCGAATTGTACAGAGCGTGGGAAGACTGCTGTTACCGACGCTGCCTGTTCTTGCTGGCAGCAAGGCTGTTCAGCCGATGTGAAATAGCGATCCATGTGCACAGGCAGCCGCTGGTATTAAGGGCAACAGCGTGCACAAGCATGATTTTTTTTCACTTGCACATTAATAAGACAAAAAGTTTGACAGGTGTATTCTCTCTGTTTTGCTTCTTTCCTAATTGTTAAAGCCTTTTATTTATCCACATTATTGGCAACCAGAGCGACGACTCATCGGGCTTCACCAGAGAAAATTCCCATATGTGCAAGACCCCAGCCAGAGCCTTATTCTATAAAGTTTATAATGCAAGAGGATTTAATTGCCCTTCTCTCTACATGGATATCTGCCCAGCACACTGAAGCCCAAATGTTTTACATTCAGTATGATTTATATTCCAGCTCTATTAATGTTACTGGCAACCAAACCACAGATCTCAAAGAAAGGAAGCCAAACATCTCAGTGCCTGAAGTTCTGTTATCTTTGGAAGGACAGATTCAGATGTGCACCCGCTCAGCGAAGGGCAGACTACATCTGCCCTGAACTCAACTGACCCAGGGCCAGAGCATACACACGCTGCCTGCTACGAACCTACTGCTAAATCACTCCGTTTCAGCGGGGAAATAATGGTGGCTGTGGCAGCTCCAGGTGGAAGTGGCTGAACTATTAAGGATAAGGTGGTCAGGAGAAGGTCAGGTCTGCTGTCAGACCAGCAGCGCAGCCTCCCAGTTTGAGCCGTGATGCTGAAACCCTTGTGACTCTGCAGGACGAGGCAACCGAGGGGCCCAGCAAGAAGCACGTGGTGTGACTCCAGCTGGTACTCCCCTTGTTTCCAGTGCTAGCTCCAGGTAGAATTTGTAACATTGGGCTGAGGAAGTACAGTTGCAGATAAGGGCCACGGACACTTGAAGTCATCAGCGGCTTGTCGAGAGCTAGCCCTCTGCTGTTGTTATTCCCGACACTCCACAGAATACTGCGCTTCACCTGCTGGGGTGGCTTTGCTTCCTGGAAGAACTGGGATAGCTGGACATGGAGCCAGCCTTCTTCCTCTTCCACAAGGACATCAATAAGGGTGTTATGAAATTCAGGACGTAGGAATCAAAATATGTAAAATGGTCTCCACTTTATTCCACTCTCCTTTGCCTCTCCTTATATATTTTAATTTTGCCACTGTTTCCCACATACATACTTGCAGGTGAAATGTATGCACATCAGTCACAGTTAGCAGCAAAATACTTTAAAAGCTACTATAACTGAATTAATTTTGCTTTAAATATGCCTAAATGCACTGAGTATTTTCTATTCCCTCAACATGTTTTAGGCAGGCGGCCACTTGAAAGTAGTGCTGCTAAAAACTGTTTGTCCAGTACAACGCCTTATAAACATCAAGCTTTCCTTGCATTTAGAATATCCTAAAATAATAATTTCAAAAGAATGTTTTAAGAGAGTTATATGGAAACAGCAGCATCTATGAGACATACCAGATGAAAACCTATCTGGAGAAGTTATGAAAGTACAGGTGACTTTTAGTTTAATCAGAGCTGTATTTTGTACAGACATTTACTCAATTTCTAGGGAATAACTTCAAACAGTGAAAATACAGAAGGTCAAAAAAAATAACAGTATCTCCCTTACGTATCAAGTAGTAATATGGAATAAATTAGTCAAAATAATGTTATTATTTTCTAATCTAACTTGTATTTCTTGATGAGGGTCACATGCCTCACCAGCATCCATAACTGGAGGTAGCATAACGTGTGCTTCTGCTGATGTGGAAAATGAGGACTAGTTTAGTGTCTTCCCTTCCATTCTTGGTCTCTGAATCTTAATGGCATCCACATTTAAAGTGTAACCGTACTCTTTAATACAAGGAAAATGCAAGCCTGTGGCACAAAACAAAGAAGTAGGAAAAGGACTTGTAACTTAAATTACTGTCTAGATCTGACACATGAATGGTGTTTGGGGGAAAGCGATCAGGCCAAATAAAACAGGAAAGTGAGATGGTCAGGCGGCCTTCCCATTCCTCAGGACTCCCAAAGAAATGGAAAGATTCCTCTGGACTGGGTGAGTTTAAATTAATTTTTATCCTCTTCCTTTATAACAGGGTAGAATAAAGCAGGACCAGGATATTGTACTAATTTTGTTACGAACTCACTTTCCATGACATTGTCTATGGCAATTCATACTTATGGCTGCATTATCTGGTCTGAATCGGTTTAGCACATCAGACCTGGGGTTCCTCTGCCTACATGCAGTCCATGGAGGATGCAGTCCCTCTCCACTATCTTCAGAAACACGACAGCAGAAAGAAGAGGGTAACCTCAAGCCTCTTCCTTTCCTTTTACTACACAGAGCTTTGACGTGGCTGTTCAAGAGACTTCCTTCTGAAGAGAGAAGCTCACCACAGAACTACCTCCATGTGTAAGTATTAAAACAGTTTGTTGCAATCCTGCTTCTTGCACATCTCACAGTTATGCTGGAGTAGATCCTGCATTTACCTGCCCTCCATGAATGCTTCTGGGGAGCAACTTTGCCCTCAGGGCAAGTGGCTCTCTCAGCTCCATTCTGGAAGCCCACCTGATCCACCACCTCTCAAGCCTTCACCCTTTCTCTTCCCTTGTTACTGACAACTCTTCTTTGCAGAATCTGTATTTTCCATTTTCTGCTGGAGGGTGGTTTCTTTCCCACCCCCTCTCTGTATGGTGATAATTCATTGCTCCATCACGGTGGACCCTTCCTCCCTTCGGATCCCCCTCCCCCTCCCATCCCCTTTCTTTTTCACTCATCAACAGTGATCGGCACATCCTGCTATTTTTCATTTTTTCTCCAGAAAGGAGGAGGGGGTGGAAATGGTGCAGGGGGATTTTATTATGGTACAGCAGTCACTCATTTTGTTTCTTCCCTTCCCTGTTGCGCTTCTTCTGCGATGTAGAAAATGAAGAGCAAGCAGAGCGGATGCTGCAGCAACAGTGGCATAGGGAAGGGAAAGGGAGTCACAGCTGCCTACCCAGATGCTACAGTGCTATCAGTAGGTACTTTTATAAATGTATGTAATAAACAGTTGCCACAGCAGCCAAAGGAATACATTTCTACAAAACAAAAACAAAGAGATAGCAGCGAGCACTGAGACTGCCTGTGGCAATGGGCACAGTTGCACGGTTAATAACACCTCTGCTATGAATAAAATTAGCAGGCTAGTCACCAAGCAGTAAAATCAAAGAACAATTAAAGAAATAAACTTCAGAATTAGAGATAAGTTCTTACTTCAGCTGTAACATCGATGACTTAAACTCTCATCAAAAAATACCCCCCCCCGAATTTGTACCTTTAGAATACATAACCTTTTCTTAATTTCTTTTTTCCTGAAAATCTGTTGATCATCTGAGAAGATGATCATGGTTCTTATTAGTTATAATCTAGACCAAAACTAGAAATATTTCAGCATTAAATTTGAGGCCCAAGAGATCTGAATTACTCCAAGAAAATTAGCAATAAACATACATTTTTAAAAAGTTGTTCATTTCACTTTAACTAGATGCTATATATAGTGAAAAAGCTTGGCTTTCCGTGATCTAACACTCAAATTTGAGTCTATTCTAGATCCAGTATTTTTTGTCACCTTGCAATATTACTGGGAATTTATGCCTCACATATGTTGGAACAGCAACCTAATTAGATGAGGTAAGCATGATTTTTTAGTAGGTATCTCTCATTAGACTTAATTTTTCATAATGGAAACGGAGGGTGAAGTGACTGGGTCACTTGTCACTCAGAAAGGCTTTGGCAGAACGAGAAACTTCAGACAAATCCCTTACACCACTTAGTTTCCATTACAGAGAGAGAATTCAGCTGAAAAATTTGGATCAGACTTTCTTTCAGTTTGTCCAGTTTTCTGATTGAGACCATCTTTCTGTAGGAAACTTTTTTTTTAAAAAAAGTACTTTTAGGCAAGCAGTAAGAGAAGGAGGATATTAAGACATTTTTCTAACTCATGCTACAATTCCTTCAAAGTGGTTATATCCTGCTTTTAGCAAGTGCTTTTTATTGAAGCCAGTTACCATTTTCATCTTCACTTTGGAACCAATATGCTTGTGGCAAATGCGATTGGAAGAATATCTGGGAAAACTGATCCCAACGAGCTGTGAAAGGAGCAGTAACGTATTACAGGATAAACCCAGATACTGCTTCATATGCTTATTGAGAGCACTTGAACACAGCACGGTATGGCATTTTTTCATTGTCACTCTTCCCTGGTTTTAGGAAGGTGTTTCTAGAGGTCCATTTATCACCCAAAGCGATATGGCAGTTTAACTTTGGGCCTTTCTGCCACTTTCTTTCTTGCAACAACCCCCTACCACACCAGGTCAGTGTGCTGAAAGTCTGTTATGAGGCAAATCCTTTTCTTCTTGTGATTAACTTTCTCTGCCCTCCTGTCACTGGAGCCATTACAAATTATTGGTTGAAGCTGTGCTGTGTTTAAAATGAGTAAGTTTTGGCCACAGTAAAAATAACAAACAGATTAAGACCAAGTGAGTATCACTTTGTTGATTTTATTATTCACTTCTAAATAATACCACTAAAAATTATTAAAAGTATTCTAGCACTTTAGCAGACTGGTATTATTCAAAGAGTACTTTGATGCTTTTATTCTCTAAAGTCCTGTCTTCAGACCATTCCTGAGATAGAAACCATCATGAAGAAAACTGCTTCTTAATGCGCAAAATACTTATTTATATTATAGTATCTACAGCAATTTATTCATTGCAAACACCATTACACAGTGTATGATCACAGCATGCTGAGTATTCACAATGAGATTTTAAAAATGGCAATTTTGTTAAGTATTCTCCACTTTGTTCAGCTGAACAAAATTACATAAAACCCTTCACAGAAGGCTTTCCTTGTTCAGCAATGGAAACACTCATTTGCCTTCTATTACACATCTATAGGCTTAATTCCCTTTTGCCACATCTTTTGTTTCTTTTTCTTTTCAAGCAGTACCACTAACTGTAGTTCCAGCTCTTCTACGCCACCAGAAATAGACTGTGTAGTTTAAATAAGATAAAATATCTATCAGCCTGATTTGCCTCTATGGTAAATTATATCAAGCATGATTTGTAGCCACATTTTAGCAAAAGAGAAAAAGCAGGAATGAGAAACGCTACAAAAGAATGAACAGACTGTCCTGGGACCTTCAATTATAGCCTCCAACCTTGCAGCTTGCCAAGTGATGTTATTTTCATGTTACTCCTAATTTGCTTTTCCTTGAGTTTTTTTCTTTCCCAGGATTACCATTTACTTTTCAAAATGAAACTACTTTTTAATTTCACAACATTTCTTCTTATGCACAACAGCTGTAATTTACCATTCTGTCTTTCCTAAGTTAAACAGTAAACATGACATACAACAGTGGGGTGGCACCATCAAGCACTATATTTTAAGATTTTAAATCTAATTTAAAAGGATGAGGTTACTGAGTGCAGACAGATAGCACAGAAACCCCACAGCAGCTGGAAGATTTAAGAGGTGCAGTTGGGAAGCAAGCATTCTTTAAAGGAGCACTGACTTTAGCTCCTGTGGAAACCTCAGATTCAACGCAAGAGAGAGACAGGGCTAAAGCAGACCAGCTCAAACAGACTAGAAAGACTTGTCATGAAAGGGTGCAAATTACTGAAATATTTAGATTTGAAATCCATTTGATATGTTGATTTAATCACTTATATAAAAAATATTCCAAACTCCTACACTTCATCAGAAATGATGAAAAATGAAAAAAAAAACCCAAAACAAAACATGCACAATGGATTAGCGATGAATGGGTCAGCTGAACTTCAATTAACATCCCCTTCACTTTCTGATGATGGACTGATGATTTCATCTAAGAAATTTTTTAAGTCCTACCCAAAAAAGATCTCTACAGTATCTAAGAAACATTAGTGTGAATATTCTGTAATAGTCTGCCATTTCAGTAATTGAGAATGATTTACATGAGATTATTTCTAATATACATACACACACATTTTCTGATTATTACAAATACTGTAAGCAAGGCAGTAAAGTTTTTCAATGACTGCATATTCTCTGTTCCTCAGAAAGGTGCTTTTCTGTATAACCGCTAGTCACTGTATCCTTCCCTTACTTGGAACTATTTATTCAACTGCCTGCAAAGAGGTTTGATTTGCTCAAGACTGTCATCTTTAATAATCCTGTCTACAAAGCAGTTGTATAAACAGGAGCCTGGAAATTTTGAGACCTTATGCAACAAGAATTATTTAATAGCATTTTTTCTGAAGGGGCCCCATTCTGAGATTTCCTTTTGTGACATTTTGGAGACTTTAGTTTATATACATAAGCTGCTTGTAAAACTGTCCCAAAATATTCATGAGGGAAAGCAATGAGAAGAAAATTTAAAGAAGTTAGTATTTACAGAGAGATATCTCAAACATAAAATACAGCTGTGTAATCAACAAGCCTGCTCTTCTGTCCATTCTGTAAACAGAGGAATGGGCCTGAATACAGCCTCCCCTCATTTCAGTGAGAGATTCACACATGCTTACACATGAAATGCTTGCTTACACGAGGAACAACTCTATATTATGGCACAGATTAACTAACATGATGTTAAACACATTATAAAACAAGTCATTTCCTCCTGAGTAAACAAGCCTATAAAGCCAACAGGCACAGAAAAAAGGAAATTTGATTCTGAAATCCATATACTTCAAAAGCAGATTCCTTTTATTTAGTCAATTTAGTTAAGGGGCTGTCTTATTTCTCCAGATCTCTGGTAAACAGAAGAAAACACACTTGGAAATTGCTGGCAAATGGACACGTTTTTACAACTTTTTTTCTTAATTTGAAATTATTATCATACTTCAAATATGGAGACCAGCCATAGGTCCAAGGTGAAAGAAACATTTTTTTGATTGAGACCGGTTGTCCCTATTGCAGGCCATGTTCTGACTTATCAGAAGAAACCACTATTTCTAGGTGACTTTCTTTGCAATGTCTGTGAGGACTGAACAGTTTACAGCGCTTGACTGACTAGTCAAAGTAAACAGGGATCCTGCAGACTTTGGGGGAGTATTTACATGAGATTGGGACCTGGTAATGTGGCTTCTTCTACTTCAGGAGAATATCGTTAAGACCTCTTCTCTGGTGTGAGGGACTTAGCAGGATCCATGACAAAGTAAACAGAAAATAAAATATATGCGAAATTTCTCATTTTTCTATCAGCATAATTTTCTCCTAGGGTCTTTTGGGATGGTCTCTGGAGCTGACATTAGGAAGGGGCTTATACAGGACCAAGCTTTCTGTTCTGAGCTTGCTGGGTTACGAAGTGAACTTACTAAAACAGTCCCAGAAACCAGTTATATCACAGACTTCACTGTTAGAATGCAGTTGGTCCAATGTGGTTTTCAGTAAAGGTGGGCTTATTTGGGACAACTGAGGCTACGCTCTTCTCAGTACACAGCCCTCCACTGTGCTCCCAGGATCAGGAATCCTGATTAGAAAACCCTTCCCTATAAATGGCTTAGTTTCATCCCTTGCTTTATTCAAAAGCATTAGGATAGAAAGATGGAAAGTGGTCCTGGGAAGGATGATAGCAAAACTGGTTCAAGAAAAGGAGACTTGCTTGTAATCTGAAAAGCATAATGAAAGCATATGGCTGGAAGAAGAAGTCCTCAGCCTCTCTTCTCAGGATGGGAAGGCAAACAACCGGTGTGCAGGTACTTGCTTGTGAAATTGGTCTTCACCTTGGAGCTGGAGAACTCAGAGCTCTCTAAAATCCCTCTCAAGGTTTCAAGTGACACTTCCACTGCTGTAGGCCTCACGCATGACCCACTCCAGAAATCATGCCTTGTCTAATGATGAACCAACATTTCTAATTAATAAGGGTGAACCAGCATTCTAATCTCTAAATCGTAATCAATAACTGTGTCACAGAAGAATTAAACCTCACATATATGAGACCTGCTTTTTACAACCACAGCGTATGTTCCCTACATCAAGATATAATACCAACAACAGTTGAAATTACCATTATAATTTCCTTGGCAACAACAACTTGGAATCCTTACTCATACAGATGTTTTTTGCATGATAAAAGTCACATTTGTGTTATTTTCTTTCCCATTTTCAATTCCAGCTCAGCCACAGTGATACCTTCTCTCATCATTGTATTTTCTGTAACATTACCAGCTGCGTCTATTAAGTGACAAACGACTCTGAGTCAGAGGTACCACCACCAGAACCACAGAACACTACACTAAGTCATGCTGAAACTCACAACACAAAAGTAACATGTGGCTTAAACCACGAACACTAGTTATGTTACTTACCTTTATCATGTGTTACTACTTTATTATCCTAATCATGACTGTTTAAGCCTTGTGAATTCAAAGCAGGCAGCTGGAGCAAATGCCTATGAGCTACAAAAGTGTTCATCTTATGGTCTCTGGTTCAGTGCTAGTCTTGATAGCTTCTGTCCATAT